>SSNS01000004.1:3623629-3767471 GCA_006937985.1 Aphyosemion australe | reverse complement strand
AATAGTTGAACTTCTTTTGAGTTTGTTAAAAGTTGAATGAAGTCTCTAGGTTGAAGTTAACCCTGGCAAGTAAGAGGTCAAAAAGATGAACGATTTTGTGAAAAAAATGAGGATTTGAAGCATTTTCCATTCATTTCAATGGGCTGAAAAATCGCAGAAAAAGCTGAATATCTCGGAAACGGTTCAAGATATCAATACCAAAAGTCATAGCCGGAATGACCTGAACGAGCTGAACGGTTTGATACCAAACTTGTTGAAATAGCTGAAAAATTGTTGAAGAAGAAGCGGTCCAAAAAAGTGTACGGAAGCAGAATAATAAGAAGAATAATAAAGAGAAACAGGAAAACAATAGTTTGAATGCATACTGCATTCAAACTAATAAAGAGAAACAGGAAAACAATAGTTTGAATGCATACTGCATTCAAACTAATAATAAAGAGAAACAGGAAAACAATAGTTTGAATGCATACTGCATTCAAACTAATAAAGAGAAACAGAAAAACAATAGTTTGAATGCATACTGCATTCAAACTAATAATAAAGAGAAACAGGAAAACAATAGTTTGAATGCATACTGCATTCAAACTAATAATAATCTTCTCAACCTTGTTTACCTGATAGGACAGGGAAGCAAAGGGGAAAGAACTGATCGACTTCGACAGCATGTTCCTGCCTTCATGGTTGTTAACAAGGAGTGCACGATTTCCTACAAGAATCATGCTTCTGTTTATGGTCACACACAAGCAAATAGCCAGAGATACGGTACGTTGGCATTAGAGGTTACTAAGCTTACACTTGGAGTTTTTCTGTTGTAGCATCCAAATCAGACATAAAGTAGATTGGTTTAAACAAAAACAAAGTTCTGGTTTACTGCAGATTGAACATTGACACAATAAACATTAAAACGACCAACAAGGAGCACCACACACAAGACAAATAAAGTTTGGCACAGCTGACTGAATCTCAGATCAAAAGGTTAAAACTAAAAGCACCATGACAGTGATTTCAGTCGAGTCAGTCTTACCTTCCCATCGTTGCATGTGTACACTGTTCTAGGTGAGGGTGAGTAGCTGGAACTTGTGTTGGCTTCTTCTCTGCACATTTCCTGGGTCTCAACAATAGGTTCAACCACTTCAGCCTTGATTGTCTGAGTGCCATTGTCATGCATAGGCTCTAGAAAACAAAAAAGAAATTTAACATTGTGTAAATACACGTCTAAGCACGGGCTAAATCAGCTACCAGCTTTACAAAACTAAAATACAGCAGTTACTGGAAAAGCATGCCATTAATTAGAAGCCATAAGCACCTTTATTTCCTGCAGTAAAACTTCCTGTCTGCATTATTCCTGCCTCGCGCCTGGGCTTCCCCGTGGCTTGAGACAGCAGGTTATTTTAGCCCAGTAACTAAGCTGGCTTGGTAGCTGGCCATGCTAAGCTCCAATGCAGCTGATGAGTTTTAATATCGGTCAACGTGCTCTACTTCCTGACTGACAGAATCCCGTGGTGCTCTAATCTTTAGCCTGTCCATTAGATGGTCTGTCCATCACTGAGGCACCTCTGTTTGGATCCACGGGGGGTCTGATCTTTACCACAGCATCTGGAACTGAAGGACTGGACACTGCTACACGCAGCAGTGTCAACAGAATAATCACACAACTCGTACATTTAATTCAACATCGGATATACCAGATTAGAAATGAACCAATCAAAATGTGATCTTTTATCTATGTTACGTAATAGATTCTACTGTAAAAACAGCTTATGTTGCTCAGTCAGCTGAATAAAGATGAAGGGTGTGTAGAACCCAGGCCTTGACTGTAGCGGCCGTCGTGGTACGTTTGTATGACATTAACTCATTTCATCAGCAAAACTCCTCTGCTCTACTCTCTAATGCTAGATATAGATTGCTGCTGTTAGTTTTTGCTCATTCTGAGCCCAACTAATGAATTATAACAAGAGCTTGACATATTAACAACTTCATAAAACACCACATGGTACGAATACATCTATCTCACCCACTTAAACTAAAATTATCAGGCCACATGTTGGTACTTTCAGTATATTTAAACATTTACTGGTGAAACAGAAACAGTGTCATGGTAGAGGGGTGCGTTTATGGAAGGTAAGCAGGTGAGATAGGTCCTTGTGTGCAAACTAAAAGTAAACTGACAATTCTGTGCAATTTGTTTCTTGAAATATTAAATTTTAAATGCACACATTCCTGTGCTAATGACCCACTCAATAAAAGCCAAGTTGTGTTTCCAGCTCAGTGGCCTAGTGGTTTGAGTGTCTGCCCTGAGACTGGGAGATTGGGGTTCAAATCCCGGTCGGGTCATACCAAAGACTGAAAAAATGGGACCTAATGCCTCCCTGCTTGACACTCAGCATTAACGGGTTGGATTGGGGGGTTAAACCACCAAATGGTTCCTGAGCGCAGCTGTGTCTGCAGCTTAACACTCCCCCAGGGGATGGGTCAAATGCGGAGAACAAATTTGACACACACCTGTGTGTGACAACTAGTGGGACTTTAACTTTAACTTTGTGTGGATTTTTGTTGTCATCCAACTTTGCACAGATGCTGCGAGTTGCAGCAGACCAACGTTTGCGTTTGAACAAACAGAAGGTATACATGCGTGTACTTTTCAGTGTATTTAGAGTGCTCATGGAACACAGTACCCATACAGAGCACATTTTCTCTTCTTGTTGGTGTCATGAAGCCCCTGCAGTAGAAGCAGTCGACATGCCCGACTATGCAGTTTGAATAAAACTGCAACTGGATCCATCATCTGTATTCGGTTAAACTGGTTTGCCTATGTAGACCCATGAATGTAACCTTTAGTTTGATTTAAAGTTTTCTAACTGTACAAGTAAGAGATAGGCCGACACATCGAGTTGATATACATTATTTATACATCATAAAATATACCTCTTTATTAGTGCTTATTTAAAGTCAGGCACATCCACGGCAACCTGGTGCTGCTGCAGAATTTTATTTAAATCTATCTTTACATTCCTGAAAAACAGCTACTTAATAAATAATTTAACTGATGTTTCTTTTTATTTACCTGTTTAATAGTTAATACCTGGTTAATTTGTTGATTTGTTTGATTAACTTTGGTTAAATGCTTGATTTTAATACTGAGTGGTAACAAAATTCAGATTCAACAGTTGGCTAGATTCAGTTATTAAAACCTGATTCAGGTTCACAAAGTTAGAGCATTAACAGATGGTATTAGTGATAGTTTAGCCTGCAGATAATGCAGAACACATCTAGGTATTAGCCTTGAAAATCGGCCCAAGAAATCGACAGCACATTTCAGCCATCGGCTGACCATGACCTCTACATATCAGCGTCGGTATCGGCGATAGAAAAACCCATATTGTTTGATCTCTAGTACGAATAAAGCTGCAACTGGATCCATCATCTAGATTCGGTTAAATCTGCTTGCCTATGTAGACCCATGGATGTAACCTTTAGTAAATATTCATTCTCCCCTCTGATTTACAGTTTTCTCACTATACAATAAAACAGTTTGTTTACGTTTTAATTTTAGCTGATTACTAAGGCAGGAAATGAGTGGCTTGTGTGGTGGCGTGCATGCTTCTGGTTTCTTACCACTGCCCAATCTCATGAGAAGTACATCCTGCAGTCTCCTGTTAAAGTCCCTCAGTTCTTTGACTTCTGTCAGCAAGCTGCCATATTCTTTCAGCTTCTTGGCCTGCTGCACTAGCTGCCTACGGGTTCTCTCCAGCTCCTGCTGCAGTCTCCTCATCTCCTCCTCCTGTTGCCTGTAGCTGTGAACCAGCTCCTCGTACAGAACTCGAGGAACGACGGCGGCGGCTACCTCCGACACACAATCTGTGTCCATCTCCAAATGTTGCTGTTGTTGCTGGTGATGATGTCGCTGATGTGCTGCCTCCATGTCGTCATCTTCGTCATCTGCATCCTCTCCTTCTTCGGCCAGCCGATCCTCATCCAGGTCCTCTTCGCCCTCCATACAGGAGTTGGCTGCATTCCTCTCTAGTCGTGCCACAACAGCTGCAAGGCTCTTGGAAGAGTTGGAGAGGGGGCGTCCATGATCGTGCGACAGGGCCTGGAGAAAATAACTGTCATTTTAGGGTAGAAATGGGCCACTGACCTAATAACTGAGCTGTAACAAAATGATCAAGAAACCACAATGTCCTGATACAAAAGAACTAACCAAAGACACAAAAACAAGTAGTAAAAATTTCAGAAAATCTAATTTTTTTTTAAATAATGCTGACTTTTATCTCAACCCAAAATTGAGACTCTGGAAAACTTTGAAAGAATTTAACAAAATCTCCTGCTGAATGAGAGATTCATCATAACACCTTACCAAAAATGTGACTCCTTTCAACTCTTCCAAACTAAATGAAAGGATCTCACATCTGACTAAAGCAGACATTACAGACAGACTCCAATCAGCTTGTTTTGACTGTGTGGATCACAGTAGGGACACGGACGAGAAGAGTCACAGAGTTCTTTGATGAGCCGCTCAGCGGATTTGCCGGTGAAAGGGCAGCTGTCCAGAGTGCTGAATTTGTGTGTTAATCCAGCATATGGTAAAAATAGCGGAAGGGATTTTGGGTGTCAGCCAAGTTTATGAAAATGTAACATTAAATCATCAAATGACATATCAAAAAATTAAGATAACTTCTTTAACTATAGCAACATCATATATGACGTTCAAACACATATTTAAACATTTCCCCTCAAGCTAATTAGGGTTCTTTCTAAAATAAATAAAAATCACTGTTAGAAAGAAACAATACTCATTAACATTATCTTTTGAATGCCTTGATGCTATAAGATAATCAGAATTTGTGAATGAATGGATAATATAATAAATATTTGTCCTCTGGCATAAAAAAAAGTTACTAAATGATTGTAAACTACTAAAATGAATAACTCATTTACATGGTTACCTTTTTATGCCTGAGGGGCATTCTCTCCTCTCCAAAACTGTTCTCAATAGAGTTTCCTGAAGACTTGATGGACATCTTGGGAATTTTCATCTTTTTTTGTGTTATGCTGTCTTCAAACTCTTCTACTGTATCTGTGAATCCAATAATAGTCAGTTTAGTTACCAAAAAGTGCAGCGATCTAGTAAAAACCTAAGAAACAAAAGAGAAACCACACAACCTAACCACAGATACGTTTAGTTTAATATTTCAATCATGCATCCTGCCTCTTCAAACTAACTTTAGTGGTATAAACTATTAAAATCTATGATTCAGACAGTCTGCCATTGATTTGTCTCACAGCCCTAACGACCAGGATTAGGGCTGTATCACCATGTATACGTGTAAATGGTCGTGCCCATACGAAAGCAGCAGCAAATCAAACACAATCACCTACACAGTTTAGCAAATCATAATTCGGTTAACCAGAAGGCTAATGTGGAACTATGCTCGGACGGACGTGTCAGACACGGAAACAACTGCAACACCGCAAACAGTAAAACAAGCTACAGCAAAGCCACCGACAAGCTAACCGCACACAAAGTTTTACAACATTTACAAACCTCAAACAAATTAACACATTTAAAATTTCTGTCCGTCAGAGACGTTTGTGTAATATCATGACAGTTCTGCGTCGGGTCGCGGTTTATTACCCCGCCGGAGCTAACATGCTAATGTAAAACGGATACATAGCAGGCTAGCATCGTTAGCTTCATGCTGTAAACAATCGTTGTGACTCGCAAGCGTTACATGAAACCACTAACACTGCTCTTCAGAGCCAGGACGCGTAACACCCAGAACAACACACTGTAAAAGCCAGCTTTGACGAAGTCTGGCAGCCTTCTAAACTTAGCATGTCTTGCTAGCTACGGCGGAGGACGTTGTTGTTGCTGTCAGTGTTAAATTCCAGCTGATCACGTCCTGACTGTTCGGATCGAAAAGACTTGCTTTGACAGCTGTCTGAGTTAAGTTTACAGCAGCGTTACTGCTCTGACAGAGAAAATTAGAATCGGTTACGATGAAAGCAAAGTGTCCGGACGGTAACTTACCTGCAAGGGCAAGAATCTGTGCTTGGCACGGCTGGCCTGCGCAGCCATTCTCTTCAGTTCTGTGAACCAGATACACCTTCTGATGATCAAAATCTGTTCTGTGCAGAGGTCTGAAATCTTCGACACTTGAAACGGGTAACGCGTAGCATATATCGTCTTCAAAGAATCTAACAAAAGCATACATTATTTAGTTGTCTTTGGTCCTGCACTTTGGATATGGTTGACAGTTTTTCCCTCACAAAGTATTAAAAAAATATATACCCATGAGGGGGTTGGTGATGGTGTCTGCACTCGACTACTCATGCCTAGTCCACATCACCAGTGTAAATTATCAAGGCAGAAGTAATAGACTTGACATCCACAGACAGACATTACCTGGCAATCTATCAGAACATTTACATTATTTATGAACAAATAAATACATAATGTTTATGCACAGAAATATTAAATTTAGAGATTTAATGCGACTCAATCCATCACTCCTGAATAAAAAAGGGAGTATTATAATTTTTTTTAAAGTTTGAATTCTCTGTTAAATCAAAATAATATACTCAGATTTAATTACAGTTAATAAAAAAATATCTGATTGGGAAAAATGAATATTGGGCATGTGAATATTCTAAACAACAGATAGGAAAAATAAATATGTCACAAATGTTCTTATAATAATACTTCCTAAATTTAGATATATTTTCTATTTTTGTTAACTGGATAATCCAAATTTCTTTCAGTTGGACATTAGACTCTTTTACAACTTTGTCAGTTTTAAACCAAAACAAAAAGGACCAAATAGTCAAACTTTAGTCTCTCCCCCTTCCAGTCAGATCCTGACAGGAAAAAAATAAAAAATAAATAAATATATATATATATATATATATATATATATATATATATATATATATATATATATATATATATATATAGCCTTATGCTCTGAATCACACATATGCTGTGCTTCAAATTAAACTAAAAATAATTGTGTGTTTCAACGATGTTTGTTACGTAATTTTAGATTTATGTGCTTGTAAAAATTCATAATTAAAAAGACTACAAATCAGACGTTGCGCATAAATGACATATATCATCGCAGAATCTCTTCTCCCCCAGCGTAGCTGCTACTTTCCACATGGCCAGATTTATGGTGGTTTTCTCCATGTTTAATGCTCCTTTTGTCCAGGAAGGAGGATGCAAAGCTTGCTAAACTCACAGCCATTTTTCTTCTTCTACTTCTCTGGTTTGATGACGTAAATTTGGTGAGATGAGCTTTAGGAGTCCTCTGTGTCTTTTCACACAAAATATAAAGTAATAATAAGCGTTTTCTTGGCATCAAAATGTGTTTTTAAAATTCACAATCATCATATGTTAAATCCATGGCACATATCAAACGGGATCAGAAAATATATCAGTGCATAAACTCCCATTCATGTTTTTTGACAGTAGGGGACCAGAAGTAGATGTGCATGACTTAGGCTCCACAACTGAAGAAGAAAGAAGTAGAAAAGTATTTTTTTTTCCATATAGTGTCTTTCAAGATAAAAAAAAAAAACCTCAAGGTGCTTAACAAGCACAATATTAATAAAATTAATTTAAAAAGATAAACTAAAATGTAAGTTTAAAAATAAAAATGAAAACAGAAGAAAAAACAACAGCTTACAGACCGATTTTGTATTTCAGTACTCATTTGCTGCACAATGTGTGGACTCATGCTTCTGCCCTTATGTTTGTGTTGGTATCTGCTAGAGGTTTTACTTGGCACACACCTTTTTCTGTTTTTAGTTTTGTAACAATGCAAAATATTTTATTGTATAGCCTGTTTTCAGTTAAGATTTAGCAAAAAAAAAGTTATAAAAATACATTTCCTTAATGTTGATTTACTTAAAACACTAGTTTAAACCTTTTGAAGTAAGGCTCTGTGGTAATATTATGAACAATAGCATATGACTTATTGAAGATAAATAACCTCTGTTAGAGGAAACAGGGATTAGCTTAATCCAAGCCTGATGAGTGAACAGCTAGTCATGATGAGGTTAATTCACAACAACACCAGTTTAAACATTTATACTGACATAAATGTAAATATGCTTGATTATTAACATGGAGATTGATAATTATTTGCAGCAGATAATGAACAATAGAGCATTTCTGATTCAGAATATAGCTAGTCCTATCTGAATTTCCTATTTCTATTGGAATAACTGGGAAATGCAAAATGGATGTTTATAAAATAAAGTTTAAATAGACTAGAATTATTTTAGATTAAATGAGTTTTAGAATGAAAGCAGCCTACTTTGGACTAGCCTATAGCATGTCTGCTTGGTAATAAATATCTCTTTTCTTCCCAACTTTTTCCACAGAAACCCATTCAAGTCTGTCTTTGGGATTGGTGCTCAGAAACATTTTTAACTGTCTCAAAAACAAATGTGATATTAAAAAAGGAGCAATTTAAAAGTTATGAGCCTAATATTTCCTTTTAAAGCATCACTTCAAGTGTTTAGGGATGACATTTCAATCTCAAGAGTCATTACCCTTATCACTTTAAACACACATTACATCTCACTTTGTCTTCTACCAGAATGGCTCCAGAGCCGCGGTGAGAAAAGCCATCAGGATGATTACCTGCCCAGTTAGATGTGATTGGTCCTCCTGTGTTTTCATGTGTTTCCTGGCCAATACTTCTCATCGGTTCCTTGTATCACAGACTAAAACACTTAAGGACAGCTGACAGAAATGAACTCTTTGTTATTGTACGACAGCCAGGTGGTTTATACAACAGGATGGATTTCTCTCAGTTGTTACTCTAATAGAGGGCACCACAGTCGATAAATGACACTAACAATTTCGTTCTGCTTGGGCTGCTGTAATTGAAAAGTAACTGATGCAGAACTATATGGAGCCCTTTTTTCTTCTCTGATATTTTGTTTCTTGGTTTCAGGCATTTAGTTAGTTATGATTATTCCTGTTTCAAATGCCAACTTCCTCATGATGTTTGTTCAGTCTGCTGTATGGCTGATCCAAGAGGCTGTTAGAAAGATACAAGAGGGTTTAAGAGAATAAAAGCAAAGATGATTCCTCTGAGAAAATAAAAGCATTGTTTGAGCTTTAGGTTAGTTTTTAGGATGCTGAGTTCTGGTGTGTAACTAATCATTTGGGAATCATCCCATGCACAGAACTGATATTTAGATAGTATTTTCAAAGGTTTTTAAAGGGATATTTCACCCAAAATTGAAATTTTGTTTGTTGATATATTTGCCAGAGTTAGATAAGTGGGAAAAAACAATTTTTAACCAGCTCAGTCATTCTCCTGACACAGCTGTACTCCTTTCACTTTAGCTTAGCATAAAACACAGTAAGTGAATGGATCCATAGCATTGTGATTAAAAAAGTCCTTAAAGGAGGGGTAGGGAACCCCGGTCCTGGAGAGCTGTTATCCAGCACGTTTTAGAGGTTTCTCTGCTTCAACAGCTGATTCACCTGTTCAGCAGCTCATCAGGCTCTGCAGAAGCCTGTTAATCACCTGCTGATTAAAATCTATGGCAAATATATCAACACACAAAATTAAAATTTTGGGTGGACTATCCCTTTAAGGCACAGTTATCTCTAACCCCACAAACCACAACAGGAATAAAAGTGATGGAAGGGAGAATTGAGCATCTTCTGAACAAGTTGAAGGGAGGACTAATGTTCAATGGCTTTTCTGGGCTTGTCAACCAGTATCTCTTCCTTCTGAAAGCCTTGCATAATATTTCAAAAATCTAGAAGTTATTTATTTAAACACATTTTATTGCTTTCTGGTGTTTAACCAAAAATATTTGTAGTGGTAACTGTTTTACTTTGAAAATGATTATTTTCCTACGCTTCAAGATAAAAAAAACGTTGCTCGGCAGTACATCAATCAATCAATCAATCAATCAATCAATCAATCAATCAATCAATCAATCAATCAATCAATCAATCAATCAAATTTTATTTATAATGCACTTTTCATACTTTGAAAGCAGCTCAAAGTGCAGTACAGATTAAAATAACCCCATATAACCCTCAGTACCCACCCCTCCCAGCCAACCCCATCCCCCCCTACACACACAGACACACACACACACACACATGCGTCAAGAATACAAGACATTGGCGTCTGGCTGAGTTCAGAAAACCATAAGTCTGGGAAACGTCATCGGTGGGGCGATCTGACCCGGGAGCATCAGGTCAACTGGTCTGGACAAGGGCGTCGTAGTCAAATGACGCTCCCGGGGCAGAGGGCCCCCTAGAGGAAACACTGGATGAAAGTAATAAAAATAAATAAATAAAATACAATTAATAATGGTAATCAAACAGAAATAATTAGGAAAGATAAAAAGTTAATGAATAATATTAAATAAATAGTAAAACAACTGTAATGTAAAATATGTTGTAAAACTAAAAAGATGTAGTCAAACTAAAACATGCTAACAAACAATAATAATAGTAATCAATTAAAAGCTAAGCTAAAAAGGTGAGCCCTTAAGCCTGCTCTTAAAATACTGAATGTCCCCTGTGGCCCTGAGGTCCTCCGGCAGCGCGTTCCAGAGACGAGGGCCATAATACTTGAAAGACGCCTCGCCGTGGGTACGTGTCCTGACCTTAGGAATAACGAGGAGGTGGCTGCCGGAGGAGCGCAGAGGCCGCGAGGGTTCATAAGGTAAAAGAAGTTCTGCAAGATAAGAAGGTCCCAACCCATTAAGACACTTAAAAACCATTAAGAGAATCTTAAAATCAGTCCTGAAACATACGGGGAGCCAATGCAATGATTGTAAAACCGGTGTAATGTGCTCCCGCCTCCTGGTCTTCGTCAGGACACGTGCTGCCGAATTCTGTAGTAGTTGTAAACTTGAGATGCTCTTTTTGGGAAGACCAGAAAGCAGGGCGTTACAATAATCCATTCTACTGGTGATAAAAGCATGCATCAGCGTCTCCGTATTGGCCCGAGAGAGAATGGGGCGGACTCTGGCGATGTTCTTTAGATGATAAAAACCTATTTTTGTCACGTTTTTAATGTGAGGGATAAAAGACAGAACCGAATCAAAAATCACGCCCAGGTCCTTCACTTGTTGTGAGGGATTAAAAGACAGGATTGTAATTTTGGTAAAAGTCTCTCTCTGAGCCTCAGGACCGATAACTAAAACTTCAGTTTTGTTTTGTTACATGACACGACACGCTTAGAATCATTAATATGTGTAACATTTTAGGTGAGCTATAAGGTTGATTGGAGATGTTAGATAATGAGACTTCTTATCTATTATCTCAACTGACCGCTGCAGAGGCCATATGTGTTTCTGTTGTCCTTTCTTCTACTTGAGTTTAACACAAAGAAACAAGCAATGGTCACAGCTAAATTGCAGGTATGTGGATGGGAGCCTAGAACATTAACCTCTAAAGACCAGAAACAGGGTAAACCCTCACAGGACCCTCTTCTTTTCTGAGTCAACACACAGACACAACACCCAAAAAAAAAAAATTATATATGCAACAACAACAAAAAACATTCTCTGCTGTGGCAAATTTAGAAACGACAATTAGCCAAATTCCTCAAACATAGAAAAAAGAATAGAGGATCTGTTTAGATGAAATATCTAAACTTCACACAGCTTCAAACCAGCTAATAATCACACAAACAATCATTTATTCATTTAATTACAGAGCGGATTACAGCATTTTTATAAAATATGAAATAATCTTTTCATAGCCAAAATGCTAATGAAATAAACATAAACTATCAGTTAGATGCTGTGCGCCCTTTGCTGTGTGTTTATTTTTACTCGTCAGTGGAAGTATATTCACAGTTGCTCTTTATTTAATAATGTCAGACTGCTCAGTTTTTAATCATTAGGCAAGCAACAACAATGGAAAAAAAAAAGATCTAATTTTCCCGCTGAACTATTGGTATGCTAATTATCTTTTCCTTTCAAGAGTGAGTATTAACTCTAGATCAGGTTTTAGCTGCTCTACCGGTGCAGGGACGTTGATCAGCTGAAGGCTGGAACCAGGACAGAAGCCAGACATCATGTCCTGCCTATTAGCTCCACACTGCCAGGCTCATCTATCTTTATTGGTCATCCATTAGCCTGCATTAAAAGGAGACACGGGATAATAGCAGTAATGATGCTGATGATGAAATTAGACACACGTCATCATTGCAGCATAGCGACTGGAATCATAAAGAGTTCTCACAGACAAAACGGACAGATGGGTGCTCAGAGGAAGTTAACAATCCTCGCCTAGTGAATGTGTGCAAAACTGTATGAGACAAACAAACAAAAAGGAGGGTTGTTTACTTCAAATATATTTAGAATGCTTAAAAGAGCGCATGAAGAGTAGAGCGCGCAGGCAGCCAACGTAAAGACGAAACCTGTGCCCATCTGTAGAATGGACAGATGCTGGTACAGGTGTGTGCATGATGATGACTGTTGGCATGACAGGTAAACAGCCTGCGCAGCGGCATACAGACAACAGCTCAGAGACAGAGTCCATCATTAGACAGCCAGGATGAAGGATTGTGCAGAGAACCTTCAGGTTTCCGGTTCGACCGCGTGACGGTGGACTCCGAGGAGCAGACGCACCTTTTGTGGTCAACACACCATCACAATCAATCCCAACTGTTTACTGTTCATTTTCCTATTTTGGTTGGAGACATCTCACCAGACTTTTGCTTATTATGTCTCCTAATTAGCTCTTCAAGAATTCCTAATCAACCATGAAGAAGGCATTCACCAATTTAAAAGGTGATAGCCCATGAAATGAACAACGCTGCCTCATACGCACGCATCAGTTACTAATGCTGCAGGGCCCCAAGTCAGACCCCTGACTGAAACAGAGACGTGTATGGAGCACACGCACACACACACACACACGCACACACACACACACACACACACACAGTGGCAAGCCTTACAGTGAATAAATCCTTCATTATGTATTTAGAAGGGTATCAGCGCTGGCCTGCCACCCTGCTGTGCACATTCAGTGATCCACCCCAGAGACATTGATCTTCTTCATAAGGAACATAATGACCACCAGAGAAATACTGATCATATTTCAGCAACAGTCAATTCTGCTCATTAGAGCCGCTTTGCCTCCTGCTGCAGACCCGTATTGATCTCACCAGTGTCACCAGACTGTTATTCTCTGTTAACCAGATAGAAAACTCACAAAACTCTAATTTATACAGTCAGACACAAACACTACAGGGTGCATGAGCAACAAATGCAATAAAACGGGTGTTTGTGTACTAGCAGGGCAAGGCTGTCCATCTTAGTGCCCTTTCTGCGTCTGCATCAAATGTCAGACGTGACACAAGAAATCCTAAAAGTGTCAAGGCTGTCCCCGGGTTTCAGAGATTTTTTTTAAACCCCTAATACCTTTTCCACCGTCTCTTCTCCTCTAATCTCCACTTATCTGGCAGCCAGGTGAGCTGCAGCACATGGCTAGTGGGCAGGCTTTGGTGTGTGGGAATACAGCTCATCTTAATGGTATTTTCCCCTCTTTTTTCCTCTCCTTTCCTGTGTTTCTTCTACTCTTTCCTCCAGGGTGGCTGTCAAACGGAGCCATATGCAGCCAGGGAGCTTCTCTCTGCTGCTGTCGCTGACAGCAGGCAGCCGCAGGGATTGGACCGGCGACCACAAATGCCCATCATTTGGAGAGGTGGCCGAGCTCACAGGTGTGCAGCATCTGACGGATAATAGCAGATAAAACCAGGGCCAACCAGACGCTCGCTCCTCACTCGAGGTGGGGGTGGATGGGAGACCAGAGTGTGGATTGGGACGGGGTGGGGATCAGATGATGGAGGGGCAGGGGCATGTTGGAGGGCAAAGTGATTTGACAACTATCAACCTTTATTTGACCACCATGCAGGCGGGCACAGACACACACACACACTCAAGTCAAGGACAGACAAGGTCTCTGGTCTGAAATCCCTCTACAGAATCTCTGCAGCGGCGCACTCCACACTTAGAGGAGGTTACGATCGATTCGGAGCCAAACACAGGGAAGCTGCTGTGTCCAAAAATTGCACATTGTTCCAAGCAGCTGTTCTGCAAGTTTATTTTTCTGTGAAATCAAAAAGCTTTGCATCTTTAAAGCTGCAAACATTTACCCTTTTAATACTGATTTAAAAAAACAGCTGAATTTGGTTTGATCACTCACAAATAAGAGTGCAAATTGAATTAAAAGTTAAAAGTTTTTTAAAAGAACAAGATACTACAACAGTTGATTTTTTTTCCCAGAAAAAAAATTCTATGAAAATATAACAATATGAAATTATTTGCAAGGAGTGTAATGGAGTCAAATCCAAGATGGCAGCCCTACTAGTCTGTTGTGTGTTTGTCAGCTCCTGACTGTTTTACTTTTTGTATTTGTCTGATCTTATAGTTAATATTTTCTTTCAAATTTGTGAAAACCTTGAAGCATAAGTAACACTCTCATTATTTTTAGGAAGTTTTTTGACTAATGGAATTTGACGGATGGTCCTGGATTATTTCTCAACCTCAACCTTGCTGCGAAGACACTGCGGCCTGTATCCTGAGATAGATCCTGTTTGACCACATTCCTAGAGAACAAAGGGAATGCTGTGTGGAGTAGCTGATCCCAAACTTCTCACAAACTACAGCAATCCACAAACTTCGACCATATTCAGCCTGGATCCTTCTCGCCTTGACCTGACCTTCCTCTGTCTGTGG
The DNA here is from genome assembly GCA_006937985.1 of Aphyosemion australe. Lineage (NCBI taxonomy): Eukaryota > Metazoa > Chordata > Actinopteri > Cyprinodontiformes > Nothobranchiidae > Aphyosemion > Aphyosemion australe. Next base: position 3,752,732 of record SSNS01000004.1, on the reverse strand, counting down.
CTCAGAGCTTCACTGGCCTGGTAAGAGCCCTTCACCATTTTCGGCTGTGGTCCTGAGGGTTTCTGTCTAGCCCTACCTGGAATTCTGCTGGGCTCTGCCTGGCTTTATCTGTTTCTGACAGCCTAAACTGGCTTTCCATCATCTTCGGACTGGATTGCTAGTCCAGTCAAGTTGGCTTGTGTCTGCTGCGCCTGCCTGGACCCTGGTTCTCCTGTGGCTTCCATTACTTGGCCCGGCTACAGTCACAAAGCCTGGTTCTGCTTTGACTTTCTGGCTGAGCCCGTTTTCAGTACCTGGAGTTGTCAAGTAGGTACTAAATGCAACACCTCCTGGAGACAGAGCCTTCAACACCTTTCCTGTAACCTGGATTAATTGCTGAACCACTCACAAGCATTACTCTGTTGAGTTGATGCCTTGTAAGATAGGAGAATGAAGATAGTTTGCCTCGAGAGGACGTAAAACCTGAAGAGGATTCATCACACAAAGGACTCTTACTGGATCTCACACCTAAACCCAGCTCAGCCCTTCTGCAACCCCCAAAACTGACAGAGCCTTCAACACCTTCCTGGGAACTAATTCCTGTTCATTTATTGCTCACAAACATCATTCTGCTGACCCTGTGTTTTGCAAAATGAAGATTATAATGTTTTTCATAGCCTCATTGTTTATCCTGGCTGTTTTGGACTTTGGACCATGTTGTGTCCCCTTGGTTGAATATTAATATGCTCAGAATGAGGGATTATTATCGCGGCACTATTTCTCACTTAGCTGGGGATACTGAAACTAGACCAACTCACTTTGCTCAGATCTTTAACTTGTGGTCAAACCTGCCTGGAGAAGTACCCAAACTCAAACCTTTTCTTGCTTTACACAATCGTACTCTCTCACTACACAAAACTCACTGCATGGATTCAACATATGTTCTAACTACCCCTAAATGTCAAGTGAAATGCAGATTGATGATTGTCTTACTTTTACTATTATCTGGAAATGTGCAACCAAACCCTGGACCTGAGCTACAATGTACACAAACTCCTGCTGATTTCCAACAATTGTCTGGTCTCAAAATCATTCATCTGAAAGTTCGCAGCTTATTACCAAAGATAGACATGGTCAGAATCTGGATTAAACCAACAGCTGCAGACATTGTAATCATTTCTGAAACATGGCTGACTAAATCCATAACTAATGAGAATATTAACATAGCTGAATACAATGTTCATCGCACAGACCGGCCGAAAACAAGTTGGTTGTGTAGCTATTTATGTTAGATTAAGATTGAATGCATCAATAGTCTTGTCTGAGTCTATCTGTAAACAAATGGGGTTTTTGGCTTTAAATGTGGAAATTGCCAAATCACTTTCTAAAACTGTTGCTGGGTGCTATAGGCCTCCATCGGCTCCCAAGGAGGCATTATCATCCTTAAAACATCTCGTGTCCAAATTAAATTATAACAAACACCTACTGGCTGGTGATTTCAACTGGGACTGGCAAAATGCAGCTTCAGATGAATTCAAAAGCTTCTGTGACTCCATTAATCTCAGCCAGTTGGTCAACCAACCCACAAGACACAATCTTAAGAATCCTGACAAGTCCACCTTGATTGATTTAATTTTAACAAATGTCCCTCATAAATTCTCATCATTAGGCGTTTTCTGCAATGACTTGAGTGATCATTGTGTTGTTGCCACTTGCAGGAGCACTAAAATGCCTAAATTCAAATCACGCATCATTTGCAAGAGAAATTTTAAACAATTCAATGAACAAGCTTTTCATAAGGATTTGTCCTTGGTTAATTGGAGGCAAATAGATTTGTTACCAGATGTTGAGCTAGCATGGGCATTCTTCAAAGAGACTTTCATGGAAATTGTAAATAAGCACGCCCCCTTCAGGAAACTCAGAATCAAAGGACGAGAAAATCCCTGGTTCACCCCCGAGCTGTCAAATATTATCCATCAGCGTAATGTGGCATGGGCCAAAGCCAGAAAAGGAAATCTCCCCTCTGATTGGGCTATCTTTAGGCAACTAAGAAATAAATGTACTACTCTCATCAAAAAGGCCAAATCAGACTATTACTTATCTATCACAACTGAGAACCTAAATAATCCACAGAAATTTTGGAAAGTCATTAAGTCTTTATCTGTCAACTTAACTTCTCATGCTCTTCCAAAATTTGTCCTAAACGACTCTGTCCCAGTGCATGATAAAACTGAGGTCTTAAACTGTTTTAACAAGCATTTTATCTCATCTGGTTCAGTGTCTACTTCTACTGGAACACCCTCTGTGTCCCCCTGCACAGACTCCCAAATGATCCCTGGTGCCTCTTTTAACTTTGTTCCGTTTACTGTAGAGCAAGTGCATAAAATTATTAGAACTCTGGATCCCAGAAAACCCTCTGCCCCAGACATGATAGAACCCTATTTTTTGAAAATGGCTGCTGATTTCATTGCAGAACCTCATACAGTTATTTTTAACCTCTCTATCAAAAACAAACAAATACCATCAGTTTGGAAGTATGCGTTTGTGACTCCTTTACTAAAAGGTGGTGACCCAGCTCTATTAACAAATTACAGACCAATATCCAATATAATTTGTGTCCTGGCAAAAATTCTAGAGACCCTAGTAAGTGAACAATTGAAAGACTTTTTATATTCAAATGACCTTCTCTCAAGTCTGCAATCAGGTTTCAGAAAAAAGCACAGCACCATCACTGCAGCCACAAAGGTGATCAATGACATTCTTGCTGCTCTTGATAAAAAGCAGTACTGTGCCTCACTTTTTATTGATCTGTCAAAAGCCTTTGACACTGTAGACCATGCTGTTTTAAAACAAGCTTCCTTGTTTGGGATTGTCTGAACATGCGATCTCATGGTTCACAGACTACTTGAAGGACAGAACTCAATGTGTTAAATGTGATGGGTTGTCCTCTGAATTTTTGAGTGTCCACAAGGGAGTACCACAGGGTTCAGTTTTGGGACCCCTCTTGTTCATTATGTATATTAATGACATAGGACAAAATGTGTCAGATGCTAATATGCACTTTTACGCTGATGACACAATCATTTATTGTTTTGGAACATCTACCACTAAAGCTGTTGAATTCTTACAGAAAGCTTTTAATGAGGTCCAACAAACACTTCTGCAGTTAAAATTGGTCCTCAATGCTGACAAAACTAAACTAATGTTGTTCTCAAACTCTAAAAAAAGACTTCTAAGTATGCCCCCAGTGACAACTCTGCAGGGAAATATCACAGAGGTGGTCCACACATACAAATACCTTGGTGTCTGGCTCGATGACTCCCTCTCCTTCAAGCCCCATAGAGAAAAACTTGTGAACAAACTCAAACTCAGACTGGGTTTCTTTTTCGAAATAAACTGTGTTTTTCTTTTGAGGCAAAAAACGACTAGTTACTGCATCATTTCTGTCTATTCTGGATTATGGAGACCTTTTGTATATGAATGCCTCAGCACAGTGTCTTGGAAAGATTGATGTGGTTTATCATGCCTCGCTGAGGTTTATTACTAAATGTAGACCACTGACCCATCATTGTGAATTGTATTCTCGAGTGGGATGGTCTTCTTTGTCCACCAGGAGGTTGGCACATTGGTACACTTTCATTTACAAGGCCATGCTTGGATTACTACCCAACTACATCTGTAACTTAAACTCACGGAGAAGTGTAACTTCTCACAGTCTGCGTGCAAACGATCAGTTGTTACTCTGTGTTCCGTTTGCTCGCACTGATCTGGGCAAAAGGGCTTTTGTTCACTCTGCTCCTTCTGCATGGAACAGGCTGCAGGAAAACTGGAAACTAACCGAGCTTATCTCCTTGAATACATTTAAAACCAGACTGAGAGCCTTTGAGACAGATTCCCTGTGTTGTAATTGCCTTCTGTAAGTTTGTACATAACATATCTGTGTAACTGAAAAATTTTGTAACCAACTTTTGCTGCCTCTTGGCCAGGACTCCCTTGAAAATGAGGTTTTTAATCTCAATGGGACCTTCCTGGTTAAATAAAGAATAAATAAATAAATAAAATGGCATTTATTACTCATATTGGTACAACATGGCGCCAGTGCAGGAACCATGTTCGTTTGAAACGGCTTTGTCATCAACATTGGATTATTTAGACTCCAACATGCGTAAGTCTGTCGGCTATACTTAGCTGCTTCTTATTTTTATCAAAGTAGTGCAATGTCCCAGTACACCTGATATTTGCATGTTTTTCATACAAAAACGACAGAAATCATTGATGTTAGACGCCATTGCTGCCTCCCTCTTTTCCATCGCTGTGATTACGTCACGTTGTTCGTTACTCTGATTGGTCCTAGCGCTATCCAATTGCGTGCAGACAGTTTAAAAGACAACCGTAGATCCCGCCCCACAACTGAGCCGTCAATGGCTCGTGGCCAGACTATATATTCACATATATAGGATGGCTTGCCAGGCTAGGGTCCAGATGCTGTCCACTCAGATCTGACAGAGGCACTAAATTAAAAAAAAGTTGACTCGATCAGGACTCAGGTGTTTCCTGGAGTCATACACTCTATTTCAAACATTCTGCTGGTTAAATGAAGCAACAACGGTTTGGTTCTAAGCTTTACAGAGAAGTTTTGTGACTATAAAAGATTTATTGTTAAAGTGTCCAGATGTCCTGACAATTAATGTCCTGGAAGCTGCAGAGAAACGATGATGCAAAAGACTGCAAATACTGATACCACAGTCTTTAAGGCAGACACCCTATGTTTACACACACACACACACACACACACACACACACACACACACACACACACACACACACACACACACACACAAAGTCCAAAAACTCAATCCACCAGCCATAACACAGAGACCAAGTGGCATCAACCTCTATTATCTAGTCCCTATGCTGCTAACACAAAAGGCTCCTTGGAACAAAAATCCAATCAGTCCTCTCTTGGAGAATTTTCTCCACAGCAGTGCTTAGCAACACTGGTGGCTCTGCTAGTGACAAAGAAATAATCTCAGAGCCCACAGCCTGCACACAGACTGTTTACTGCCACCATCACATTGTCCTTTTCAAAAAAAAAAAAAAGGACGGCCAGTCTGCGCCTTTATAGTATAATGTCATTTTAGTGTCCTCTGAGTTAACTTCTCTCCCTCCCTCCCGTTTTATTGCACGGAAAAGCATGAAACACCCGGCTGACTGTGTGTACGGTGCGTGAAATTACCATATTTGCTACACAGGGAATATTTACTTTAAGTATTATGAATATAGGCTCAACAGGAAAAAGAACCATCAGGCACGTAGGCTGGTGACAGGTGTTAAATAATTGTTTGATAAACATTTTCTAAATATTTTCACTAGTGTGCTGCCACCAACTTCCCCCTGTCTCCTCCCTTCTGTGCAGCTCTTATCTCTCACAGCCCTCCGCTCTTTGTCTGGTAAATTATCGCTCTCGTTCTTCATTCATTAGCATGCTGCTGCTTATTTAGCTACGCTGCTGAGAAACCTTTAACAAAATCTACTGGAAAATACTCAATATGAGGTGGACAGCGCGCCCCGCTCCTCTCCTCTCCTCCCTCTCATCCAGTCGTTCTTTGTGGCGTTTTTTGTGTTTTTAACTACATCAAAATGGAAGCACGTTCCCCATAATGAGGAGGGAGATAAAATATGCTAATTTACTAAGAAAGGATATAATTAGGGCAAGTAATAGGAAGTGTTGTTTTCACAGCTGTTCATTTACACAAAAGCATGATAGTATTTTTCTTTGTTTTTTATGAATAATGCTTGTCTTCTTTTCTCTTCTGCATCTTTAATAATGATATAAATCATTCGCTTCACAATAAACATCACAAAAAAGCATCCATCAGGCCATTTGGAGATCTCTGTCAGCATGCACATCAGGTGGAACCACTCCAGACTGTTTTACTCTTCCAGGTCTGCAGGACAGACTTGTGAGAATCCGGCTTGTTTTCAGTCCAGCTCATGCAGACAACACAAGCTGCAGCATGCAAAAAGATTCAAAGTATCAGCACAACATGAAGTAATGATCTATGAATCACTTCTGCTGTGTTACTTTACAAGAAGATGGAGTTTTAACATTTTCTAAAATAATTACCACTTCAGAGAAACTCACTAAGCATGGCTAAAGGCTGTTAAAGACACACAAATCTGCAGCTGCTTCATTAGATCTTTGTTTCCTAACTTTAGAAATGTCTGCTCATGGAAGGCTAGGAGTAAATGAAAGGGATACGGTAGCTTGATGAATAAAGTGCGTGTTTCTTCATGTTTCAGCTTGACTCAAAGGGGAATTGGTCTGGCAGATAAAGATCAGCTGATTAAAGTCGAAAGAACAAAAAGGGAAACTGGTGCAACGGGAGGGTTAACCTCCATTCATCTACAAGAGAGGGAAATAAAGATTAATGCAGCCACATAAACATCTTCTCATCAAAGTGAAGTTGAAATGGTGCTGGCTTACAAAGTGACTCTTTCATAAGGTACTCAAGGGTGCTACAAAAATAAAGTGACACAAACCCCCACAATGCAATCTGCAAGGACCCCAAAAAAGCATCCTAATAGAAACAACAGCACCTCCATAAAAAGGACAAACATACATGACTTTACCGTCTGGCTGAACGCCCAGATGTCTTCATCTGAGATTGATGCTATTAAATAACTAAGAAAAGACTCCATGGTGTCGTGGAAATGAGAGAAAACTCTGCTGACCCTGCTGTACACCACAGAAGTAATTCTCCACTCGTCTGGTGTTTCTGAGACAGTTTAAGGTCTGATGTAAAGTTCAGAAAAAAACAAAGGCTGAGATGGAGGTTTAATTATCTCCACAGATGAGCAATAATAGAAATGTAAAATGTAGTTTTTTAACTTTACAAATAAAAAACTAAATCTGTTTTAGTTTATTTTTATTGCAGTGCTTGAGTTGACTTTGTTGACAATAGGAAAATATAATAATTTTCCTGCTTCTTATATATATGTATGAGTTCTATCTTATTAAAAAGTTTAAACTTTTTGATCTTATCTGTTTTTCTTTGTTGTAAAGCTAACTATGTTGCTGCTGCCTCTTGGCTAAATCGTCGTTGTAAATGAGAATGAGTTCTCAATCGACTCATCTGGATAAATATAGGTTAAACAAAATAAAAAATAAATGATTAACCATCATCCCTTTGGGCGTGTGAGTGATTCTGGCTCAGAAAGGTGCTAAATGCACGTCATTTATCATTTATAGTTTACTCTTTGTGTTTGTGAATGTGACATTGAGTTTACCGTTTCTCTTTCACAGAGATACTTTAATCTGTTTAACATTTATGTGTAAAATTCATAAACAGTTACAACAGTACCTGTTTGAGCTCCCTGAATGAGCTCTTGTTAGACGACATAATTAAGACTTTACAGAACTGACGAGCTAATAGCTGGTCTGAGTGCAGCCAAGAGCATGATGTATTGCTGTCATCTTAAAATAAAAAGCTCCAATCTCCTAAATTTTATTTTCCTAAAGCAATTATTACACAGTTATTATAAAAAGTGAACTATTCTGCTAAACCTTGACAAAGACGAATAAATCAGCCTTCCTTAAATATAATATAATTTTTGATCAAATATAGAGAACCAGAAGAGCTCAATGTGTCCTTAAATGCTAACAGCTGCAGAAAACATCATTTTATTATAAAACATTTTATCAAAAACACATAAACATCCAGACACACAGGAGGGTCGTCCACACCTTCACCAAAATATTTAGAATAACACTGTCGGCTGTTTCCTATTATTTCCAAAGAGAAAAAGGCTAAAGGTGTTCAACACTCGTTTAATCAGTATATTTGTAGAGGTCTCTAGTAGGAATGAATGCCTTAAGAAAAACACTGGTGCACCATTTTCAGGATCTAGAAGTGAGCCACATCACAGGTGAGCTTCAGACGACAGGATTTGAGTCATATTTCCTGATATTTGGACATCTCTCCTCTGATTGGCTAACAGCAACGTGACTCTACCACTGACTCTGTTTGCTCTGCAACGTTGATGTTTTATCTCCACAAATAACACAAGCCTGGAGGAGTTCTGCTGTGTGGTGGAGTTGCTAATGCTAATGGTTAGCTTCTACTAGCTGAGGCGTTCTCTGCTGTTTCCTGGACGCTAAACCAACAACAGCCTTCCCAGTCATGAGTCAAGATGGGTGAGTCCATGAATGTTAAGTGACAGTGTGACGTAGATCTGTCAGGATTTTCTAATCCTAGAGTTTCACTTTTTATTTTCTATCAGAAGCTAATGCAGGAGATAGGTGTAGGAGACTATTTTCATGTTCAGCCTGCATTAAAAAATCAGAGTGACTGATTATAATCAGAAATAAGATTTTTTAAAAATGGTTTTTCAGTGTTCCACACCTTTAAATAGAATATTACAGGATTTGAACTGTCACACAAACAGGTGTGTATCTGACTTGCTTCAGAAGCAGTGACAGATGCTGGACTAAGTTGTGTGCTCTTCCAAACCTTTGGCTGGCTGTTAACAGGGCTCTTTTAGCTCAGCAATGTGACGTTTTAACAGTTTGACATTAAACAGTAGACTATTTTAAACATCCTGCCTTAGCCTTTTTCTGCATGAAAAACAAGCAGATGCATTTCAAACCACTGATGAAAAGGCTTCATAAAAGCATGTGGCTGCTCTACAACAACCTGCTCCTGTCTCTGAGCAGAGGCTGTCATCTTATTACTCAGCATTAGAAGAACAGCCATATTTACATCCTTCTACCCAGTATTAAAAAAATGCATCTGTAGCTTTCTCACTCAGACACCGACCTCTGACCTCAAAGATTTGTCCGGTGATTTCCTCTGGACAAAGACAGGAATTAAACATGAAGATATCTGTAAAAAGAGAAGCTTTAATGATGAACATTTCTATTGTGATCTAACAGAAACTGCAAGAGGAAAAGAGATATGAGAAGAGAAGTGATGGAGAGAAGAAAAAAGTCAGAAGAGAGACCTGCCTATTATCTCTGTGCTCCTTCATAGCTTTAGACACACGTGCTGCATGCTCACCTAAAAGTCACACACACACACACACACACACACACACACACACACACTGAAGACACGACCATCCTCTCCAATCTGTGCAGATCTCATGAATATGATTGACCTTTCTTCCACTGTATGCTAAGTGTGCATAAAGGGGGAAAGGAGAAACTAAACAGAGGCAAGCAGAGTTAATTTAGAACAACACATTATTGGGAGCTCACTGCAGATATAGAAAAGGACAATCTAATCGATAAACCAAAAGAATGACAATGACCTCTCAAATCAATGTCTGCACCCCATTTTCTCACTGTGAAAAGACAAAAGCGTCCGTGCAGGTGCCTTGTTGTTTGGCTTTGTGCAGTTTGCACCTGTGAGCGTGTGTTATGTGTACATGCACAGTGCTGCGGTGGAACAGTTGCCAGGACTAATCATTATTTAGTTGTGGCGGGGCTGGAAAGGTCAGCAGTCTGAAATGTCAGGCTGTGTTCAACAGGAGCCAGATGCAGCCGCGCGCTGCTCAAGTGTCCAATTAAAGAGGGCCGAGCGAAGTTTGAGTGGGTCTGTGTGTGTGTGTGTGTGTGCAATTTTGTGTGAAATGAGAAAAGGGGGAGAGAATAAATGCTGTGTGTTTTTGTGCTACTAATTTCTCAGTGTTTGTTTATGTATTAATCCTAAGCTACGCATGTGTGAAGTATTATGGCTCCTTACACACTTTTTATTGCTTCATTAATAAAAAAAAAGATAATTTAAAATCAACTGAAACATGTTCCTGTGACTTAATATCCAAGTTCAAAAATAAAACACCATCAACAAGTTAATCATTGATTTTTACATTAATATAAAGAAAAATTATACATAAAAATCTTCGTTCCTTTGATCTTTTAGATTAACTTTATCCTTCACAATAAAAAAAATTGGTTCATTATATCAAGGAACAAAACTCTGAATAGACAAAACATTTCATTAACAGCTGAGTTTGTATGGAGCGCTCCTGTATTCACCCTTGTTCCAAGCTAAGGTGATCTTTAGATGGGAGTAGGAATATTTTCAGGCTTTAATAAAAATGTAGATTTTATTTTTTCTGATCCGGCAGCAGTTCGTCTGCTTTAGTTTAGCTTTAGCTTAGCATAAAAAATGGAAGTGAATGGCAGGTACTAGCATGCTAGTACTTGCCATTCACTTCCATTGTTTATGCTAAGCTAAAGCAGACGGACTGCTGCCAGATCAGGAGAATTACTGCGCTGGTTACAAAATGCTTTTCCCCACTTATCTAACTCTGGGAAATATGTCTACAGACAAAATTTCAATTTTGGGTGGAATATCCCTTTAATTAAGAACTCCTATCTTATTAAAAGGACTTGATGTTTATGAAAATCAGTTTTACTTTCTGAGAAATTTGCAAAAACATACTAACATATTTTCTGGTCTATTACTTTGCTACAGGAATAAAGACAACAGAATCGCAATAAGAAGAAAACACACCAGAGATCTTTTTCGTGAGTGTATCAGATTTCAGTCATCATAAATATAAGGAACCTCCTATTCTTTTGTAGCTATGAGTTTGATTCACTAACCAATCCATCCTCTAGTTGGGTAAAATCAGATTAGAGGTAGCATAGATTTACAGACTTGTTCTGGTCCTGCTTCATCCCTTTATCTTTACATCACCCACTCCTTTCCAAATGAGAGGACTTCACAGGTATTTCCTATGATATAAACGGAGTAATGCACGCAGTGGCGGCTCGTCCATAGGGGGCGCTAGGGCGCCGCCCCACCACTCACAGGAAGGAGAAGAAGAAGATAAGATATATTTAAAAAAACATAAAAAGTAAACTAAACGATCTATACACACCATATGGACTAAGTGCTGTGTGTAATCTGTGTTTAATAATGTTTTTTTTTACTTTTAACACGGCCGAATCGTCGACGTACTTGTCACGTGTCCTCTCGCGGGCGCAGCAATCTTTACCATTGACTTAATATGGGCTAACTGGCGCATGTGCAGTGGGTCCCCAAACCGTCCACAACGAGAAAGAATAGGAGAGCGGTTGGTCGCATCTTTTAGCGATCGTCGCCGCCTCACCGGGTGAATTCTGCTCAGACCAGGGGGAGGAGATCGCTGATTGGTCAGGTTGTTCACCCCGCCCTGAGGGGAAAACTTTCCACAGGCTAGCGCGTCGTGCTAGTTCAGTTTGTTGTTGTAGCTGCTGCCGCGCACACCTCAACTATGGAGAAAACAAATACAGTTGCGTCTTTGAAAGGCGAGCCGTTTAGTAGGAGGACACAACAGGACAAACTTGGCCTTAAAGAGCTTGGACCCGACCAGCCGGACATTAAAATAAAGCAACAAACGCAGGACAGAGGGAGAAGTTACACAAGGACATTTTCCCAGCAAAACATTGCCAGCAAACAGTCTGATCAGCTCAGGATATAGAACTTCACCAACCGAGTGGATTGTTTTTACTACACCACACGGATTATGGCCATAACCTGCAGGTAAGCCTCATTTTAGCTTTTGGCTTCAGGAAATTAGCATGCTGCCTCGTTAGCGGCTAGCACCGCTCCATACGGTTTGAACTAAGAGTGGTACTGCTATTCTTCTTGTTTGTGAGTCTGGGCTTTAATCTAAACGCCTGCTTCTGTGAATATCTTGCATTGTGTCACTGTGTGTTTTCCTGGATACGTGTAGCGTCTATTTTACGGCCTCACGTTTATTTACAGCTTATTGGGTGTTTGTAGAAAGTGGATTCTATTGATTAGATTAGCCTACTCCCCTTAAGCGTGTGTGCAGTTTGTGTAATATATGGGCGAATGGATGAATATTAAGCATGTTTTTGTCAAAAAGATGCTTAATATTCAAAAACATTTTGAACAAATTTGTTGCCGGAAGTGCTCCTGTGACCGTCAGTTGTGTGACGCTGATGCATAAGAATCAGTGGTAATTTGGCGTCCCCTAGTGGTGATATGTGGTTAGCGCCCCACCCAAAAAAAAACTCACCGGCCGCCACTGAATGCACGTGTCAACATATGCCGTAGACACAGGATTGTAGAAGTAGAAGCGAACCGTAAATGAGCGCCCCCTAGTGGTTTGTGGCTCCAGGGAACTTCTCCATAACTAAAATGATCAAAACGTACACATGAGATCATTTTATCCATTTGACTCTTTCACACTAAGCTCCTGATTGTTCACATGTCATTTTTTAACTGTTGTAATTAGAATGAAAAACATAAAAAATGATTGTGTGTGTAGACTTTGACAGCATGACATCACCGTAAACAACAGATGTAAACAGAGTGTCGTCCATTTTTATATAAGTCTCACCAGGATTTCTTTCCAACGGTTTTGTTTTTACTGGTTGTTTATAGTCCTTCCTGGAAGCTAAAGATGTAGCATCATATAAATATAAAGGTTGCAGCAGTGCCCTCTTCCTCATGTGATACCAGAGGCCAAAAACCAAACTTCTGTACGTAAAAAGATTAAAACAATAAAAAATGTTTTCTCTAAATATAAAAATAGAGGCAAGTCACTTTATTCTGTTGTTGGGTTGTGACAGAGATTTCCCTGCTTGTGTTATTTATTGTGTGTAACTTTTAAAAAAGAATCAATTGTTGAAGCATATAATGAACATCATTATAAACAGAGGCCAACAGAACAGCAGGGGCAGAATCCTTTCTTCTTCTCTCCCTGAAACAGTGTGTCAGAAAACCACTTGAGCCTATTAGTTTGTTCACACCCCGTGTTTCCTCCTGCTCCCCGTGCAGCGAAGACAAGATGGTGAGATGCCAATGATGGACAGAGAAAAGGAGGGAAAACACAACACAACTAAAACAACCTGACTGGGCCTTAATAAGGTCATTAATAAATAACAGAGGATAACAAGAAATGCTGCTGATCCAATCAAGCAGGGTGAGGCGTCCACAGGTGTGGGGATGACAAGAAGAAAGGGAGCGAAGGAGCAGAAACGCCTTTAATCTGCAGGTAGAGGAAGAGCGTGTCCTGCCTGTGTTTCCCTGTCAGAGCCATTCTTCTGAAAGCATCACCTGCTTCTCCAGGCACTGTATTGTGTGTGTGCATGCATGTTTGTGTGTGTGTGTGTGCGTGTGTGTGTGTGTGTGTGTGTGTGTGTGTGTGTGTGTGTGTGTGTGTGTGTGTGTGTGTGTGTGTGTGCGTGCATGTACGCTCACTTACTATGAATAATAATAAAGCAGCAGGGCAGGATAAAATATGTCTGCCAAGTTAAGAATATAATAGACCTCGATTCAAGGCCACACGTAACAACAGGCTGAAAAATGACCTGCAATCATTAACGCAGCGCACACACTGGGCTCTGCACCAGGCAGGGGGGAAAAAAAGCTTTAACAAAGAAATATTTGAAGGCTATTTCAAAACTGAACCCTGAATGAGGCTGGTTTAACTGAGCCCTCTTCAGAAAGCCTTTCAAACATAATCAAGGTTTAAAGCCAGAGCGCTGAAAAGTCAGAGATGTGTACGGAAACATCTCACGTGTGTGTGACAACAGTGACTTAAAACAGGAAAAGGCTCAGACGGACATGTAGTACTCCATGTGCCACACCCCCCAATTCAGGAATAATCAATCCAGGAAGAAAGCGTCCCCTCAGGCCTGGATTGGTTGTTGAAGGTGACCTTTGCTGATATTTCCAGATAAATCTAATTGTTGGATATTCACATAAGAAGCCAAGAAGGGTCTGTTTTCAGCCATACTAGTATAAAGGTGTTGATCTGTGTAGAGCACCATGAGCCACACAGTTCTATGTTCCTGGTGAGTCATGTGTGGTGGTGAAAGTCGAGAGCTCAGTCACTGTGAAATACACTCTTCAGAAACCACCAGAACTGGACTTTTTGGCTGCACACAGTATAAGACGTCTCACTAATGCCTTGATGAGAGAGTTTGTTAGAAACTTTCACCAGCAGCCCTGAATAAAACTCAACATGTCTACTCCCTGAGCAAATAAGGTTTTCTCAGAGGAATGCTGATCATTAGTTTTTGAAGAAGAAGACGAGCTGAAATCAAGCGCACACCTAAGACAAATATTTTCTTCTCACTTGGCCATCAGGGTTGAGTCTTTCTCACCAACGGTCTCACACTAAAGGCCGTGGACGAGTCTCGCCTCCATCCTGGACTTGAGGAACAGCTGCAATGTAAACCTGCTAAATTATCTGGGTCTCCACGAGCCTCACATATGCATTATTCTAATCAAAGCACATTAGATCATCCAGATACATTAGACATATGGGTCTCAGTATCCTCCTTGCCGCTGCCATCTGTTTCTCCTTTTTCTCCCATTCTCTCCATCTCAGCGGATCCCTCGCTCACACAGCTGCCTCTTTAAGAGGATGGCGTGGATTTCTAACAGTGCAGCTATTTTGTGACGTGTTTTCACATTCAGTCAAACCCATTTGCATGCTTGACTGCATGATGCGAGCTGTGCATGCTGAATACAAAAAATACTCACAATCGTGAAAAAAGGAGAACAACTAATGAAATGTGCAAAGACAACAAAGATTACGTTTACAGAGAAAAATACCATGAAGCAAAATACATAGAACTATAAAAAATACCCCCCCCCCCCAAAAAAAAAAGACTTCCCCTGCATATAAATTCTGCATCGGTTTGGTCTTAGTTGCACATTTCTTCCCCAAAAATTGATCCCAGTAAATTTCCATCAGTGTGACGAGAACATGTAAAGCAATTCCTAGAAGGCATTTGTGTGCAGCTAATGGTTACATACTGATTTATTTTCCACTCGTCTTGCAGCCTAGAAATCTAGCTCAATCATAGAGCAAAAGATTTTGCCCTGCATGTCACACCCCATTGTAGCCTCAGCAGGTCTACCATTGGCTCGGCTAAGTTTAGGACGGGCCAATCAGAGGGCTCCATGTTTGTTGAAAGATGTTGGGCGTGCTGTGCACAGAAATCATATACATAGATGCCCCGTGGACTGGCGCTGCCTACTGGAGCTGTCGTAGTGGCCGGCCGCCATCTTGGATGGGTCTCCATTCACCCCCAGTGCATTTATTTCTACAGAGAAAGGTGCTTACCCAAATAAAAACACATTTTATTATGCTTTTTCACAAAATCAGACATGTGGTACGGCATGATAGTTAAAATATTAAGATAATACATAAATAAAGAAAAATTAAAATATAAAATCCCAACAGGTAGGCTAGAAAAGTCAAGAGTATTCCCACGTGATCTCTTTTCAATAGTACACCAGTTGTTGCAACCATAGGCTGTACCATAAACAGGCATAGTTGCCCACCCTGAGTTGACTCCAGTTGGGTTTGGAGAGTGAGGGACCCATCCAATATGGCTGTTACGCTCTCCATTGCCCAATGGGGCGTCTATGTATTCATGGTGCTTTGCACCAGAGCTACGATGGGGCAAAACAACAAAGATGGCGGCTCCTCGGGAATGGAGCTTGTTTGAAACGGCTTTGGCATCAACTTCAGACTATTTAGACTTTTCTTTGAGTCTTCTTCTTCTTCCTGTTTCTTGTTTCTGCTTCTCCTCCGGTGTAAGGCGGACTTGCCCCATTGACTGATTGCGTTGCTAGGATGTTTGTGGCTCTGATTGGTCCTAACGTTGTTCAATTGAGACAGTTGGAAAGACAACCATAGATTCCACTCCTACGACTGGGTCGCGGCCAGGCTATATATTTACATAGGATGGCTTAGCTGTCTTCTCTTCTTGTCAAATCTGTCACCAGGAAAACAGCCGTACAAATAGGCAGCAGGCTTTAACCATCATCATGATGTTATGTAAACAAAACACTGATTTTCAGAGCAAATTTATTTGCATAATGTCCTTCCTGTTTTGTCTTTGTATCTTAAAAATCTCCTGTTGCGAAGTCTGCTGAAGGTGAAACTAAGGACAAAATGTGCACCAGTTTATGAAAAGACTCTGGTGTAAACATATTTATTTATATGTTCTTAAAAAACAGCATCCTTGCCTGCACACAAATTGATGCTGCTCACATCCTCAGACGGTAAAACCAGTCTTTTGACATTTAACACCTCACGTCTGCACACGGCATCCTTTAGCAGAGGCTCACATAACAGATTAGGAGCCATCATTTCAGCAGTGATCCTGCCGCAGGGCTTTTAACATCACAACCAAAGCCGTATCTGTTCTTTCTCTCCAATCCAACTGTGCAGATTTGTGCAAGAACCCTAAAAACGGCACGTAAAAACCTCAAGGTGGGTCTCGCCGTCTCATTGGCAGATTTCCGACAGATCAATATCCAACCAAATTATAAAACACAAAATAATAAAAAACAAAAATTCTTGCACTGAGCTTTTACTGCCATTGATATTTCTACAGAGTCGTTAAATTATTTTTATTTCCGTGTTGAGGTGGTGCCGTGTCGGGTCGATTGTGGGTGAATGTGAAGTCAGGAAATAAAATCCCAGGGACTTACCCGAGTTGGTGATGGTTAACAGGTCCAGACGTCTTTGTTGCTAGAAGAAAAAAAGAAGGAAAGAAAGATAAATGTCACAAAACAGTAATCAATACCTTCATCAATTCTTATATTTTAGTGTAGCAGAAAGTCTATTGATCCCTCTCACATGTGAGGCATTGATTTACTCTGCTCAGTAAAACTTACTTTAAGCAGCAGCATAAACTTTATAGTTACTACTTGATTTTAATAATATTTAGGATCTGTTGGGGCTAATTCTCTGCACGTGTCAGAGGCATTTTGCATTTTATTGAGGAAAAGAAGAAGGAGTATTAGCTTGCAGCACCATAAAATACTCCAATTACCTTCTAAGAAAACTGTACAACTGTTAAGATAAGTGTTGGTTCGACATCTCTCCTCCGGGCTCCATGTGTGCTTGTGCACGTATGATTTCGAGCATGTGTGAGTGTGATGCTGTGTTTTGATGGAGTGTGTAATTTTACACTTGATTTCTCCAGCAGCTAAAAAGGAGTTTGGAGGTGCTAGGGTTTTTACACCCCCCCAACCCCCCCCCCCCCCACACACACACACACACACTAACACACACACACTCTTGACTGTTGAGCACTGAAGTAATCAACACCTCAGCCCTCCTCATCTTCCAGCCTCTGAGGAAAGACGATCTTCACTTCCAAGGATAGAAGGAGGCTCTGTATGTGAATGTGTGTGTGTGCGTGAGACACAGTGAGGCTGTTTTCCACTTATCAGCCTACAGGACCAGATGTTATTAATATTCAAGCACCATACTGACCATTTGACAAGGATAAGCAAAGAGACTCTCAACATTTGGAGTCTCCTCTCCTTGAAGGCAGCATCTCCTGGAGTGGAACTCTCTACTTACATCGGTCTTTAGCAAGAACTCAGAGCAACATGACTTATAGAATGTGAGTGGAATTGAAACCACTATATAAAAAATAAATAAATGGTTATAACTCTAATTACTAATTAATACATTTTGCATAAACTTCCAGTTACATGGGAACAGATGCCGGTAGGTAAGAGAGGGGATTGATGCTGGGATAAATGACCACAGAGCAGCAGAGGTCACTATAGCAACACAGACAAGCTCACACACGGAGTTATGCATTCATATCTTTCACTCCACCTACCTTTTACACACTCACACTCATGCATGCAAGCAGGCGCGCGCGCGCGCACACACACACACACACACAAACAAACAGTGCTTTTACTACCACCTGAAGATAGACACAAACCAGAACAGAAATAATAAACACATCAGTGTTTTTTATGTTTTGCATAAAACAAACATTTTATTTCCTTAATCAAAAGCTTTTGTCTCCAAACAACAGTTACTAACTAAATCTTCTCACCATTTTAGATAAAGACCTCCCCCCATGGCCTGGGTCTGCAGACCTCTTTCTGCAGAGTGAAGGATTGTATTGAAGTAGAGATTAAAGCCCGTTTGTTGACTTCCTTAGCTTGATAACTTATTCTAAATTGATACTTAGTAAACATCCATTCACCAAATACGAGAGTATTATATCGATTTGCATTCAAACTGGGTTAAATAAATCTGTTTTCACTGGAATGAAAGAAACTGAACAGTTTTACTTTGGGTTCAGTTGACTTTATAATGAAATTGTTTTCTTTCTGTGAACAGAATTTTGTTATATAATGGCATCATATCAAACAATGACTTAAAATTAAATGAATGACATCATGATATAATAAACATTACTTTAAAAATATTTACTGATTCTCGCTTGTTTCCTTTTAATGTAAAGTATTAATATGTATGAGTGGTCACTGAGTGATTATTTGATTTAAATTTCCATAATTCAGGTGGTCAGCTTTATTTGTCATTTATGCCATATATTCCAAACATACAGCATAACTGAGATTATTGTCCTCTCAGACTCACGGGGCGACAAACACACTAAAAGAAAACAGAAAAATAACAAGAATTAAAATATGCCGTCTATAGAAGTGAAATAGTAAACATAATTAAAGTCAGGGGAAAACAGAATAAAGGTGTGCAGTTTAGACAGCCAAACATTAATGTTTAAACCAACATCGAGAAAATTTAATTAGGTTTTGAAGCGAGACGCTGAGCTTTCTGCTTTAAGATGACGAGAACAACACGAGATCCTGGACCAGCTCGGTGGAACGATATTAGCTGGATTAACACAACAAGGTTCATTTCAGCAGAACCAAAGTGAAGGTGCTGTTCTGCATGTAGATTGGTAAAATATTTAGATCGTTTGAAGGTGGTTTCCATTGAAAGGTTTATAAAAATGAAGTGTAATGTTGATAGCTCGTCAAACAACATAGATTAATTCTGACCAGATTGATGAGCTAACAGCTAGTCAGCTGTCGTCATTAAAATAAAATGAATGTAAATAAAAAGTTAATATAAAAAAAATCACAAGGATCAATGCTAACAATGTTTTTTATAAATATTTATACTGCCATACATTTTCCATAAATGATAATTTACTGCCTTCTCCAGGTCAGGGACGAGGTCCTGCTTCAAGTGGAGGAGTTTAAGTATCTCAGGGTCTTGTTCACGAGTGAGGGAAAGATGGAGCGCGAGATCGATAGGTAGATTGGTGCTGCGTCTGCAGTGATGCGGGCATTGTATCGGTTTGTCATGCATGGTGAAGAAAGAGCTGAGCCGGAAGGCGAAGCTCTCAATTTACTGGTCGATATACGTTCCAACCCTCACCTATGGTCAAGAGCTTTAGGTAGTGACCAAAAGAACGAGATCGAGGATACAAGCGGCCGAAATGAGTTTTCTCCGCAGGGTGTCTGGGCTCTCCCTTAGAGATAGGGCGAGATGCTCGGTCATCTGGGAGGGGCTCGGAGTAGACCCGCTGCTCCTCCACATCGAGAGGAGCCAGTTGAGGTGGCTCGGGCATCTGGTTAGGATGCCTCCTGGACGCCTCACTGGTGAGTCCAACCAGAAGGAGACCCAAGAGAAACAGACACACTGGAAAAACTATGTTTCTCAGCAGGCCAGGGAATGCCTTGGGATTCCCACAGAGGAGCTGGCCCAAGTGGCTGGGGAGAGGGAAGTCTGGGCCTCTCTGCTTGGGCTGCTGTCCCCACGACCCGACCCCAAATAAGTGGACGATAATGGATAGATGGATCAATTTACTGCTGAAAGTAACACTTCCTGGCATAACTTCTTATTTTTGCCAGACTATGTAAAGTGAAGTTGGCAGCACAGTTTTAAATAAACAAAAAAGAGCAACAAACAAACAAAAACCTTTACATGAACTGCTCTACAACTGACCTCACTGTGATGAGCTGTTAGCTCATCTGTCCCATCAGAACTACTCTTTATTTCTCCAAACTGAGGTTGATCAGTAAGTTATCTCCAACAAGGAAAAACGTTAAATGTTCATAACCTTTTACAGAAATCCACATCAAAAGATCTGAAGTCTCTTTTTAAACTAACAAATAAGTGATAAACAATGAGTTTTGTCGTCTGGTGAAAACAAGTAGAACAGATAACCAGCTGAGCTTTGTAGCGCCCTCTACTGGCTCAAGAGATGTATACAAGTGAAAAGATCATTTCTAAGGCTTGATTTAATCACCCTGCATGATGGGATAAAGATAATAAACATGTCTGTACTGAAGCATCATAAACATTTCTAAAATCTCTATGTTTGAATGCTCACTCCATCATGGCTCCTACCCACATCAATACAAAAATCAAGTTTCACACAATCCGTCAAACAAAGAGTGTGAGGGACATTTGTTCAGGTAGCATTTAAATAAAAATAATTAATCTGCTAAGAAGAATTAAAACACATTACTGCAAATTTCTCTTTCCATTTATTCTGTTAGTAATAAAAATGGATAAGTGTGCTCCTTTGGAGGAAAACACACACAGACGCTAAAAGAGGGACTGGGACTGCAGGTTCAGTAAAAGCATTACAGAGCAGGAAACGGGATTGAATTAATCTTCATCAAACATGGCTGAGAGCTGAGGGATCACAGCTTGGATGAAGAACATCCACTCTTTACACTGCAACAGAGCAAATACAGTCCATTTTGATACCCCAATCACTCATTTAAGCTCGACTTTGTTTGAGATTCTTTACTTAGTAAAATAAAACATAAATCTCATGGTAACTGAATGCCACAAGTGTGATTTTTTTTTAATGGCTGGCTTCTACTAAGTGGGCTGACCTGTGATGGTAGATCATATTTATTTAGGAGGATTTAACAATCCATCTGCCTAGAATCCACAGATGTTTGCCCCTACTGAATAGTGAAAGGACCCGCCAGTTAAAGGTTAGAAAACAGGAATGCAGATGAGAGTCAGAGGTGACAAACGCTCCAGCTGTCACTGTAATCCAGCCAGATAGTCTCCGGACTCCGGAGGTCAGCGGCACGGCAAACAATACAGGATCACCAGAGAGAGGTCACAAAGTAACTAACAATAGCTTCAGTGTTACACGAGAGCAGGATCTAATTGATTTGTACAGACATGAAACTTCAGCAGAAGCTTGTTACAGTGGTTCTGTTCCTGGAAGCTTTATGACTGCAGGTCTAAAATCTCATCTATAGAACAACGGAAAGTTGATATTCTGACTAAAAGACGACCCACCCGGTTTTTTCTCCAGGTATTAGATTCTCTTTTCTATTAGTCCCTCTTGTATATAAATAAAATTCATTTTACATTTAACAAATTGTCTTCAAAAAAGAGTCAAACACTCAAAAGAATCCATAAAGTTCTAATCAGTCTCGTGCAAATACTGTGATTAAATAACCAATCAGCTGGCCTGATAGCAAGTACCACCACCCTAATCTGGGAGGAAGAGGAGGAGGGAGTCAGATGGAGTGACAGTGGTGGAAAAACCATTAATGTACCAAACCCTTGCTTTATTACTAAATTAAATATTCATGCATAATCCACCCAAAACCCATTTGCCAACATTTCCTTCAGAGTTTACTTCTCATATTTGGTGAGTGATTGTTATCTCTCTCTCTCTCTCTCTCTCTCTCTCTCTCTCTCTCTCTCTCTCTCTCTCTCTCTCTCTCACACACACACACACACACACACACACACACACACACACACACACATCTCTGAGGAGGCTACTCATTTCAAATTAATTTCAAGTCAATATGGCTAAATTGTGCCACCTTCCTGCTGCTTTTTCACTTTTCCCTTTTTAGTTTATGTTTAGGGAAAGTAACTGAGATGAAGTTTCAGAGTTAGAAAATTAAGGTGAACCTCCATTAGGAGTAGAAGATTATGTTTTGGAAAAGGGCATTTTCACAGTAACTTATCTATAATTATTATTTTCCCAGCAGTAATTAGTATGTTTGATCACAGAAACAAGCTTTGAACACAGTAATATAAACTTTCTGAATAAATTGTTTTGTTCCTTAAATCCACAGAAGAAAATGCAGTTTTTGTTTGGAAAGAAATCAAAGAGTGCTTTTTAAAAAAAAAATTTTTAGCTGGGGTTGGAATAGGGAAACTATTCACGTACAGAAAGTGAGTTTGGAATTTACAACGATTCGTTCAGCAATGCCTCAAGACACTTTTAACACTTTTATTATCCAGCAAATCATTTGGGTTGTAGTTACAATCATATTTGTGCAGGTTCTTTTCATAGAGGTAACCATTTAAATTGTGAGTAAAAACAAATTTCAGTGATTAAATTCCTTTATTCAAATTATAAAAGGATAGAAATCAAGCACTCATTCCTAAAAAAACATTTTATTATCAACAGTAGTAAAAAGATGCAATTCCAACATTTAAATGTCCTAAAACAGACGATGAGAGTCAAAATATTAAGCCTGTAAAAATAAAGACTTTAGACCCTAAAATAACTAAATCTAATTATGTTCTTAACAAGCAGAAACATGATTAAAATAGAGCTCTGTGTTTAACAGTATACATGATGAAATGAGTTGAAAATGATCATTAAAGGGGCAGTAGAATGTAAAGCAACATTTTCCTTGTTGTTGTTGAATAAAGACAGCTTGGGTGGTCAAAAGTAGCATGCCAAAAAGTCAAAGCCACGTGTGACCTACTTTCTATGTAAATTAGAAATGTACAAAAGGTGAGAGAAAAACTTTTGTTTTGAGCAAGACGACACAAGGTAGCCACTCCTGCTACATGTTCCAACCCACTTCAGCATCAGCAATATTTAAACGCTGGTCGCAGCAACGCTACCGCAGAGCCACGGTAAGCCAGGCCTCTGTTAGCACCAGCCTGAGCTCTTAACTTCAGCTAGCAACAGAAAAACAAGCACTCACCACTCAGGTTCCACGAGATACTGGTAAAACCCAGACTAGAAACGAATGCCAGATAGATCCACAGCTTGTGGTGCGTTAGTTTCTTCCTTGTTTGTCTGCAACCCTAGCAGTCGGACTTTGCTGCACACACTCATTCTTGACTCATCGAGAACGTAGGGACTTAATGAGGAACCCTGACAGTACTTACTTTCTGTTTTCACTTTTCTCTCTTCAACCCCTTCTACTGTTGGCTGAATCAACACACACACACACTGAATCAACACACACACACACACACACACACACACACACACACACACACACACACACACACACACACACACTATTATTCCCACTAGTCAGCATGCAGCTCACTGAGCATTCAAAATTAGGAAAACAAAGAATACACATACAGTATTGTGGGGGAAAGTAACTGTGAGATGGCTATTTTTTTTCCATTTGTCACCACATTTAGCACTCCTGCAAGATCTACAGAAAACACAAAAGTAAATGTCTTGTAAGGAACTGATATGATTTCATATGTGGAAGTTTTCCATTCAGTTTCATTTACAGCATCATCCTAAATGTATTCCCAGCTTTATAGGGAGAGAAGTGGAAATAGAAACCCACATCCAAACGTCCTGTTGTCTCCTCTGAAACTCTCACACGTACACAAAAACACACAAACGCCCAGCCGTCATCTAGCTAGGGTCACGGCGAGTGTCCGTGGTTGATGGGGTTTAGAGTGAGAGCGTCTTTGTCAACAGTGTGACTAATCTCCCATCTTCCTCCGTCCTTTTCATCACATATCTGCTCTGTGTACCTCATCTGGCTTCAGTCACCATTTTCACTTCTGCATTTCCTCAGAGAGTTAAAACTTCACTGACATACACACACACACACACACTGATCTGTAGCACTTTAGATTTAAAAGGAAAAGCATCTTTATTTGCTGTCGGTGTGCCTAGCAGCATCTTACTCATCGTCCCCTGGTAACGTGAAGGGGAGGTGAGGTAAGAATGAGCTAATAGGATGAGCTGTTCAGGTTATTTTTGGGCGTAGCTGTCTGGCCTACACTGGAATCAAGTACATAATAAAGTCAGAGAAATACAGGTGTTCAAGACACGAGGCTCACTAAAACTGTAAAATCTAGTGGAAAATTGCTGTTTGCCAGCAGAAATGTGATCATCGCTCCACCTGCATGACAGTGTCTGCTTCTATTTGCTGTGGCACTAAGATGAGCTGGGAGAGGAAAGGAGCAAAGGGGATGGGAAGCAGCGCTTTGTTGCGTGACCAGGAGCCCTTAGTTAAAAATACAACAAACTGTATAAAAAATGTATTCCTTCTGAGAGCAGAGAGCAGCTTCCTCCTGAGAGGATGGAGAGCACAGCCACCTGCACACAGTCTAACTGCTGCTGTACCTCAACAAGTCTGGTAATACACACAAATACACATCATATACATGCATGCATTTATGCAAACCATCCCATATAGAATGGAAATGCAATAACCTTTGTTCAAAGTTAAAAACCAAGATTCGCTTCTATCTTGATCATAAAATATAAATGAAGGCCAATTAAAAGAGCAGCTGAGGTGGCTCTCAGGACCGTCTCTGACACCTTTGTATCAGGTCACAAGCTTTTTTGATCGAAGACCCCATGAGTCTCCACTCTGTGACCATTATAGTCCACTTATCTCCTTTCCAGCCGTCAAACTGTCAGTTTAAAGGCAACAACTTGATCCAGTTGGCCAATTCAGGCCCTGTCAGCCAGATGTACGATTTTCACCAAACCCTAAAGCTAAAGACAGCTGAAATGTGATAAACCTTTAATGGTGTCAAGTATTAAAATGAATGCTTGTAGTTTAAGAGGTAATTTAAAGTATGACAATAACATCTGCATAATTATAGCCTCATGCTTGCTCCCAAAAGCCATTTCTGCTGTCGTGGTTTGTGTATTATTTGGATCAGACACTAGTTCAAACTTATCATTTTAACAAAAAATAATATAAACCACTTTATTGGGCAATTAGATGTATTCAAATACAATATATGACAGCAGGAGAGAAGCAAACAGAAGGTTTTAAAGCCTGACACTGTCTGAAAGCAGGCGCAAGGCCTATAATTAGTTTGTCCATATGTTGTTCTCAAAAGTCTAATAGAAAAATAAACTTGCTAATTTTGAGCAAAAAAGTGGTTTCATGGTTGTTGTTTCGCCCCGGCTGTATTGTGATATGAGTGACAATAAATAATAACCTGCAGGTTTCATAGGAACATTACAGTTGAAGGCAACTGAAAACTTGAAAATTTCATTAACAGGCTTTAAGTAAGATGATGATGTTCTGATTAGAAAAGGAAACAAAAGGTAGTTCTGGATGTATGAAGTGTGTGGTGAGGTCATTTATGATTTAACAACATAGGAACTCTAGCGGGCCGCGACCCGCAGCTGTCGCACTTTATCTTTTTATGTGTGGCATAAAAAGATAAACAAATACAACAAAGTATTCAGTAGGGCTTCATTTGAGGTGGATCTGATATAATTTAGTTTCTTAACGAGACTCCAAATACATAAAATACATCTGTTCATCTGCAGAACGCTCCTTTAAATGTTACTGTTGTTTTTGACACATTTGCAGGGGTCTGCTACAATGCCACCACCCTTTAAAATACAGTGCCTGTCCAGAGTCCAGCTGGAAGGACAAAGCAACTTGATACTAAACCAAAACGCTGTTTCTAGTTTCAGCATCTGCTTGACTGCAGGTATGATGAGATGTAAAACATTTAATCATAAATGGTCCTTCAGGTCTCCTTATGGATAAAGTGTGCAGCTCAGAAATGTGAAATAATGTGCTTCATGTGTACCAACAATGCATGTGCCACAAAGATCAGTTTCCAAAAGATGATGCCAAATACTGCAATTATGGCTGCATCTAGGAGAACACCACAGCTGCTTGATCTGAAGGGACATTAATTGATTGAAATGACCCACACTTGTATAGCGCCAAAAGTGAGATATTACTTAAACATCAGGCAGTGTTTCCCTCTCAGGATGACATTCATTTCTCTCACTGCTATTTAAAGGCATACTATGCAAATTTTTTATATTTTTAAATCATGTTCTTGAGCCAGTATGTGCTAAAATTACCCTTTACGGGGTTAATGAAATGTCACTCAGACCCCCACCGCCCTCTGCGGCCAGAATACCACACTTCAGAGTGCCGGTCTGGTCCCTGCTGGACTTAGTAAAGTGGAGCTGACATGCCTGGTGCTGCAGTCTGCTTCCAGCATATTTCCTGCATGTTTTAGATCATGATCACAGCTGATTTGTTTGATTTAGTGATGAAACGCTTCCGTAGACACTAATGAAGGCTGAGGAGACGTTTCAGCAGTTAGATTAAGGTGTTAAAAAGATGAACGCACAGCGAGGAGATACGTTTCACTTTTAGTTCTACTATCTGGACACTAGGGGGTGCTAAAAGCAAGCCAAAACTGCATAGTATCCCTTTAACTGGAAACTTACAGAATTTGGATTAAATTAGCTTTGACTGCATGAATACACTTGTGTACATAAATATCACACAGTTTCAGTGTTTCAGTCTTGCATGCGGTCAGCTCTCATTTCCGTTTATAAACACAGTCTCATCAATGTTAAACTAAGCATGTGCCTGCTCTGACCGCACACTTGCAGTTGCAAGCGCACGTATAGGAAAGGGCATGTGTGCATAAGTGGGTAACCTAAGAGCACCTGCTGAGCTAAGAGCTTCCCGTTTGACCTGGAGGAGAATCAATGACAGCATCTTGACATCGGGGATCAATCAATGACTTGAGAACACTGATGGCATACTTGATCCCTCAGCACACACACACACACACACACACACACACACACACACACACACACAAAAACACACACACACACACACACACACACACACACACACACACACACACACACACTGGACTCTGTCCTATCATCATATTCCCATTGGGCTGGGAGTGACCCCTTCCTGATAGAGTGCAGGTGAAGTGACCTAGTGTTTACCAGAGAACACTAAATCAATGCCCTACGAGTTACAGACACACAATACTGCAGCACTAGAGACAAATGCTACTTCTCTCTCTGGTTTCTAGCTCAGACCAGAAAGCAGCATCTTTCATGGCACAGTGGTCTTTTTATTTTCATTGCAGAGTGATGCTCATTCTACTATGGGTTATAAAATGTAACGCTAGTCAGTGGCGTGCTGGAAAACGCATCTTCTATATCACCAAAAATGGAACTAAGATTCATTCATATGGGGCTTTTATGTCTTCAGAGATGTTTTTTTCTGATTGTGACTGTTCTGCTCCTAACAGTGAACTTGTGTATTGACTCACCTCTGTTCCTGTCTACACCAACAGTATTGGCGTATCAATAGACAAGGCTCAAGGTTGAAAAGTTCACCCTTATCTCCTCCGGGGCCTAATTGGAGCTGAAGGTCAGGGAATGTGTATTTTTCTATTGGTTTATTGCCTTTATGGATCCAACGAGGGTGGTAGAATGTGTACGAGTTGTAAAATAAAATTTACTCTCGTGTCTCTCTGCCTTTTCCCCCCCAAAAATAGATGTTTCGTTTTCATTTTTCACGATATTTTTCTAACCAGATTTAAATGTCTGTTATCTTCAAATGAACAGACAGTGGGAAACATATTAGAAAAGAAATGAAACAAAATGCTGTGTGACTAAAGCGATTTCTCCAGCACAACTTTTCCATTTAGTCGAGTTCAATCAGGTATTGGAATGGAGTGCTGAATAGTTCTTTAAAGCTGAAACAGGCTGGGCCGCTGTGTTTACTGGTAATTAAGCGGGACAATAATTAGCTGCTTGGAGAGAACAGAAAGGGTGGGGAGGGGAAGAGAGGGAGACGCACCGGAACACAAAAACAAGCTAACAAGAGCCACACACACACACACACACACACACACACACACACACACACACACACACACACACACACACACACACACACACACACACACACACAATTAAACTGCAAGATGTGTGAGTCTGTTCCCTATGTCAAAACAGTCGACACCCTCTACAGATGTTGATGTGTGGAGCAGATGGACGCCCTGTTTGGTGTCTGCTAACTTTTAATCACAGTTTGGAGTTAGAGGGAAAGATGGCGCAGGACGACGATCAAACGATACTCGTTTGACGAGGACAAACTCACCGTCAGCGTTACTGCCAGTGAAGGAATTCAACCTTACCTTAAAACTTAAAAATCAAGAAATCTATTTTCCATTGCAGCTAAGCAAACCTACACGTATCACCTCACGATTCTGACATTTTCATAAGACTAATACCTGCATTGTTGCTTGTTTAATTCTTCTATAGGGATTCCATGAAACAGAAAAGGCAACAAACAGGAGACATAAAATGATGCTTTGCCTATCTGCTGATTACTAATAATTTTGGGGCCTGTGGGATAGTCGAGCAGCTTCGCAACTGAGTAATCAGCTTTTTTCAGTCACACCAAGCAGTCAGACGTCGACAGATAGAAAAAAACTCAAAATAAAAGCTTCTTCAAGGAGCGTAACAATACATTGATACATGTGATCAACATCGATAAATAAGGTCATCGATCAAAATGTAAAAAAAATGATAAAATAACCATGAAACACACTTTTATTTTGAAATTTTTTTTTTGAAGTTTCACTGACATGTCATTTTCCACCTGTTGCTGCTCATCCTCAAACAGGTTAAATGAAGACGCTAGTGGAGTTATGGTGACCTATAAGAAAACAGACGTCTCTTTCCTGGGAAATTATTGTGTTCACTTCTAATATCGTTTCATATCGATCAGTGGATCTTAAATCCAATCAGATTTAAATGAAATTGTGACTGAATTTAAGATATCAGCAAACATTAAATCACAATCCACTCGATATCGTATCATGATAAAACTGATTTACACATATTGTCCTCTTGAAAACACCGTTTCATTGAGGCATGCTGATAGAGTGGTTTAACCGCCTTGTCTGCCTTCTTTCTGTGAAAAGTTCCCTCTGAATATCCGTCAGCCTGCTGTACTCTAAAGTAAATACCTTCCCCCTCATCAGTCCAGTTTGTTGCATTGGCTCAGTCAGAAACTTCACCTTCAGGCTCTCTTTACCAACAACCTGCAAGATTGTCTATAATCATAAAGGCTTTGCAGTAATTTACCTCTCAGGGAGCAGCTAACGATTTCCACACATGCGGGGCTATGTAAATTGATGTGATAAGACAAAAAATGTAGGATAATGGATTTAACCTCGGCGTACACATTAAATCAATTACTACAAATATATTTGCACAAGATAATGGAGTTAACCCCTGTTGCTTTTCTGTGCGTTACAAACCATCAAAGGTCACAAAAATGTCAAGAAATACACAAAATCCTGGATGCATTTAATACGCATTACAAAAACATCTGAGTCAAAATAAAGAATCACTGGTGCTGATAACTTAAAAACATCGAAATTACTTGAGTTTAAACATGAACTTGGAGCTAACTCATGTTTATTCCAGCAAACAGCTTAAAACAATGCATTTCTGCACAAGCCTGACACATTTAGTGCTTAACTACTCTGATTAACTAGTTGTGGCATCTATCTGTTTTTAGCAAAAGGTGCACAAACAAACTTTTAAAATCAACACTGAATCTCTTTCTGAAAAGCCTAATGTTAGCTAACTTCTAACTCGAGATCCTTCACTGGTTTAACAGTCCAGCTAAGGCCTCTCCTCTTCTTAAAAGTCTCTTTACGGCTCCTGAGATAAAAACAAACAAGACAACTGTCACCTGACACATCTGTAATCACCTTAGCTATATCCGCTGATACTGAGGGCTTTTAATTTGCCGCGCTTTTAATTTGTTTTCACAGCAGTTTCGAGCAAATTGAATTTGTTAATTAAAGCAGCAAAATGAAATGCTGAGCATTATTGACGAGATACTAATTGCGTTAGTGTGAAAATTGGAAGTAGGGGTGAAGTGGGTCGGGTGGGGGCTAACGAGAGGGTAGGGGGAGAAGAAGAGGGCATTTTGGGGTATCATCAAACAGGACAAATCACATTACAGAACAGCACAGAAGAGGCTGCATGCCAAGTGGCCCCATGGTGACTGCAATGAGCTCCATGAGTGTATCTGTGCACACACAACTCATCTCCTTAGGCCTTTTCCTGGTAATCGTACACAAAACACAGATAAACCGTTTATTCTGACACAAGTAAACACAACCCGATGTTTACACACAAATCAGCATAAGCAGGAGATTTTTTCAAACATGGTAAATACCACATAAAACATGGAGCATCAAAATGCTCATTAATTATCACAGACTAGTCAAATACAACCGAGGTTTATTAATGATGTGTTGCTCTTTCATAATTTTTCTCAGTCCAAAAACCTAACAACACGACTAAAGCCGGGCGTACACTGTGCGGTTTTTGGACCGTTCTGAGACGATTTTTCTCTCTTGCAAGAATCTGAAGTCGGGGCGAGTTTTGCATCTTGTAGTATACAGGGGGTAACGAGAAGTGATTAAAGGTTGAATATGGAACATTTTAATAAAAAGCTATATTTAAAAATAATACCTCATTTAGAAGTGTGCAGAATAAATGTACAGTTGTTCCTTTAAAAGCTATATTTAAAAAAATAAATAATAAAATTTTTATTTTGACGGGCACGACACTGGGTTTATGTTTACCATCTACCAGCCACTAGAGGGCACCGTTGCAGTAAAAAGTCTTGCCTTACCGAGCGGACTTAGTGAGCATGACTTATTTTTGTTGTTGTTGCAACCGGCTATGGTATCCGTGTTCCATATTCAACCTTTAACACCTCACGACCAGCTCCCAATCAGCTAGGAAACACTGGTGTTTCAAAGGGCAACATGGAAAACATGCAGGACAGTGGTCCCTGAGGACCAGGGTTGGGAAATACTGACTTAGAAAGTGGAGCTGACATACCTGGCGCTGCAGTCTGCTTCCAGCATGTTTCCTGCATGTTTTAGATAATGAACACAGCTGATTTGTTTGATTTAGTGATGAACCGCTCCTGTAGACACTAATGAAGGCTGAGGAGACATTTCAGCAGTTAGATCAAGGTGTTAAAAAGACGAACGCACAGCAAGGAGATAAGTTTCACTTTTGCTTTGGCTAATAGAACACTAGGTGGTGCTATAAACACAAGCCAAAAACTACCAAGTGTGCCTTTAAGTGTAAACTCAAGTTCTTAGTCATATCTGAACAAAACTGATTGTCTATAAAAACAGCTTATATGTGTCAAAGACACAAAATGTAAAAACAGAATAAATCCTAAGGATATAATGTGTGGTTTTATTGAGGCTGCACTTGTTATTTTCTGACTTCCACTAGTTAAAAATAGAATGTGTGTTTGTTAAAACACCAACAGCAGTGAGACTTCAGTGGTGATATAAATTTAGTACAAATCTCACCATGTAACTTTTTAAGACTTGTGCAAACTTCCCTTGAGCAACAATGATGATCACTAAACCACAACACATGATGGTCACCTCTCATCCAACAAAGCTGATTTTGTGCTTTGTTTTATAAAAGTTGAGATAATTATCACTTTAATTCTCCCCTTTCCACATTCAGTGGACTCACTCATCTGGAGGCAGAACCGTGCTTTTTAGGGAGAATTCACGGGAGACGATCTCTTTCCTAAAGTATCACTGCTTGTTTCTGAGGTGGTGGCAATAGAATATATTTTGAATTTGTTTTATAGTTCTAACCTATGACATGAACAATAAAAATCTACAGTATCCAAAACCCTTAAAATGGTTTAAATATGAGTTAAGACAGCATGATATGGATTTTTAAGGCAGATAGTAAAACAGTCTATAAACGGTATAAACTGAGTAAGGATGAACAATGATAAATAAATGTAGCCCTATTATAGGAGTAAAATCACTCCATTTTAGAAATACAAGAATACATATTTAAAAAAATGTTTAACTAAGTCGTGTGTGTGTCTTTGGGTTGGTCTGTTAGATTCTAGTATGACAACTTAAAAAAAGCTAAATTAAAATTTTAACTTCCAATAAGATTTGAAAAAAGGAAAAAAGAAATATTAGCTTGGAAATAAGCTAAAAATGTAAAGAACTCTTTCCTAAAGTCAAAATAAGTTAAAATAATCCTAACCCCAAGAAAAAGAGCAATATTTAAATCTGCAACTAAACAGGAGGAAAAAACAGCCTCTCAGAAGTCCACAACCAACACAGTGTCATAATGAAACTGCAGTAAAATGGCCAAAAGACCCTGAAGTGCAGAGCCACAACTCTTCTAAAGGTCAATGCAGAATGCTGATTGGCTTGAACCCATGAAGAACAGCAACCAATTAGAGCAGAGGAGAGGTACCTTAGGCTCAGAGAAGACATTTCTAAGGAGAAAATAACACAGAGCTAAGATCACCAAGTCTCCCTACAGATATGTTTCAATACTAATGGTAAAAATTCACCGACATGGCCTGAGATCTACATGGATGGACAACAACTGCATTTGGAGAGACTCAGAAGGAGAAAGTCATAAAGAAAATAGATGAACAGTGAGATGGCAGGTGATCAACAAAAAAGTATGAGAGGAAGACAAAATAAAAAAAGAGAGATGAAGAGTGGGATAAGAGTAGAGACACTCGTCAGTGGTTGAATTAGAGCGGTGATTATAGCACTAATTACAGGCTGAGCCACTCCATTGATAAAGTTCCAGCTCGTACCTGATATCACTTACAGCCTCGTTCCCGCTAATGGTAGAAATACTCATCGGTGCACATGTACAATATGATTGGAGTGGGATTTAAGAACAAGCGAAACATCACGTCCTCTGTTAAACATGTAGTAGCCCTTCCTGTTCTTAATTAACAACCACATAGTAAAACAAAACAAGCTAAGAATAAAGTTTATGGCTATTGTCTTCAGCCCAGATTTTCTGGTGGAATGTTAAGTGATTTAATATTTGACATGCATTAATTAATATAACACCATTAAAGCCATTTTATGCAACTTTTTCATATTTTTAAATAATTGTCTTGAGCCAGTATGTGCTAATGTGACCCTTAACAGGGTTGATGAAATGTCACTCAGACCCCTACCGCCCTCTGTGGCCAGAATACTGCACTTGCAACTTCAGAGTGGCAGTCCAGTTGTACAGTCGTGGCCAAAAGTTTTGAGAATGACACAAATATTAGTTTTCACAAAGTTTGCTGCTAAACTGGTTTTAGATCTTTGTTTTAGTTGTTTCTGTGATCGGAGAATATGACTTTGCCCCAGTCCTCAGCAGTCCATTCGCAAAGTCATATTCTCCGATGAAGCCCCTTTCCGATTGTTTGGGGCATCTGGAAGAAGGCTTGTCCGGAGAAGAAAAGGTGAGCGCTACCATCAGTCCTGTGTCATGCCAACAGTAAAGCATCCTGAGACCATTCATGTGTGGGGTTGCTTCTCATCCAAGGGAGTGGGTTCACTCACAATTTTGCCCAAAAACACAGCCATGAATAAAGAATGGTACCAAAACACCCATCGACAGCAACTTCTTCCAACAATCCAACAACAGTTTGGTGAAGAACAACGCATTTTCCAGCACGATGGAGTACCGTGCCAAAAGTGATAACTCAGTGGCTCGGGGACCACAACGTTGAAATGTTGGGTCCATGGCCTGGAAACTCCCCAGATCTTAATCCCATTGAGAACTTGTGGTCAATCCTCAAAAGGCGGGTGGACAAACAAAAGCCCACTAATTCTGACAAACTCCAAGAAGTGATTATGAAAGAATGGGTTGCTATCAGTCAGGATTTGGCCCAGAAGTTGATTGAGAGCATGCCCAATCCAATTGCAGTGGTCCTGAAAAAGAAGGGCAAACACTGCAAATACTGACTCTTTGCATAAATGTCATGTAATTTTTGATAAAAGCCTTTGTGTTACAGAGCAATGATCTGTGTGGGTTTTTTCTGACCTGAGCATTTCCCCGTCTGTTTTCTTTTACCGGCTAATGCAGAAAATAGGGGATAAAGACAATTTTCACATTCAGCTTGCAAGTTTCTCAGTGAACTTCCGCTTTAATCCTGTTGGTTGATGAGCCTGTTGCACTGATTTTCTCACCATCTCATTAGGCCACAAATGACACCATATGAACCTGGTTTAATACCAGAGACAGTTTAAAACATCTTTGTACACAAGCACTTTTTGAGTCTGATGACACAGTCCTACCACATAAACAGAAGGCTATATGCCGTACTAAAGGTATACAAAATCCTTAAACTTAATCACCACAATGTAAAGTTTATAGAATGGTTACGCATGTGTATAAATAACCTATAAAAGTTACAGGTAGATGTTAGGTAAACCATGCTTGACTTTAGAATCCTCTCTTTACCTCAGACACCATGATTCTTATGCCCTTCAAGTCCTTCATCATGACTGGTTTTGCTCTTTACTCTATTACCACTAATGATAAGCTAATGGCATAATGCAGTGATTTCTAGTACTGTGAAAGGGCTCCATATTTGTCTGCAGGGGGGAGAAAAAGCCCAATAAGACCTCTTTACCCTGTTTAAGTGTTTTTCTAGCTGAATTACCAGACCTGACTTTGTGATGGCCTATCCCGTTGTTATAAATCTGTCCTTGACCAGCCTGACAGAAAGATTGAATGCAGTGTATTGCGTTCCACGAGGTCTGTATTTCTATCCATTCTAACACATAATACCCCCATTTGGAGCGGATGAATCTGAATGCTATTCACGGCCCCTATTACCAAATGTCCTCATCAAAGAGAGTGCATTCAGCAATGCGAATCAACCTGAAAAGGATTGAATTGTTGGGCGCCACTGTATTTTATGCTGCCAGTAAATATATCTATCTTGTTCATAACCATTTGCAGCTAGGTGTTTTGTAATCATAAAAAGGATAAGTTTGGGGGGAGATAGGAGGGCCATTCTTTCGAGAGTGCTGATTACAGCAGGCACCATCTGTGTGAAGCACACAGCTGCCTGCCTCATCAGAATACCTAATATTCCAATGGAGGGGCTCTAAGTACCTGGCAAGCCCAAGTAGATAGATAACAAAGAGCCTATTAAATAATGGACAAAGTGGCCTGTGAAGGTAGAGGTGGGGGATACAGGAGTGTGTGTGGTGGGAATTAAGTCTTTTAGCTCCACACACATTCTGAGATGAGATAGCCCCAAGTTCTAATTAAAATTCTCATTCCCATCTAAGGTGGAAATTCTGATCTAAAGGGAGAGGGGGAAGTTAGATGTTTGCAGGCAGCCTCCTGCTCCTGCTCTCTCTCTCTCTGCGTTTCTTTTTAGTTCCTCTTTATTGATCAGAATCAATGTTATCTGTCCAACCTGGTAATTCTTCCCTGCCCTTGTTCACCATCTGATAACCCCCCCCAACAGACCATGCAGCGTGTATGGTAGGTAGTCGGTCAGACCACTCAATAATTTTTTAATTATCAGAGCCAATTGTCCAGCAGTTATCTCTTCATTTGATAAAGAACTGACAGATTTATTTAGGGGAAATTATTCCTAACAATTAGATTTTGAGCCACATCTTCAACTAAAACACATTCAAATGCAGCTAAAGGATTGAGGTAAAGGTCATTTCATTTAAAATAAAACTTAAAGACTTTAGAGAACATTAACAATTGACGAAGGAGTGAACAGACAAACTTGACTCCCAAAAGAAGGCTAAACAGTCTTTCAGGATTATAAATGTTTCCTGACAGTTTATGAATTTTGTAAATGCTTTTATCAAAAGCAACTTACAGATAAACATAACATGCATGTTTCTGGTCTACGGGGGGAAACCAGAGAAACCCCACAAAAGCATATAGCTCTACAAAGAAAGGCTGCTACACCATTTTGTACATTTATTATTCTTGCTACGAGGCATCAGAGCTACCAACATCAACAGATTTCTTCTCAAAATGATCACAAGGATGTCAGAGCATCTGGAACCTACCTCAGTTTAGGCGAGGTAGCTTTATTTATGCAGCACGCTTCATACACAGAGGCGATTGAATGTGCTTAGTGTTTTTAGTTTTCAAGGTTGGAAGTGCTGGAATTGTGAGACCACTTGTGGATTGATTCATAATCAAAATAATAATTAAGAGAATTGTTTGACCTGCCATTTAGAAAACTTCTTCCAAATCTGCAAATTGTGTGTGATTGAAAAAGAAAATATTCACATTTTCTTCTGATTTTGTTTCTCTGACTACAACGTTACAGCCTAGTGAGATACTGGTACTAGAAGACCACTTATGAGACGAATATGCAGGATAAAATTGAACGAATGGCAAGTATAAAGGAACAAGGTAGAAACATTTCCTTTTACACATTTAACACACTTTAGTTTGTTTAAAGTATCTCTGATTTATACGTTCTTCTATCTATAACTCCACCAAAGCAGAAATTACAAAAACATCAATGTTGACCTTTAATGATGCTAAAATCAGGCAGATATGGAATCTCTTTTTGGATGGATAAGGAAAAGATAAAAAACAAAAAACAAAAACACATGTAGCTTCAGACTGAAGCTGGATGATTGCTTTTCGTCTGTTGGCGTAAGGTGTGGTCAGAAAGTCAACACAGTTGGAGGTCAGTGCACCAACGGTTCATCTCACTGAAGAATGTCACTATTTAAGATTAGATTCATCAATTCAATTCATGAAGCCCCTTCCCACCCCCAATCAAGGAGGCCCAAGGTTCTGAACATGGTGCAAAGAACACACAAAACACAATAAAAACAGTATTGTAGTAAAAATACTGGAATAAAACATTAAAACTAGGGGTGGGAATTTAACACGTTAATTATGATTAATTAATTAGAAAAAAATAACGCATTAAAAAAATTAACGCATTTAATACTTTAAGCCCGAGGGTCCCCCAATTGGGGGATGTTGAAGTTTAGTAGCAAAATACATGCCCTAAATATCAATATAGTCAAGCTGCACCTCTAGAGAAAGCCCAGAA
Source organism: Aphyosemion australe (assembly GCA_006937985.1). Classification (NCBI taxonomy): domain Eukaryota; kingdom Metazoa; phylum Chordata; class Actinopteri; order Cyprinodontiformes; family Nothobranchiidae; genus Aphyosemion; species Aphyosemion australe. Next base: position 3,716,013 of record SSNS01000004.1, on the reverse strand, counting down.
CCTTGGCTACAAGACCATGTAAACCTTTTGTATGTGCTCCACACACAACTACAACTACAATCAAATGAGTGATCAGAAATCCCTCTTCATGTGCTTTTGCCTTCATTTCTGTCTCTAATGATGCTAAATCAAATCAAATTGCACACACATTCTATCAACCCATTATTATTATTATTATTATTATTATTATTATTATTATTATTATTATTATTATTAGTATTATAAAGTCAATACCATTATCAAAATGTACCTAAGATAGTATTGTACTTTTAGAGTTGTCCTATTTTTGCCAGTGATATACATATATATATATATATATATATATATATATATATATATATATATATATTTTTTTTTTTATCCTGTTTTGAATTGAAATACAATTTAAAAGCATTTTTTCAGAAATTAAAAGAGCTTGTGTTTACAATAATAATGTCAATGACTATTGTTTGATTCTCTATCTCATTATTTTTAATTTTAAAAAATTGCTTTCAGATTAAAATGCGATTAATCAAGATTAATTAATTACAAAGCCTCTAATTAAAACGCAATAAAAGAGTCAAAAACAATCAAACAAAAGAACGATCAGAAGAACACAAGACAGACTAAGATAAAGCTTAAGTCTAGCTTTAAAAACTGGGCAGAGAGACTGTTTTATCTCTAGTGGCAGTTGGTTACTGTCACGATCCTGGCTCCTCGACCTCCACCTCACTAATAATCACCCCAGAACTCCTCCACCTCAGACCCAAACCTGCCCCAGAACCAGCCTTCATTCCACAACTCACTCCCCACAGACCAAACCCCCCTCAGGACTTCACTACCCATCATGCCCCACACCAAACTTCCTGGCCACGTCATCTGTGCGAGACTATTTCAGGAAGTCAGAATCACTGCTCACGTCTCAGTCATCATTTTGGCGTTTCGACGTTTCAGCGTTTCATGCCTGACCTGACCCCGTTCCAGACCTCGTCCAGTTCCAGTCCAGTCAGTTGTTCCAGATCAGTCCTGTCGAATACCAGTAAGTCGCTCTCTTTATTCTGGAACCGCACGCGCTCGTTTCCTTTCAAGCTGCGCGCCGTGGCTTCCTATATTAACCGCATGTCTGTTCAAACCCAGTGTCAGTTCACTCCGTGCTTGGGTCATACAACATGCCACATTCCAACTCACGCTTGTGTCTGTTCAATCCAGTCCTTAGCCAGATCCTGACAGTTCCAAAGCCGAGGACCTAGAACCGAAAAGGCACGATCACCCCTGGACTTACATTTGACCGAGGAAAAATCAACACCCACAAATAAAAGCAGCAATGTACACAATGAAAATGTGTCTGGTTTATAAATATATATCTAAAATTAAACATCATGGTCTCACAAAGAGGACATTTGATCTGTAAATGAATAAAACCCACACTGACTGAGAGACAAGCATCAGATGCACATTTGTTATAAATAAATGCATGCTGATAAATTGCAGTCCATGTCAGTCATGTTTACTGTAATGCATTCAGTTTTTTTTCTTATTTTCATTTAATAGTCACTTTAAAGCCTCTCTCCTGTGTTTTCCCCTTTTCTCTGTCCTTTTTTTCCACCTCATTACGTCTAACAATTATATTCTGGTAGAGAGCCTCTCAGTCGCAGCCTGCTGGTGGCTAAAATGAAACAAGTCACTGCGGAGGCAAGACGATGGATCGCAGTGTCAACACCAAATTTATCATCACTTTATGTGATTTATACGTCTTTGGGACTTTTGGTGCACTTTCAACACACACGCATGTACACACACGCACACGCACACACACACACACACACACACACACACACACACACACACACACACACACACACACACACACACACACAGAGTCGTATTGAAGTCTCAGATGAGCAGGCTGCCCAGGGCGATGTTAAGGGACCAACTCAATTGCCATCATTCTGATGGAGCTCCTTCATTGAGGTTGTAAAATTAAACAGCCAATTTCACCTGATAATTGGATAGTGAAAGATTCGTGATCAAACCTTTTGCTGTAAGACAGGAATATAAAACGGTGAAAAAAGTGAAACACGGCATGGGGCACCACAGTTGGCATGACAGTATTGTGAAATCAGCCAACATCTTACAACACCAAAGTCATGGGTGTAATTAAAACCTGCTTCCTCTGACTCAGATCGACACATGGTTTGGACAGATTCTGATGTTTGTATTCAGTAGAAATCGTATCTCAGGGTCAGACATTAAGTATTCCTTTAGTTAATCTCATCCAAGCCATACAAAAACCTTTAATTGCCATAAATATACCCTAATTAACAAGCTTGAGCTCTCATGATGTTTTTCCACCCAGCTCATATTTATTGCAAAAATAGCATTTACACTACAGAGTAGTCTTTGCTAATTACCAACATTTGAAAGGGGGAATAGGGCTGGCAGATGGTAATATCTCGGGGGTTAAGCTTCCTTCTCTCGCCATACTGTGTTTGCCAATATAAGCTACGGAGATGCCACCCTTGGGTGGTATGAACTTTTCATCTAGGATTGAGTGCCTTTGCTGGGATCAAACACTCAAATGAGCCGAGATGATGAGCCTGGTGATACACGCCGCTGTCTCGCTGCCTCAGACACACAGGGCTCCTTGAACGAGCTCATTCCTTCGTCTCACGTTCCTCGCCCTTAACCTAAGGCTCTGATGTTTGAACTTTACTTCTGAAGACCTTCATTTTTTTTAAATTAAAGAAATAAATCACTAGTCTAAATGATGCTGACTAATTGGTTCTTTAATTACTGACCAATAGATGAAGTTTCGCTGAACTAAACGAGTAAGGAAAGTGTCCTTAAAATCCCAAAACAAGTTGTATCCCAACACATAATCCTCAGCTCTTGTGGCGGGACTAATTGTGACTGTCATCTCTAGGAAAGCAATGGAAGCACAGCTATTAGTGCTGTAGGAACGTCTACGGATAAAGATGGGGGTTTGGGGGGTCGGATCCAACTGAGACTTTGATATAAAACTGGGATTCTTGCCAGCTACAGTTGTATGATGTTACATCAGCTCACACGAGTTCACATTATTCAGGGAGCACTTCAGAACCAGCCTGCCTCGCTGAATGCCAACTTTATTTAGACGAAAGTACATTTTACTTCTAAAACTTATGTAATCAATATTTACACATAGACAACATCTACAGAGTGTATCAGAGCCAATCAAATCCTCGTAGTCATACATCAACTTATGAATGGTGTGTGTTGGTTTCACTGGATCAGACACTGGTATGAGCTGTCAGAAACATTGGTACAGTTTACAAATCACAGTTGGCATAGCGTAACTTAGATCCGACCGAGCCCTGGAGTCACATCCTTCTGCTGATCAGCTGATTCGTTCATGCTTCAGCAGCTGATTGGCTACCTGCTGAAAGGTAATCAATCATGCAGACAGGTGTGGTTGTTTAACACTTGGCAGGTGTTATACCAGACCAGCTTTCAGTCACGGCTCCATTTCTTATGTTTATTCTCCGATTTTGGCAGGTACAGTACATGTCTGATGATCTTTGAGCCAAATACATTTTTCTCTATATGCATTTTCTTCACTTTCATTATCATTATAAAAGTCCAAATTAAAAAAGCTAAAAAGAGGTGTTTTCACATTTCAGTTAGAGACGTTGTTTAGTAGGAGAGAGATGAAGACATTTTGTTCTGCACACTGAAATATGCATGCAGTAAACAATAACCCGCAAGAGGAAAAACACACCAGCCAATAACAATTCAGACTGTTTAGCTTGCGAATCAACAGTCTTGTCAGCCAGCCAGCCAAGCAGTCAGTGTCAGGGATGAGACAAGGCCATAATCCAATTCTGGTTTTTACACGGCGTCGTGCCTTTACCTTTGACAGCATGATTGATGTGTATGTAAATGTGTTTTGAGGAGGGCTGTGAGCAGCTAGTTAAAGCAGACATTTAAGGCTGCCCTGTCAAAGACAAATGGAGGGATGTAGAGAGACGGGAGAAGAAGTAGGAGAAGGAATCAAAAATAAAGACAACTATTGATCCAGAAATGAAAGAAGATGGACACTGGAACAGCCCTTGACAAGGCGTTATGCACCTCTTGAGCATCTTCTCTGAATTCATAGAGAGGCTGTTTGACAGCTGGCAGGCTGTGGGGAGTTTCTAACACACACCGTGCAGAAAAAGGTGACTACCTTCTGAAGTGCCCTCCCTCTTGTCCCCTCTCATCTGGGCCCTTCTCCTGCTCTAACCGTTCTGGAAGTCAGGTGAGGAAAAAAGCACTAAATCTCGAGGTCAATGCAGTAAACAGGTGGCTAGTTTCTCTCTAGGCACGGCTAAGGTGTGTGTGTGTGTGTGTGTGTGTGTGTGTGTGTGTGTGTGTGTGTGTGTGTGTGTGTGTGTGTGTGTGTGTGTGTGTGCGTGTGTGTGTGCGTGCGTGTGTGTGTAGTCTTTGCCTAGATTTTCATGTGTTCCTGTGAGCGTGGATGTGCATATATTATCTTTCTACATGTACTACTGTCACAGGGGTACTTAAGTTTAACAGCTTTACAGATGCAAAAGATGGCAGGAACTTTAAAAACACCCAACTGTCTTACCGCAGTAACGAAGAAAAGAAGGAAAAAGTAGGAACATGCTGGTGAAGGTTCTCAGTCATCCAGGTCATGGTAATCCAAAAGGGTTATGCAAATGAAGGCAACTGGACTTCTTTGATTTCTTGAAGACGTTTTGCTTCTCATCTGAGGAGCTTTGTCAGTTCTGACTGGAATATGGGAGGGTCAAGCTTATATCCTGTAGCTGTCTGTTGTTGCTTAACGAGCAGACACTACCTATGAATACCTCTCATTCCTACTTCCTGATGAGTCGTCGAGGTCATTAGCCTCTATTGTGAGGGCCATACGCTTGTGTAGTTTAACTACACAACCTCTTCAGGCCAAGACTCTGCAGTCCACCTACACCTGAAGGACAAGGAACACACTTTTGAAGATGACATTCTGGACAGAGAAGATAGATGGTTTGAGAGAGGAGTAAGGGGACCTGTCTATGTTAAACATGAAAAACCTACACTAAATAAAGGTGGAATAGATGTGAAGGTCTTCGGTTTCACCTTTCTAACACCTATAGTGCAGATCTGAACCTAATCCCCAAACACTCTCAGTCTAAGTCATGCCCTCGTACATCTGATCAATGCAACGATTCCCTCATAATTGAGGCTAACGACCCTGACGACTCATCAGGAGGTAGGAAGGAGAGGTATTCATAGGTAGTTTCTGCTCGTTGAGCAACAATGGACAGCTACAGTTTATAAGCTTGACCCTCCCATATTCCAGTCAGAACTGACAAAGCTCCTCGGATGAGAAGAGAAACGTCTCCAAAGAAATCAAAGAAGTCCAGTTGCCTTCATTTGAACCCCTTTGGAGAAAGTAGGAAGAAACGCTAGAGTGAATACTGCCGATCTATTTTTCCTGAAATGAAATCCACTCATATTCTTGAATGTGTAATGGGATGAAAAAAATTTAATAAAAAAAGAAATAATTTTTGATGCCTTTGACAAAAAAGACAAAATTGTGCTCCTGTCAACTTTTGATGTAGAGATGTGCAAAGTGAGATGCTAATTTAATTAGATCACATTAGATGAAACTGATTTGATTAGGTGAAACTGAAACTGAGCCAGCAGGCTGTTACAGGATGTCACTACAGAAGAAAAGAACATAATAATCAAATCAACCTTTATACAAACACACTTACAAATAATTACAATTCTGACGGAAGGTTTGTTGACACTTTGAAATTTACCAAATTCTTTGGTGCAGACTCATCCTAAAAAGCATTCTGTTGGTTTTATCCCATTTTATCTGCACAAATTCACCAAAATGACAAAAAAGAAAATGTTTTGAATAGTGTTTTGTGAGTTTTTAAAGAATAAATAAATTCTATAATTTACCTCATTGGCATAAATCTTCTTGAGATGGTCTTAAACGCTTGATGTGGCTTTTTACATGAATTCAAACTAAAATAAACAAACAAAAAAGAAAAGTCACTAAAGAAATGTTTAGGTCTGATTAAATGATGTCCTGACTTCAATTTGCCAGTCCAGTGTGATTCAGTGTGTTTGAGAGCTTATTTTAATTTGCATCTAAAATAACCATTTCCCTCCAGTTCTTTATATTTTTCCGCTTCTATCTTTATTCCTAACATCCCAGCAGCCCGATGCTGCCATCTTCATGTTTGATTGTGGAGATGACATTCACTATGTTGTGTCATTTTCTTAGTTCAAAGTCTTTGTTTAAATCAGATTTTCATTCTCGTGGTCTCAGAGTTGCTCAAGCGTCTTTTGCCAAACTGAACAACAGGTGTTTCACTACCCAGCTGTTCTTTAAAGACCTTATCCAAGGAAAACCTTAGTCATGAAGATCTTAATTTATTTCACAAGAGTTTAAATACAGTGGGGCAAAACAGTATTTGGCAGCCAGCCACCGATTGTGCAAGTTGTCCCACTTAAAAAGATGAAAGAGGTCTGTAATTTTTATTATAGGTACACTTCAGTTGTGAGAGACAGAATGTAAAAAAAACCAAGGAAATCACATTGCATGATTTTTAAAGAATTTATTTGTAAAATGGTGCAGAAAATAAGTATTTAGCACCTAAAACAAGCAAGGATTCTGGCCCTCACAGACCGGTTGAATCCACCACTCAGTACCTGCATTAATGGCACCTATTTGAACTCATTATTTGTATAAAAGACACCTGTCCACACCTTCAAACAGTCAGACTCCACCCTCCACCATGGCCAGAGAGCTGTCTAAAGACATCAGCGACAATATTGTACACCTGCACAAGACTGGGATGAGCTAATCTACAATAGGCAAGCAGCTTGGTGAGAAGAGATCAACTGATTGGAGAAATTATTAAAAAATGGAATACGTTTGCCAGAGACCATCTATGATCCAGAGGAGGATTGGGAGAATGTCATGTGATAAGATGAGACCAAAGACCTCTTTGGTATGAACGCAATTTACCGTGTTTGGAGGGGGATAAATGCTGAATTGCATCCCAGGAACTCCAAACCTGAAGGGACCAGGATGAATTTTTTTTTTTAAGCAAAGGACGAATGGGGTCATGTCTCGTGAGGTTTTGGGAAAAAAACCTCCTTCCATCAGTGAGAGCATTGAAGATGAAACATGGCCGAATGTTACTGCATGACAATGATCCCAAACACACCGCCTGGGCAACAAAGGAGTGGCTACGAAAAAAGTATTTCAAGGTTCTGAAGTGGCCTAGAGAATCTGTGGAGGGAGTTGAAAGTCCATGTTGCCCAGTGACAGACCCAAAACAGCTCAAGAGAAGATCTGCATGGAAGAATGGGCCAAAATACCTGCTACAGTGTATGCAAACCTGGTGAAGACCTACAGGAAATGTTTGACCTCTCATTGCCAACCAAGGTTACATTACAGAATATTAAGGTGAACTTTTGTTATTGACTAAATACTTATTTTCTGCACCATTATACAAACATTCTTTAAAAATCATACAATGTTATTTCCTTGATTTTATTTTCTTATTGCATTCTGCCTCTGCAGTTGAAGTGTGCCTCTGATGAAAATCACAGACCTCTCATCTTTTGAAGTGGGACAACTTGCACAATCGGTGGCTGCCAAATACTTTTTGTCCCACTGTATTCAAAAATTCATTACTATGCAATCTAAGCCATTTAATAATCCTGCTTTATTTAACACATTAACTCTTACAGTGTTTACCTATTCTCTGTCATTATACAGACGTGTATTCCTAGGAAAGAAGGTTCCAATTTTAAATGTGTTGCTGTTTAATGACTTTGTGGAGTTTATGTTTTATGCATAGTTTATTTTTTTCTCCTGTTCCTCCCAACACAGCCCCAAATCATGCACATTAGATTAATATAAGGATTATACATAGACCTTGTGTGTGAGTGTTTATTTTGTGTGTCCCTGTGTTATATTAAAACACCAGAGCTCAGTTTCAAGTATCTGTTAAGATTCTGAAAAGTATTTTTGCTTCTTAATGAGCCAAAATCTCAAGGAAATTAATGTAAAACAAAAGTATAAAGTCTAAAAAAACAATATTAATAACATCACTTGAAGTTACTGATCATTATGGGCCTAATAAAACACCCTAATGGTATCAGTGGGATTCCTTCAGTGGTTTTTGACATAATCAGCTTTTTATCAGCCCATCACCAGTGTTTTTGTTAATGTAATGAGTTAATCAGCTTCTCAGGTGTTCCTCCACTGCTACGGCCCATTTTTGCATATAACTGGCTGCCACTTCATTCCATATAACAAGTTGAAAGTACATGTGAATGTTGCTTTCTCATTAAAGCAGACTTATACGGGAATTGTTCATCAGAGAGAAGGCTCCTTTCAAGTTCTGTCTTCCACAAAAGAATGGAGGAGGCGAACTTGAAAGGAGAAGTCACACATATATGACACGTCTCAAAGTATAAGGCAAAGAATTGGAAAATTAAGACATTTTTCTTTGAGACTACTGTTGATTTTCTTTCTCCCTTGCTATCAATAGGAACTCCTGCATGGAAATGGTGAAAAGGATTGATGGGAAACAGAATACTCATTTCCCGTGAAATGTTTTCCCAGCCATCAGATGGCATCAAACAATGAGACAGAAAAATAGAAAGGGAATGAGGGGGGGGGGGGGGGGGGGGGGGGGGGGGTACACGAGAGAGAAATTGTGAAGTAGAGGGGAACAGGGAGAGAACCCACACATCTCCTCGGTGTCCCTGGGTGCCCTGTGGGGCCTGCACTCTGCTCCGCTGATAAAAAGGAGGCCTCGATACCTTTCAATTTGGCCAGTGAGACCCGGTCCTGTTAAAGGCAATCGACTGCCTGAACACAGACACTATATCATAATATGCAGGTGCAGACGAGCCCAGACAGGAGAGGGGGGGACATGGTACCGTAGGAAAAAGAAAGGGACTCTGGCATCCATCTTTCTCACACTTACACTAAACCAGAGGGAAAAACACACACATGCAACAGTGGGAAAGCAAGAACATAAGAGGAGAGAGAGAGAAAATGGCAAAGCTGAGGAAAAATGGGGCCCGTCACTTCCTTCATTTTTTTTCTTTTTCACCTCAGGTAAAAGAAAAAAGACAAACTAAATGAGAAAAAGAGAAAATAAAATGTATTTGAGCAAGTGGGGAGTATAAAAAATGAAACATAAAAGCAGGGCGTTTGTTTGTGGCACATTAATGCCTCTGTAGTTGTGCGGAGGGCAATGACCTGGTTAGAAGTGTTTGTTATCAGGGGTCTCCAGGCCCCCCAGGTGTGCCGAGCTGCTGGTCTAAATCAGAGAGGCTGAGCCTCAGGGAGGGTGGGGAGTCAGGGCTCTCGCTCAAGGATGGATGAGAGGCCAATAGACTGGAAAGAGTGCCGCAGACCTGAAGGGGGCTGCAAATTACACATGAAAGCTCTGATTAATCCAGCAAATATTCTGTTTATTGACATCGCTCGCAATTTTTTCCTGCCTCAAGTGTAATTAAACGTCTAGCTTCATATGCAGCACGGCCAGCTCTCTGCATCATATCCAGCACGCTCAGATGCATATAAATGTTGACGTTTCCAGGCTCAGTGGAGAACATCGGTGAGAGCTGTACATTGACACTGAGGACTTCAGGCACGCACTGCAGGTTCAAACATGAAACATTCGTACCCTTTCATCCACTTTAGGGCCTGTGAAGAGCGAACACTGAGGAAATGGAAGCTGAGAGCTCATAGCAGAGGTTCAGGTCAACGACTTGATAATATGTGACGCCTGATCTGCTTCACAGAGAATTGGTAACACACACAGTTACGGAGTGATGAGGTCTATAGCTGCAGGCGAGGATAAAACTGCAACAAGTCTGCAATCCTGCAGTTTAACCCTGACCTGTCAGTCATGCTTGGCTTTCGGCTCAAGCTTATCACTAAATATATTGGGACTGAATCAGTCTTCTGTATCTAGGATTCACAAGTAATCTAAGCCTGCAGAAACCTCAAAAACACACAGATGAGCATGCATCCTCACATGTACAGAATGTACTGCAGACTACAGTAAGATTAGGAGTGAACTCAAACATCATGAAGAAATCATACTAAGTTAAAAAAGAGCATCTATTTTCCAAAATAAGAGCTAATTTATGCTAACTCTGCTACCCCTTAAGAAGTGTGAAAAGATGAAATTAAACCTGACCCCAGCATGTCTCCCACCTGCTACCATTAAATGATCAGTTTACACAGAATCATAGCTGCCACCTCTTGTGCTGCTAACGCTTGTACAAAAACTGCTGCTAACAGATGTCCTCACCCTCTTTGCTTTATAACACACAGAGAAAGCCAAAAGGACTGTGGACTCGTATCTTTGTGTAGAATTACATTTTACCATCTGAAGAAGATCGTTGGCTCGGATTCACAACTCTGTGTAACTTTCCTTCCGAGTCATGCCGTGTCCCCTGGAGGCTACCATCTTTAATGCATGTTTGGGTATTAGTGCCAGATGGTGTACTGGTTTATCTGGTGCATTCATTTGAATTTTCATCATGCATTTCTTCATAAACCTCCAAACAGCAACACAACGTACACAGTTACAAAGCTTCACATTAACAAACACCTTCAGTGATGCGACTTTTCTAATGGAAAACACACGAATGCACTGCACAGAAGAACTTATAACACAATTTATTCGTATAAAAAGAATTTTATGTTTTTGACTAATGCTGTGGTAAGGTGGACATAGCTACCCAGCTACATGTAGAATAACAACTTGTTGACAAGAGGAGATGATGGAGATGCATCAGAGGAAAAAGAGGAGCTGATTTTGTAGCTTTTATTTTGAAAAATAATCAAAGAACAATGTTTTTTGAGACCTTTTTGCTGCGAGTCCAGTCAGACAGTAATTTTAGTGGAGGACAAAAATGCTTGACAGACATGTGGTCCATTAAATCGAGTGTTTAAAACTGCAAATTTTGGTAATTTGTGGTCAATAAATGCATCTATTTACATTATTTACATATCAAGATTTATTGGTGTAAAACTGTACATTTCCATCCTTGTTGACAAGTTCCAATTATCTCGTTGCTGCTTATAGAATTTAAGTTTTTATGCATCTAAAATAAATCACATCTGATGTTTTAGGTAAACAGGAGGGAAAAGCAATCCTTCAGAAAGGCCTATTCAAATCATTTCTACTGTTTGTGGATTGTTTTAACATAACCTATTAAAGATTAATGACTAATCGTATTTATCTTTCATCAGGACAGAAGACAAACAGGAGACTCACTGTCCATTAACACAAATATGGATGAATGATTACAATCAGCTGCATGATTAAATAGTGTCTGTTTTTTCTACAAACAAGTCAAAGGACATTAGTCTCTGCGTTAGCATGTCTAATACAAAAAACGTTTCATAAATTCATGTTCAGAACAACCAGGAAAATATCATTTTCTATTAGGTTTACCTGTAAAAGACATGCATCTGTAGGAAGCATCTCAGTCCAACCACACTCAGTGTTTTACACTCAGGCACTAAACTGCACATTATGGTGGTTACCATAGAAACATATTGTATCAGCTCAGCAGAGAACACATGCTAAAATACTAGAAGATTATGCAGCTGTGGTTGTTGGGTATGAGGCATTAAAGTGGTGGAAATGCCACCAAGTAAATTTCTGTAGTGTAACAAAGTTACCCAGGCGGCCTGTGTGAGTCTTAACAACATTTGTGGAGGATGAGCCCCCCTCTGTTGTGAAATGAACCAGACAGAGCTTTAAGTACAGGTGGGAGCATCCTCTCTTGTTACAGGTCTATGCTAAAGCCAGAGGGAGAGAAGATGCTGGGGTTTCCTGCTCAGCATATAATGATGTAAGCAAATGTCCATCCAGTCATCCATTATCGTCTGCTTATCTAGAGTCGGGTCACGGGGGCAGCAGCCTAAGCAGAGAGGCCCAGACTTCCCTCTCCCCAGCCACTTGGGCCAGCTCCTCCGGGGGAATCCCAAGGTGTTCCCTGGCCAACTACTCTACTACTCTACTCTGAGTCCCTCCTGGATGACCGAGCTTCTCACCCTTTCTAAGGGAGACCCCAGACACCCTGAAAACTCATTTCGGCCGCTTGTATCCGCGATCTCTTTTTTTCGGTCACTACCCAAAGCTTGTGACCATAGGTGATGGTAGGAATGTAGATCAACCGGTGAATCAAGAGATTCGCCTTCCAGCTCAGCTCTCTCTTCACCACAACAGACCAGTACCACGCCAGCATCACTGCAGATGCAGCACAAGCAAATATCTGTATTAAAAAAAAAGTAAGCTCTCTTGTTCTTAGTGTTTCCTGCAGTCTTGTTTCTTTTTTGAATAATTCAAAAATGTCCCTTAAAGGTTAACATCTGACTGAACCGTGCTCAAATAGACATTAAAATATATGCAATCACCAGAGGTAAACAGGCCTAACTTTGTTCCTTACAAGTAACTTTTGAAAAGTTCTGCTCTACATCCTGGAGTTGTATTCCGACGTGTCTGTTAGAAGTGAGCGCTGGAGAGCAGTCATGTAGAAAGAGAACGCTGTTACTGGAGTTATTAACAGGCTCCTGTGTTTCCACCCTCTCTCAGCTGAGCTATTCAGAGCATAGCGTTCCTCATCTGCCACAAACACGCCGACAGACAAACACTGCAGACGGACACGCCGTGCACTCCCTCTACGTGTTGTGCAGTAATATGTTTTTTGCCCATTTACGACAAATTAAGTTTCCCTCAAAGTGAATTTCAAGCTTGGCTGCCTTTGGAGGGCAAGCGACTCTTTTTTCATTAATTTTCATTCTTTTCCCTCGAACAAATGATTTACTGTATAGCTCGCTCCGTGTTACTCTGCTCTCACCGTCTCTTTCACCCTCTTGTTTTTTCCCCCTTTTTCCCTCCCCTATTGCCCCCCCTTGCTGCTGAATTTGGACCAGGCAATGGAAAGCAATTACGCTGTCAGAAAGGTGTATTCTGATTTATTAAAAGCCTTAAATGCTATCTGTTTTGCTCCTCATTCTGTCCCCCCTCGGGAGTCGAGTCCTGACACCCAAATGAGATGGAGTGAGCGCTTGTTGCTCAATGCTCCATCCTTACAGTCATCTCAGAAGCAGGTGGAGTAAATCTCCACTGGCAGAGGACAGAAAGATGGCTGCAACAGCTAGCTTTGCCTTTAAAGACTAGGGGACACAAACAGACATAGAGGTAGAGGAAGGGATGTGTCTACTACCTGCTACTAAGGATTACTTTGGAATAACATTAATCTTTTAATTTAATTTCATAAAGCAGGTTCTTAACTATCAACCTACTTGAGGACTTCTCTTCAAAGAACCGTGTGCCCTGAGTCACCAGCAATTTCAGAGATGTTTTCATCAGCCTAATGCCTATTCATGAGAGGGCTGAGGAGACAAAAGAAGGTGGAAGAGGAAGCGAGCGGAGACGCACTGCTAAGCTATTAATGTGTGAATAAGTTCCAATTTCCAAAATAAATATTATCTCTGTCTGAGTAGCCCAAAATGTGTGTGCCTTAATGCCAGTTCATAATAAGGATCAACGAGGGGTCAGCACCGCAAGAACATCCCAAACACATTCACAAACCCTCACCTGGGATACTTTATTCTATTTATATTTCATATTCTGTCACACACACACACACACACACACACACGCACACTGAGCTACACATTAAGAGCCGTGCCTAATGCACTCCCCACCTCCTCCAAGTCCGCACCACCTCATCCTCATTACTGCGTTCTTGATCACCAGAGAGATGGGAGCGATGCAAGGGTGGAGATGCATAACAAAGCAGCCAGTATCCTGGGGGAACCATTAGCTGGAGATAAGACGCCATGCAGCACTATAACATAAGGACATAGATCATAAACCTGCTTATCTTCTGCTCCCTCTGGATCACCGTCTTCCTCAGCCGTCTGAGGCCAAAGGACAGTCTAGGTACAGACTCTTCTCTGAGACTCTGTGATAACAGAACTGTCCATGATGATTAGAATTGTCTGATATAATAAGAGTTACTCACTAATGAAGTAAAATGGAAAGAAATATATATAAAAAAACAATACAGATGCTGAGAAACATGCACCGATGCAGCGATGACCTTTATGCCTTCAAAGAATTTCCTTACAGTTCTGATTGCTGAGCTGCTGTAGGCAGTGATTAACATATAACCAGATGATAAAGGGTCTTATTCCCACATATCTGTTAGCTGCTGACAAGGAAAAGGCTAAACTTCCTAAGGCAGACAAAGAATAATTTATGTTGAATGTAAAAGTCAAGGAAGATATGGCAAAAAAGTTATGCAAGAACCTGCAACGTTAACAAGCAAAATAAAAGCATTTGGAATGTTTTAGTCAAGCTAACGACCTGGATAATTCTCCCACCGCTATGATTATGACTTTATTTAAGCAAATATAGAGTTAACTGACTTTTAAATCTATCATGCAGATTCGCTTAATGGCCGTTCAGAAGTTGGCCTTTGAAGGAGGCGGTGAGTGGATGGAGGGCTCTCTTTATTACAAACCCATCAGAGAGCCATTCACAGAAGAGCCTCGGTGTCAAAAACCCAGACGTCAGAGTGAGCTTTTAGAAAAAAAAAGTGCATTAATTAGTTTCTGTAATTAAAACAGTGGATGGACGGACGGACTGCCATTTTGCCACAGTAGATGGATGGATGGATGGATGGATTTAAAACAGCCACATGGATAGATGGATGGATGAAATTAAAACTGCCACTATGCCACAGTAGACGGTGTTTTATTAGTTGATGACAATGTATGAAATGCAAAAGAGAAATTGGAGAACTTGACAAAGAGACATCCAGGTGGGAAAGCATCTACGATGCCCGGACTGAAGCATCCTGCCCGCGTTTCCCGTGTCTATCTGTTTGCCCGCCCCAGCTTCTCCAGTGTGGCTGCTGACCTTCTTCTCTCTCCACGCTTGGAGTGGCTATTGATTGGATCTTGGCAGACAGTGTACAAACACAGAGATAAGGAAAGAGCGAGGCAGGCGGGCAGATACAGCCGCAGTGTCCACTCCACTCCTGTTGCTCAAGACCCCCCTCCATTTCAAAAAACATGGAGGCTCCCCTAGGTGAGCAGACACCCAGACATGGTAAATGAACTCGCACAGCACACAGGATTAGGTCTCAGATTCAATCACAGCCGTGTAAGCAAAGTTAAATCACTGCAGCTGACAGAGACGGCTGCTTTTCTTTAACACAGTACAAGTGATCAATCACAATCTTGCTCTGATTGGGGAGCTTTAAGCTGAAAAACACAGCTAAGTGGATATGACATCTCTGCTCTGTGATGCTCATATCAATAGCTTTACTCGATGTGACTATTCCAACCCAATCTCCGCTTAATGGAGAGCGAGGACAGGCCTGGAGAGTTCTTTGCGGGGTTAAGACTGGTCCGTGGCCGGTTGGCTCTCCCACCATGAGGCAGCTATCTCATTTACACTTTCTTTCCATCTGGTTTACAGACAGAGGCTGTGCTGTGTCAGAGGTGACTAATAGTGTCATAGCCCTGCCCTCCCCACCGGGCCGGCACAAGAAAAAACTAAAACTGCTGCCTCCGCAACTCCAGGGCAGACACTGCCTGCTGGTAAGAGGAAAAGGAAAACGCTTTGTCAACAGACAAGCTGGGCAAATAAGGTGCTTTCAATTCCAGATGGCCGGGGGGACACTTGATGATCGTAAAGAAATGAGGAACTAGTTTGAAAGATGGAGGCAGTAGGGGTCATTTCAAAGAGGCTTGTTAGTATTGTAGCAGGTCGAAAGCCTGTTGTCTCTTTCTCTGAACCTCTACGGACACTGGCGCCTCAGGGGGAGGAAGAAAAAGTGGTTTTCTCAGATACTGTCAGGATGGCCCACTAAAGGAAATGTTCAGACAGACAGGGACCAGAGGAGTGGACACAGGTCCATGAATCCAGCAGAGCAAGCAAAGGAAGAATCAAAAACCTTCTCCTCTGGGAAATAAGATGGATTTTTCTGGTATTTCTCTCTCTCTCTCTTTTTGTCCTTGTGTGTGATGTGTATCAGTCTGAGGGGAAGTGTGTGTGTTTGAGCCTTTTAAAGCCCTGTGTGTGCAATCTTAAATGTCCTAAAAGGTTTAAAGGGAATTTTAAACTTTGTACATAACTAATGTTCAACATGTATAAATACATAAACGAACCACCTTGTTATTAAACCAGCAATACATGGAACATAACGATGCTCTGATCCGATCACGTGATTGGAAATCGGGCCCGATTAGCTATTCAAAATAAAATAACTCTGAGCAAAAATATGTGATCAGAAATTCAGAACATCCCTGATTCAAAGGGTTCAAATGAAGGCAACTGGACTTCTTTGGTTTCTTGAAGACGTTTCTCTTCTCATCCGAGGAGCTTTGTCAGTTCTGACTGGAATATGGGAGGGTCAAGCTTATAAACTGTAGCTGTCTGTTGTTGCTTAACGAGCAGAAACTACCTATGAATACCCCTCCTCCCTACCCCCGATGAGTCGTTAGCCTCTATTGTGTGGTAGTTGTATTGGTTAGGTGCACGAGGGTGTGAGTTATAGCTGTTTTCCACCGCTGGTTCTGGTGCGGTGCGGAGCGGGTCACCATCGGTGGTGTGGACCGGTATGGTTGTGCAATTTTCAGGAGAACGTTTTTATCACAGTTTGGGTTAAACGAACCGTCATGGTCTCTGAAGGTGACCAATACTTGATGCTACTTGCTGGCATTTTTTCACATTCATGTACAACTAATGAAAATACAAACAACGGAGCTCTGTTGAACTCTGTTTGTTTTGCTTGTTACAAGTAGTGACGTATTTTCTGTCCCCCAATCAGTGGACTGTGTTGTTGCTCCGCCCTAGCCGTACCGCTCCAGAAATTTCTGGACCTACAACAGAAGGGGGGCAAAAAATTCCTTGTCTGGCGCGGTCTGGGTCAGTTGTCTGGACCTGTTTTTGGGACAGAGAAATTAGCAAACCAATCCTCCCCGTTCCATGCCAAAACCCGCGGTGGAATCGAGCCATTAGACTGAAACTGTTTGGGAATAAGATTCAGAGCTGCATTATAGGTCCTCCTCCCCTATTTAATGTAGGTTTTTTTCCATTTGACATAGATAGCTTCCTTAACTCCTCTCTCAAATCATCTATCTTCTCTATCCAGAATGTGTACTTTGTCATCTTCAAAGGTGTGTCCCTTGTCCTTCAGGTGTAGGTGGACTGCCGAGTCTTGGCCTGAAGAGGTGTCTCTCCTGTGTTGTGCCACACACTTGTGTAGTTGTTGTTCGAACCCCTTTAGATTACCATGACCTGGATGACCGAGAAACTTCCAGCAACATCCCTGATTAAAGCCCTTTCAGTGAAACTGGTGAGAAAGCTCACTAAACCTCTACAAATGTCTGTTTTGTTGTATAAATATGAACTAAAAGATTAACAGATGAAGCTGAAAATGACTATTTTTGGAAATGAGATGACAAGAATTTCTTTGGTTATTTGTTTCTTTGGGTGAGGAAAAAGTTAGGTTAACTATTAAGTATTTAGTGAATAATCAAAATGAAATTCAGAAGGAGTTCAATGGTGTTCGGGTCAGTTTGATAATGAGGAACGTCTTGGAAGCTTTTCATGAAAAAACACTAGATCAACCGTCAACTAGAATGAACTGTGTTGGATTCATGGTAAAATAAAACAGTCTTGAAATGATCTATAAAGTTAGATATCTGGTCTTACTGGATAGTGAAGAGAAAATGATATGGATCTGGATTTTTCAGGCAAAGTGAAACAATCTGTCAAAACATTTTAAGATTTCTCATTTCATTAAATAATTCTTATTTAGCAGATTTTTAATTAAAAGAACAAAAAACAACATGATAAAGTTTCTGATGATAAACAAAAATAAATAATCAGGAGATGTTGGGGTTTGTTGCTAATAGTTAGATGTAAAAATGAGAGTTGTTTCCCAGAAAAGGTGAATTCCTCTCTTCCATGTCTCGTGTCTCAGACAGCAGTGGGAAAAATGACTTGAGCATGAAGGGAATGTAAAAATTCAAACATCCCAACTTGCCCTATTAATTCATCTCAGAGCTTTTACATCTCTCACAAGTCCTCGCTCCTCTCATTTTCTCGGTTAAACTGACTTCTGTGCAGCTCATCATACAAAAACACGTGCAAGTTCAAAGTCATTTACACATTAAATCCAAAGCACCCAGCTTAAGTGAATTCTGATCAGTAGGCACGACCATGCTATAGCAGTGGTTAAGAGAGTTAAAAATTCAAAAGAGCGTCTTTATTTTAAAGTACGTGAACCTAATAATGCCTCCATTTTATGTGCAGGAATACATTACAGAAAACAAATTAGGCAGCAAGATAGAAGCATGCCAGTGCAAATGGCTGCAGATCTTATTTCCATCCTTACGAGATAACTGTACCCATTAGAAGGTTAAAGCTATTCTGGTGTCCTAGCCCGATCCAAAGACTCCGCCTCGGAAATTACGGCAATCTGTCTTTAAACTTTGATGCAGTCAGAAAGCTCCCTTTATCCGTTCTCATCATTTTCCCTCTGACCTGTGTGTGTGTGTGTGTGTGTGTGTGTGTGGTTGCATATGTACATGTGGAAGAAATGGTAACAGAGAGAGGGAGAGGGAGCAGACAGGGAAAGAGATATGAGCGGGTGGGGCTAAGCTGTCTGCGACCAAGGCCCAGAGAACATAAAAAGAAAAATACGGTCATAAAACCTCTCTATGACTATGAATACTAATACTGACTCCGTGAGCCAACCCAAGCAGGTCTGTCCTCTCCCCGCTCCCCTTTGTCTGGCTGAGAGAAATGATGCAGCTTTAAAATAAAGTGAAAGCAGTGCAGCACACAGGCTGTGTTGTATTTCTTAGCACTAACACTGTGTTATACACCGAGCAGCAGCAGCAGCACAGATTGAAGATTAGTTATTGACAACAGAGAGAAGCACAAACCCTTCTGGTTTTGCTAGCATCAGCTCATTTTATTATTCACCACACATCAGTGTTTTCCCATATTGATAAAGCTGCAAAATACTGTGACAGTAAACAAACATTTTTCCTTCTTTTTGTCACACACACACTGTAGAAACTATCTTATTCTCTTGTTACAGTTACTATTCAAAACACTTTATTAGCTCAATTTACTTTCTATTAAAACCTATTGTTATTATTGTATAGCAATCTTCTCAACGTTGCTACACGGCACTAATAAAGTTTGAGATTTTAAATAGTGTATTTATGTTATAATATTGAGATATAATGGCACAAGTGTACAACATGTAGCAAAAGATTTATGTTATTATGTTCTTTAAACGGGCAAAATAATTAGATTTCATGTGGAAAATAGGGCTGGACGATACAGAAAAAGCATATTGATAAACAATAAACATATTGACCGATATCAATAATTATTGATAACTATAAAAGATGTAGAAAATATATTTTAAGTGCAGCCCTAGCCATTTTATGTCATTACTTTATGATAAAACAAGTTGTTTGTGTTACCAGACTTAGTTATTATTGATTCTCTGCAAATTTACAATTTTCTCCACCTCTCCTTGGTGCAACGTCTTGTCTAGGTCTGTGTTTTGATTGGTTGGGAGTGAGTAATGACTCTATAAGCTATAACAAAAAAATAAAAGAAACTTTTTATTTAAGTTTTTATTGACCCATATTTTTTTCTATCGCATCACACGTCTATCGATTGATATATATTGTTATTGAATTATTGTCCAGCCCCAGCAGAAAATACCTTCAAGTAGAGAACTGATCATTGTGAACAAACCAGAGACACAATTTATAACTTTAGAACATATTTCAAGAAATTATTGTCTTTCTGTATTTACTGCTTTAAACATTCTGTGTATTTGCTCATGTTTTCTAATACATTTTATTAGTAAAAGTGATAAATTCTGGTTTTAGAAATTCCAAACTTAGTTGGAGAAATGTGCCTTTCAGCTGGATTGGTAACAAAGATCATGGATACATCCATGTACACTACTCATTTTGGTTTAGAGCCACAAAATATAACAAAAACATTAAATAACTATATCATTGTTGAATAAAGTCTGGGGAGGTCCATCTGACCTCAAATTTATATATTTAATATACAAATTGTTAAAGAGGTCCTTCACTCATATTTTAACACATTTGCAGAGGTTGATGTTTTATCTCCACAACTAATACAAGCCTAAAGGAGTTCTGCTGTGTGGTGGAGTTGCTAATGCTAATGTTAGCTTCTAAAAGTTCTCTGCTGTTTCCTGGACGCTAAACCAACAACAGCCTTCCCCGTCGTGAGTCAAGATGAGTGAGTCCATGAATGTTAGTGACATTGTGACGTAGATCTGCCAGGATTTCCTGATTCCTAGTGTTTCACCGTCTATTTCCTACCAGAAGCTAATGCATGAGATAGGTGTAGGAGACTAATTTCATGTTCAGCCTGCATGAAAAACTCAAAGTGACTGATCATATTCAAAAATAATAATTAAAAAATGGTTTCTCAGTGAGTCTGTATTATGAACCACTAGATGGGTTTTACTTTGAAAAAGAGAAAAAAGAAAGTGTCAATGGCTGCAATATTGCAACAATACAAACCTCACATACCAAATTAAATAAAGTGTACATTTTACAAAATATTTTAGTAGCCCAATTTAAATCTTATGTTCAGAAACAACGTTTTATAATTAACAACATCCTAAGTAAGTTTTAAATACTCTATATATTGATCACAGATCATTACACTTTTTATTTGGAAATGTACTTTTTTTTTTTAACTGTGCCATCAGTCGTTTCATAGCATGGTTTCTAATTTCAAAGCAAGTTATAGATTTTATGGTCAAGTGCTCCTTACGAGTACCTGTACTTTCACGGTATCTCCCTTGAAGCTAGCGTTCCCTGACAAATGTTGGAGGACAGAAGAAAAAGTCGTAATCTCTCAAGCATTTCTAATGAGTTTTTCTCCTACAATTATTTGATAAGAACAGACAAGACTGGAGGCAGCATGTATGATACACTAGCTCCTACCACTGAGGTGAGAGCTGTTCTGACTACACACACACACACACACACGAAGGCTTACAGTCCATCATCTCACAGTCTAACAATCCTAATAATAACATGAGAAGCTGAAGTTATGACCAGCAGGCACAGCTAAGTTACCAATCTGAGGCTTTTTAATCTAAACACACACACACACACACACACACATGCAAGAACCTAGTCTCAAATCCCTTCCTTCTTTAATCATCAACACAGCTCAACCTCTGTGCCCCAGCCATAATCATCACCACCTACATTGCTTTCATTTTTTTCTTCACCTGCTCGTGCCACTTTCCTCTCTGAGACTTACCACACTGAGTCCCAGCTGTTCCCTCTGCAGGTAAGGAAGGTTTCTGCGCTCCAAGCTGGCAAGGTAATGCTGCAGTCTGGTGTAGGTGTAGGGGTAGCAGTAGGAAAACTGGTATACGTCGTTCTCTCGGTCAAAGCAAAAGGCAAAGGACATGACATAGTTGCGTCTGTGGTCAGGACATCGGTAGTAGTAGACGTTTTTGGGGGGAAGCCTCTGCCTGCAACACACACATTAAGAATGAGAAGACCATGAGCTTGTAAATCAGCATCTCAGGGAGCAGAACGTATGTGGACGAGGACGAGCAACAGCAAATGTTGGTTTGATTTCAAGAAATTATACCAGTGGTTACATACAGCTGGACTAACAACCATTACAAAGACAGAGATCATTACAGCATTAGGGAAATAAAGGTCAACCACGACGGACAGGAATCAAGATGCTGACATACGCTTATAACAGGGATGTAAAATCCACACAGGCAAAATGGATTTCCCTTAACCAAGAGGTTAAACAGTACATGCTTCCTTTTGTTTTCTCTTTTCTTGTTTTCTGTATCTCTCCAAATCTCCCTGCTCTTGTCCTGCCACTCATTGGCTTGTAAATGCATGTGCGACTCAGGCAAAAGTGATGCTGTGTGAGTGCCGGATGAAAGTGAGAAAAAAATGAAGATGATGAGTGATTGGTGTGTTTGGGGTAGCAGGAACTGGAAGAAAGGTGAAAGGAGGAGATAAGGAAAGGATGAGAAAGCAGGGCGATGGCAGATCTGGGACCGATGCACGGATATACGTGAATGGATGGTGGCTGGCGGTGTGGCAGCTCAGTGATGGCGGGGTTGGCTGGTGAGTCTGGCAACAGATCAGATGGAGATGCTATCAGGGAGGAAGATAGAAACAGGTCTTCAGCAGACTGCTCTGTGCTAACTCTGACAGAGTCAAGTTCTTCTCCTGACTTACCCCCAAGGAGGAAGAGCGGGGAGGAGACACATTTGAGTTTTGAGGATAGAAATGTATAGCACGCTCACACACGTGCACACACATACATGCACGCACACACGCACATTAAGGCACTTGAGCACACCCCTGTAGGTACCTAGTGAAACAAAAAATCTAAATCACTCAGCCTCTTAAAGGGACAAAGGAGTGAAAGGCAAGGCTGATTATTCCTTCAGACATGGAGAAAGGAAAATGTCTCTGCATGTGGCTATCTCTGCAGAATACTAATGTGGCTAGCGGCTAGCTATACCACACCCCAGCTGCCAACTGGAGCCAGCTTACCAGGGTTATCTTACAGCCTGCAAGGCTGGACATAGAAGTAGAAGAACAAAGGCACAGGGAAATAAATGAGATATTTGGTATAATATGAGGCTCATAAAACTTGATTATTGCATGGATCTTAGGTAGATCATACTGGGAAGGACAAACTGAACATCTATGTGACACACGTGTAATAACCCCCAGATCCAAACGCACACTGGTGCGTTACTATAGCACTTACCCTCAGAGGTACAGGTTAATTAAAATATGATGACGCCTCACCTTTTTACATATTCCCTTGTTTGGATGTGACCATCCGTGCAATCCCACTTCTCTCTGTTTCTCCTTCTGCCTGCTGGGAGACGTGTGACCTTGCCAGAGACTGGAAAAGTCCTGGCTATTGATTTTAATTAAAGCTGCTTGTCCCATCACAGCATTATATTTATAGAGCGGAGAAAATGTGTGTGTGTGTGTGTGTGTGACTTGTTATGCAAAAAAAGTCTGGAGAGCAGATTTGAAAACTCTTTGCCCGTTATCTGAATGGTGACTGGTCCTGCTCTGAAGCTGCTGATGTGTTTTATCTAGATAGTTCCTCCCCGTGCCTCTTCACTGCCCATCTCTTGACGTGGCGCAAAGGTGTCGTTGCCAACCAGAATTATCGCTGCATTGGTTAAAAGCTTATTTAAAAAAAACAACAAAAAAAATGAGAAGCTGAATTCCTATCATGACACGCTCGCTCGCAGTTTTCCAATTCAGTGATTACAGAGAAACACAAACGGAGAGATAAACAGGGATATGAAAAGAGCTGCACGCTGAAACAACACCACCAACTCAAACCGCATGTGAGCTACATCAAGGTCACTCCCTTCGCAGCGAGCTGTGGGACAAGTTAACCTCCGGAGCGTCGCATCACAGCCGCGCAGAATAAAGAGAGATGAGAGGCAGGGAGAAATAGAAAGTGAAACACTAGACAAATGCGGTAAGTAGATGACAAACAGAGAAAGGAACAAGTAAAGAGACAAAGTCAAAGAGACAAGAAGGGAATACAAAGGGAGGGGGGTCTCATGGAGCTAGCAGGCAGCCTTTAGCGAGGTGTCACTTTGCGTGGCAGGGCTTTTCTACTTCTGAACCATTTGTAGCTACAAACTTCTGCTCCGATTCCAATGGCACCGGTGTTGAGATGAAGGCTCCGAAATTGGCGGCTTTCATACGGGCGACACTTTGTCTATGTTTTCAAATCAATCAAGCGTAGAGGACACGCCAGTCACTGCTGCTCCGAGCACTCTCGCAGACAAAGGCACAAACTTGGTGGACAAAACTCGCAGAAACACACACTGATCCACTCCCTCTTATTTTCTATATCGCCATTGTCACTTTAGGCTTGTCATCCTGTCAACTGTTAGGAAGGTTAAATGTCTCCCAGAGAGCCCATATAACTGTCAAAACTCCACAGAATCGCAGCAGCTCATTTAAAACAAATACTGAGTCCGTTTGGCAAACATTTCACACTGAATGACACATTTCTTCACCCGCTCCGTATTACTCCACCAATAATTGAAGAGGCACTATTTCCTGGCACTCTAAAGCGACGCCAGATGTTAGATAGGCTCTTTGTTTTAAAAGCACAACGACGTGTTTTTGTTTTGCATGCGAAGTGAAGCGGAAAACTACCTCTGAATCATCCAGGAGTGTGTGTGTGCGTGTGTGTGTGTAAGCACAACGGTTCGGATCATATATTCTTGAAGCATCCACCTTTTTTTTTGTGGATGCAAATCAAGTTCCAACAAAGCTTTTTGGAGACAGTGTTACTAGGCAACCTGAGCTGGCTTCGTATATTGTATGTGGTGATACAACATATTTATGTGGCTGCAGCTTCATAAGTGTGTGTTCCTTCATTTGATGCTAAAATCCATAACTAGGGACACGGAATCTGTTGTATAGCCACATTTTTAGGTGTTTATGCTGCAGTGTGTTTGTAACACACACACTACACTCAGCTTTGCTGGTGTGAAATAAAAGTAATGCCACTGGGAATTGATGCCAGTGGTTGCATCCTCTGGCTAGCAGCTGTAGGATTTTTTTTTTTTGTATTTGTCTTTTTGCAGGAAGCAATAACACTTGTGAGTTATGGACTTTCCTGTAACAAGGGAGCTGAGATTTGCTCACCTGTGGAGACAACACGCTGTTAGCGGCTGTCTGAGGTCAGAAACAGCCCTCTGATGAGACTGAAACACGACTGAGTAAAGACATACTCACCTGATGGCAGCATCAACACACCCAGAAGGTGTTCTACCATCCCTCTGTTTTTTTTAAACCTGTTGCACATTATTAAGAACGCTGTAAAATGCAGTTATCTCCAGACCGCAGCGTTCCCCTCTGATATTAGTGTTGAATCTCATTTGCTGATCTGTCACAGGATTGGCAGCTTTGAGACCCCAATGAATTTCAAGGTGAGTTAGCTGAATCAGCTCAGTCAATATCAGATCACATCCCCCCATGGTGCTTATCTTCAGTCTGTATTATTCAGCAGACATCAAGTGTGCAAATATTTCTAAAAACTATGTAGCTATGATT
Source organism: Aphyosemion australe (assembly GCA_006937985.1). NCBI lineage: Eukaryota > Metazoa > Chordata > Actinopteri > Cyprinodontiformes > Nothobranchiidae > Aphyosemion > Aphyosemion australe. Next base: position 3,690,788 of record SSNS01000004.1, on the reverse strand, counting down.
AAAAAGAAACATGCATTTTTTATAAGTTAGTCAGTTTGTTCTGATATTTCATAAAGAAGGGGAGGGTTTGTGTAAATATGTATTTTTATCTGCTTAACTGTTTGTTTTGGAGATTACAAAGTCATTTCTTTTTCATGCTGTCTCACTGGAATGTTTACTTTCCACCTGAAATTTAATTTCATCTGCTTTCATTTATTTTTAACAGAAAAAAAGACGACTGTCACCATCACATCTCAGAAAGGAGTGTGTGAGCTACAGTAAATCCATGTAAATGCAGCGAAAACACAAATACGAGCATTTGCCTCCAACTCAGACTGTTAATCTGTTCCACACTGAATCTGATTGAAAATTTCTGAGATATACATCGAGCATGCAATCACACGAGCTGCTTTTATCATCCCCGAGGCAGCACATGAGGAGGAAACTGGTGGAGGATTTACAGAAGCTTCTCCAGCTGCAGAGAAAGTAACAATGAGGGAAATAAACACTGAATAAATGAATCTTGTTTGAAAAATTATATATGATCAAAAAGCTGAAATACTGTTTCTGCATCTTAAAGTATTTTAAATGTTCTGAGTGTCTCATGTAGATGCTGAGCAGAGAGAAACTGCCACCAGTAGAGGGCAACATGATTGAGTGAGAGGTGACCTGTTGGCCAGTGAGGAGGAGAAAAAGGAAAAATGATTCAAACGTACCTGCAGATGAGAAAAATAACCCAAAAAATGTTTAATTGAAAGGTCAAAAATATTTAGGAGTAGAATTGAAATGTTTATGACAAAGCAACATTTTGAAAGTTGTTCTTTTCCAGAAGCAAACTCCGAACACATCCCACTGGAGCCTCAGCTAGACCAAGCATGCTGGATCTGACGGTGGGCCTCTCCCCAGCGTCCTGTGGGGCAGCAGGGCAATTAGCAGAGAGCAGATGATCACTGTGCCCTCACCACTCTGGCACCACGCCTCCCCCGTGGGGCAACAAGGCAGGTGCACAGTTGTCTGGAATAAAGAGGAGGGGTACAAAGAAAACGGACGCAAGCAACCATCAGAAAGATTAAATCACTCGTGCAAACACACAGACGCCAGAGCGATGATCTCAGCGTTAAGCCCCCGGTGAGATACGGTGGGTAAGCTGGTGGGACAAGACGAGCGGGCACTGGGCATGTGTGTGTTTGAGGGAGGAGAAAGATGAGACCATCCACCTATAATTGTGTGATGGAGCATTTCCCAAAGTGCAACATTATACTCCCATTACAGTATCGACATCGTGTGTGTGCGTGTGTGTGTGTACATGCATGCGTATATGTGTGGAATGGAACAGACAGACTGGCGCCAAACTGCGTCGTTATAATAATAATAATAACAGATAAGTGCACAATAGGAAAAAAAACCGACATTAATGAAGTACACAATCTGCATAACGTAGATTAGTGATCATGTGGTGAACAAAGTCCGTCCAGATTTAAGTCTTCAGTTATCTCAATCATTTTTTTCTTCATTTTTCTTCCATTTTAAAGCTAATTTAAACCCTTAAAAACAGGATTACTGCCGTACTTTAACCACACTGTTGTACCAGACAAATATCTGATAGCTTTAGTAAAGTGATGTCATCGCTGCACACATCACATGACTAAATAATGTAAGATATGAGAGAGCATCCTCTGATCTCACAGTGAGTCAACCCAGAGACAAGTGATCTCAGATCACCACTCCTGTGTGTGTGTGTGTGTGTGTGTGTGTGTGTGTGTGTGTGTGTGTGTGTGTGTGTGTGTGTGTGTGTGTGTGTGTGTGTGTGTGTGTGTGTGTGTGTGTGTGTGTCATAAGGCAAAGGAGAGATGAGCTCATTCTTAGTAGGAAATTTACTCGGCGGAAGGCAATGCAACTCATATGACACATTCTGAAATCACTTTTTATTGAATTCTGCACAAGGATGAGCTCACCTCTCGTCGGCCATTACGCCGATCAGAGTGACTCGCTGTTGTGGAAAAACAACCACCAGATTGAATCAGGCAATGGCGAACAAATGAATTGTTGGTACAGCTGACTTCATCTGTTCAATTGTCAACGTTAAAATGTCAACACAAAAAAAAAAACAACTTAAATTTGATTATAAAAGTACAAAAATCTAGATTAATAAGTCATATTCTCTTTCCAGGTCATTAGGCTGTAGCACCCAGCATAGACACCATTAGGTAGCTCCTTGGTCGAGTTTACCATACACTCTCCAACCATATTGTTTGCACTATTCTCTTGTGGTCTATAAACAGATTTAATCTAAAAGTATGGGAGACTGGACAAAATGTCTTGTCTCTTGATGTTCTGAGGTGTGTTTAGTGTCACCGTGCAGCTATCTGTTTTCACCTTCATCCTGTCATTCCAGAATTAGCTGAACTTTCATCGGCTTGATTCTTCCGTCCTCCTTTCTACTATAAAAGTTGACTCCACCGTCAGCTTCGACACCAGCCAAAGCATCAACTCTCATCTGATTGGATGATCACTTTTGCCATTTATGAAAAAAAACAGATGCAAGCCAAGTGGGAGAATACAATCAATAGACAAGAGCATTTGTGTCAAACAATGCTCTTGTGTGGATTAACACCCCCCACCCCTCCTTCTGGCAGGACACAAACAAAAACCCAATCTTAAAAGATGTTGATCAGAATATTAGTTGTTTTTTTAAACAACATCAAGGAAAAATGCAATACCTTCATTATCATCTTTAAGAGTCTTGTGTGTTGAGTTAAACAGTTAAAAAGACACTTTTAGAGAGAAAATGGTAATTACTTCTTGAAGCAGATTCAATGAACCATCAGTCAGGTGTAGGACAGGTAGGTATATGTACCTGAACCAGAACCCTACGAATATCAACTCTGCTTCTTGGTGACTTTTTTCCATTTGAAGGTTGGACATGAGTTGAGGAATCTTGAGAACACACACTGCTAAACTGTATACCATATAGCCTTCAATAACAATGAAGGAGAAACTAAATGTTAGAAGAGTAACTTGACTGATGCTGAAAAGTGATGATTTTAATTATATTTCATTTGTTTTATATGTTATTTTGACTTTATGATTAGTTTTGTTTATCTTTGTGAAGCACTTTGTGATTTTCTTTCTGTGGTAAGTGTAGAAAATGCTCAGTACAACTAGTACATGAGCATATTTACCAAAACATTTAGTCTTCAGGTAACTCAATTCAGTAACTAAATGCTTGTCATAAAACAAAAACACAATCAACTAAAACAACATACTAACAGCATGATCAGCACAACAAATCCACGTTGTGCTTGTCACAAGATCTGTAGGACTGCCCTCATTTACAATTTGTCCATCCCTCTTCCCCACCTCTCCTCCAATCCTCCCAGAGGGCCCTGTAGGCTTTGGCACAGAGATGCCAGCCTGTCTGCCCACATTTCCCTTGGCACAATGATGGCAGCTGGGGGCCTGGCTGCCCTGTCTACCTCCATATTCTCCAGTATATCACAGAAACACATGCACACCCTTTACGTTCACAGCTTGCAGCCAGACTGGTGTCACCCTCTGAGTGTCAGGGGTGGCAGCAGCCACCGCAGGGAAGGAGGGATGTAAAGGAGGAAGGTGGGGTAGAAACAGGAGATGCAAGGATGGGCACTTGGGCTCCCAGACAGCCAGATGCTACCAATTAACTTCTCCGGCCGCCACAGGGCTGTTGGGAGAGAGTCTGGCACCTGTACCATCTAGCGCCCCTCCCACACCCAAACACACTTTTTCTTGTGGCTGAAGGTAGAACTAATGTCTAGCTTGTGTGAAATGAGTGTAGAACTACAAATCTCCACACACACACACACACACACACACACGGTCTGTGAGGCAGCTGCTTAACTCTTCTGACCTTTACCTAAATTATCTTCTCTTCATTCCCTTTCAGTCTCAGCAATGGGACCAAAGAACAATTCAATCTACCAGGAGGCAAATGTTAAAAGACCAAGATGTATATATTTAGTATAAGTGTACAAGTTATTTTCTGATGGCATGCAGGTTTATTGGAAAACATCCTCCATTTGTAACATGGTATGTTTTTGTCATATAACCCTATGATTATTTTTCGTAAGCTGAACATTATATTTTAAGTCTATAGCATGACAGACTGCATCCAGAGGTGGTCTGTTGTATATATCTGATGAAGTTAAGTTGCAACAGGAGTATCTACTACTTCTGCTGTGGAGTAAAGCTGCTTGGCATGCTAGCACTCAGATCCACCATTCCATTGGCTTTGCTTGTCAGAATAGGACAGACACAAACAAAATGTAGCTTCTCTTTTAAGATTCTTGGATTTGAGAATTTTTTATTATCCAGCTGTAGGACACATTTTAGACAAGAGCCCCACCCCCTCCCCACAAGCTTGCAATGTTGGTAGAAATTCCACGAGTGTCCACAAATTTAGCAGAGGATGGCACATGCCTGTAGATTGTCTCTGTGTGCACATGCTGTCAGGCTGTGTTGTGATTATAATAGACAGGAGGAATTACAGGCTATTACAGAAGAGAGCTTGTGGCTGCAGCAGCTAGAGCTTTACTACCCTTAAAGGCTTAGGGCTCTCAAAAAGGCAGCCTATTATTCCCACCGCAGCACACAGCTGCCTGCCGAATGTCAAAGATATAAATATATAAAAACAAGCATGAATCCATGCTATGATATAGTACTCCTATTTTACAGTTTCATTTGAAAACAAAGTGCTATATTTGTGGGAAAAAGACTTGCCTGCAGGGTTGATGGACCGCTATTCTCAAGGGACAAATTACTGTTTTCTATTTTTTCCCAAAGACCCAATAAGCATAACTGAAAAGGGACAATGTACGAAACCTTGTGGTGAAATATGTGACTTTTTTTTATTGAAAATATTGAAAAATAAACTAAAATTACCAGAAGATATGAAATATTACCTTTTACTTTTCAAGGTTGCATCTAGTGATGAACATCCTATAAACTTCTGCAACATGCATGCTGCCTGCTCTTGGTCAAACACAAGAATTAGATGAAACACGGTGTAGAGAAAACTCTGGTTTCAGCTTTCTGGAAACATCTACAACTAGCACAATTATCAAAGACAGCTGAAGGAACGTCCATTTAAGACTTTCAGTCAAAAGGGTCCAGGTCCTTTGTGCCAAACTCCATCAAATATTAAGAATAAATAAATAAATAAATAAATAAATAAATAAATAAATAAATAAATAAATAAATAAATAGCCAGGAGTCAGAGGAAATCTCATAATTAGTAGCTGGTCTGTATTTGATATAGCACCTTTTAGGGTTCTACAACCCCCCAAGGCGCTTTACAACACAACCAGTCATTTACCCACGCACACACGCATTCACATGCTGGTGGTGATGAGCTACAGTGTAACCTGAAACTGATTTATTTGATTGAGTAAAAGTAATCCATGCATCAGAAAAAAAGTTGCAAAGAAAAAAATCCAAGTATGGGAACTAAGTTTAACTTGCATTAAAAGTTATAGGTAGATTTACAACATTTAAGTTTTAATTGTTTGCAGTTTGTGTCCCGAGTCCAACAGGATTACATAAGAACCTAACAGCAGACAAGAACACAATGCTTCTAATAGAGGTTTTTGGTCAGAAAGGCATGAGTGTAACAAAAGAAACAAAAAACAGCTATGGTATTATCATTCACGTACACTAAACCTCACCCACATACACGTACAAGTCCCTGTCTGTCGGATGGGCTCGTTCTCGCTCTGTTCTGAGTGACGGATGACTTGTCACAGAGCTAAATGGGAGAATATTTTAGTACAGATTGAAAAAGACGAGAAAGGAGAGATGGGAATACAGACAAAAGGAGGAAAAAGAAAGAATGAAATTGGCCCATTACTCCAGAGAGGTAAAACATTCCATGTGCTGGAGATCACAGGAATGGCATTTTACATTCTTAGATGTTACTGTGTTTGAGCAGGATCCTCACTGTCTTTGTTAGTGTTGTTCTACTTGATCTCTGTCTCACATATGCTGGGATGCACTCACTCACTCACTCTCACACACCTGCACACACATACCTGCACACGCACGTGCACATGCACGCATGTTGAGCATCAAACTCCAGCAATGGGAAAAGCTGAAAGGCTGGATCAATCTTAGACTCTGGTGATTAGTCCTAATTGAGGGAAAAGAGCCATGGGAACAAAGAAACATTATGACCTTTTCCCTGTCTGAATTCTCTGTGCGCTAATAAGACACATTCACATAATATCATACTGACAATAATCGTCTAACCACATCAAAATCACCTTCTCATAGGAACAGTATGCAAATGGAAAGCACAGAAAGAAAAACAAACCCTGCTGATAATTGACTATCCTCGCCATGTTTTTGAGCGTGAATGGCAATTTTCCCTCTCCTGACGAGTGTGTGCTGATTATTCCATCAGACTAAAAGAGGTCCATGTGTGATGAAAAGATTGGCAGTGATTCACATCCTGGTGCTCTGGAATGACTCGCGTCTCTTTCTGTCTCTCAGAATCTCGTTTTTTCCTTCTCCCTTTCAACATCCTCTCTGTTTGTCTGTCTGCCTGCCTCCCTGTGTGTGTCAGTGTCTGACTGAGTCAAATACCACTTGTCAGGAGTGTGCTGTTTGGACTGACATGAGATAAGAACGAACCAACTAGACAGTTAGATGTTATTCGCAACTGCTGCTGGACTGAGGAATAAGACTGTGATGTCAAAACACAGCGTGGACCTGAGGCGATAACGCTGAGGCTTGTGTTGTGGACAGGCAGCGGTTGGAGAACAATCCAGCATGTAGCTTTAGGCCTGGAATATACTTGCATTTTAATGACGCGTACACGCGTTTAAAATGGCTGCCTTGTGTAACTTGCGTTGATTTGAAGAGTCATTTGTGAGCATCCCCTGAAGTTAATGTGACGCGTTTGCACGCTGCAATATACAACTAACCAGTAGGCGGAGTTTAGAGGTCTTTCATACTATCACTGCTGTCTTTTTTTTCTGCCATTATCTCAAAATTAACCAGTTACTCATCTCTTCAATTGACGCCATGTTTGTACCCCACAAACCTGGGACTCTATCCGGTCTGAGGTCTCTACTGTGCCCCCTTGTGGAACACTCCAGTACTGCAGCAGCAAGTATGTGAACAAAGACGCAGCCTGCTGCCTGCGTCAACGCGAGGTTAAAAAGCAAGTATATTCCAGGCCTTAGCTATGTTGCATAAAGAAAAACAAGTTTTCAAAACTACGATGAAATACTTTAAACACTTAAAACTAAACGTATATAAATATGTATATGTTTACAATCCTTTGTTCTGGTATGGAAGAGGATTAGGGCCACTGAAAATAAAAATAAAAAATAAAAACAATTCTGATTTTTGAATTCTAAGATTAAAATCAGAATACTTTTTCTTTTCTTATCAGTGGCCCTAATCCTCTTCCATAGACAATTGTTCACAATACACACTTTTATCAACCTTTATTGTACCAGATAAAAGTTTGTGAACATGTTCTTATTTACAAACATGACCTGGCCGACGTGTCTTGGATGAAGTGCTAAAAAAAAACAGAATAGCAATTATATTTCAGAATTTACTAAACTTATGACAGAGTATATAAGTTATAAGAACAAATAAAAACATAATACATAGGATAAAGGGTGGGCATTAGAAATGTTTACATCAGAAATTGAAGAATGCAAGAAAAGAAATGAATACAGAAAACAACAATACAGAAATAAATGTAAAAAGGAATACAAACATCTATGAAAGTATGAAAATGAGAGTGAACTAGGTGATCAACAAGAGCAGCAGTCAACTATAACCTGATGAATTTAGATTTAAATGTAATAGATGTCAAGGTTGCAAGTTTAAGATAGTTTTGTAAAGTTGCTGCTGTGGAGCAGAACACTTGAAGAGTTCATTAGCAAAAACAGATTTACTCGCAATTTTCGCTGCTTGCCACTGCACACCGGATGAATCTCAGCCGCAAAGCGGCTTCATCGCCGTGCTCCTCGCTGAACTCACGAGATCAATTCCTCAAGACTTCCGCCATCCTCCTCACTTGACTCACGAGATCACAAGATCCCTCGAGACTTTAAAGGTCACGGTTTGTTTATGCCATTAAACCAAAAAGAAGGAAATCACGTTGTTGTTCCTCTCCACTGCCAGGATTCAAGCCATGAAAAACACAAAGCTGCACTTCTCGAACAATGCGGTAAGTAAATAAGCCGTGAGGTCACACGTATAGATGTAATCTACATAGATATGAAATCGCATTGCTGCAATAGACTTTTATTTTGAAAATTACCGGGCATTTTACACTGAAACCAAGTGTGATTTCCTGTCTAGCCCTATGTTAACTGTGGAAATTGACGCATCCCAAAAGCGGCACGTGGCAAAAATAGAACTCAATCCTATATTTAGCGGTGCGGCACAGCATGCCGCTTCTGGGACGCGTCTGAAAATTGCCGCATCGCAGCTGGTGTGAGACACGCCCATAGACTATAATGGATTCGATTTGAATGTGATTTAAATCCTCAAAACTTTAGCTTGAATTTGTTAAACACTCTCAACATGATAAAACAACCATAATCTTGTTTTATGAGCATTACTGTTTTATTTAAATATAAGAGCAGATATGTGGCTGAGTTGAGATGTACCAATCTGATAAATAAGCTTGAACCGCCTCTTCTAACTGGGGAACAAGAAACAATTGTAGCTGAAGCCAAAGTGACTTTATAAATCTCTACATGGTTGCAAATGGGGTTTAAGCATTGTTGTCATGCTCCTGAGCAAACAGAGGCACAAAGGCAGCACAGTTCTGTTATAAACACCGACAGAGATCTACAACTGCTGCTATTGTATCATTGATGTGCTGCTTTCAATACACGGCTGGTCTAGACAAAGAGCTGGGCCGCGCTCTGCACTCGCGTGGAAAGGAACAAAGGCTGTAAAAAAATAAATAAGTAAACATGGAGAAAGTAGCTGTTGACCACCCACCTTTCATTTCCTCTCAAGGGCAAAAGACCAAACATTTTTCTGAAAACAGCAACTTCAAAACATGATATTGTGCTTTCTTTCAAAAACATCCAAAGGTCATAACATATTTCACAGTATGACCAGTCTGTTGAGGAACTGATGAAAAACAACATAAAAAGGTATGTTTGGATTGGTTTGAAATGTTTCAAGTGGAGAAAAAAGTTCCAGTCTGTCAAACTAATAGATTTATGATATTTTTGATATTTAATTTACTGTAAGGTGTAAAAGTTCCAAACCCCATCTTATTCTACAACATGTTTTAGAAAAGTGTCAGACTTGCTCTGAAGGAGCAGTTCTCCGTGTTTTCTGGGTGTTTTTCAAAGTTTCTTCTATGAGATGCCAAAGTGCTTGTTTTCAGTCCAGTCCTGGTTTTTGACCCATAAAGACACATTAAAGTCTACTGGTGAAACAGGGAACATCTGTTTATTTCAGAAATCCAAATTAGACTGAGAGACTATTTAAAGGCTCAGGAACCCTTTGCAGGTTTTGGATGAATTAGTTGACCAAATGGTTCCCGAGCATGGCCGTGTCTGCAGCTCATCGCTCCCCTAGGGGATGGGTCAAATGTGGAGAACTAATTTCACACACCAGTGTGACAACTAATAGGACTTCAACTTTAGTGTGACACTTTGAGCCTTTAATCTACTGAAATAAATTAACTTTTGCACCATATTCCAATTTTTCAAGTTGCACCTTAAAAACCACAGAAACTACTAAAGAATCTGATTTCATCTATCATCTATGACAGTGGTACTCACTCCTGGTCCTGGAGAGCCAGTATCTAGCACGTTTTAGTTTTAACCCTGCTTCAACACACCTGATTTCAATCAGCAGGTGATTAACAGGCTTCTGAAGAGCTCGATGAGCTGCGGCGCAGGTAATGCAACCACTGCATTAGGTGTGTTGGAGTAGAGAAACAAGGAAAAATTGCTGGATACCGGCTCTCCAGGACCAGGAGTTAGTACCACTGCTCTATGACAAACTTTCAGCTTTTCGGGATTCACCTTGTGGGTATTTTTTTGGTGCTACTACTGAAATGCACTATGCCCAAATCCATTTTTGGATTCTGATATGTGCTTTGCTTAGGCACAAAACCAGCTCATCCTTTGAGTTAGACACATTTTAATTGCTGGGATTATTAATCATACAGATTTTAAAAATCCGTCTGATGATGGCCAAGTATACCAAGAGAACAAGTGCGAAAGAGCCTTTTGATGTGCTATAAAGTATCTGACTCACCACAAGCTAAGTCCAAAGAAATCTGGGGTTGATAAAGACTTTAGCACAGTACTGAGCTGTACTATTAGTCCACACGAGACGCTCTGCACTGGGCGTCCAGTCCTTATTAAACTAGTGAAAGGGATTTTATTGGTGACATCAGCAAAATGAAACAATCAGTGTGTTTACATGCACATCAGAAAACTAAACTATTGCCCTAAAAAGACTCACGTTGTTTTTTTTAAATGCATGTAAACACATTATTCTGGCTGATGGTGAAGTGGTTCTAATCAGGCTGAAGCACCCAGATAATGTGGTAGTTATCTGAATTCATTCTGCATGTAAACAGGTCAGCCGAACTGAACCAATTGGACGCTCGCATTCCAGAAGTGACGAGACCGTGGAAGCGGTCTTCTGATAATATCGCCACAAAGTAACACGCGTAACACCATCAAACAGTACAGTACGTACCAAATAAGCTGTGCTGCAGCGTTGTTGTTGTCCATTCCTTCAGCCATTGTGCATATCTTGTTTCAATTCCATCTGCTTCACTCCCACCAGCATTTGTTTACTATTTGTGTTGCTACTAGCTAACCAGAAAAATGTCGACTTGAAAGGGCACGTCGCCACCTACTGTACCGGAGTGGAACAAACTTCATTTGAGAGGTCGGTTTTATAATGCGCATGTAACTGAGGATAAAGACTCCCAGCTTATTATCATAAGATCGACCTGGATAGAATTAGATGTTGATACTGCACATGTAACCGCACTGAATGTAGTGAAGGCAAACACCAAAACTTTAGTTTGGGAGGAGGGTGGGACTCAGGCCAGAGACGTACGCACCAACACGCCTCATGAATGACTGCTTCCAGCAACGGTTAAGACCTCAGCAAGAAAGATGTGATCAACACCTATTTCCAAAGCATTGCTTTAAAATATATTCTAAGAAATTGGCAATAATTGGGTGTATCTGAAGCTAACAAAGGTTTAAAGACAGCATTAGTCACACAGAACCTATTGCAGGGTTGATGACGAATTGATACCTTATGAAGATGACATTCCCAGGAAATCGATTCCGGCTTTAATCAAACGGCTGCCTCTGAGAAATGAAAAGGGTTAACGTGAAACACACACACACACACACACACACACATAATTACAGCTTGAGTTTGTCACCGTTTTTCCGGTTTTCACTTTACTCACCCGCTTACACACTGAAACTAGGAGAACACACTCACACACACACACACAAAGCGATTATTACCAAAGGTACGTACGCCTGCTTGTAGCTGTTCCCACAGGGAAATATGCTGTACAGCTTCTCCACTCTCATTTTTCATTGTCTCCTTATGATGCCCCATGTGTGCACGCTGACTTTCATTTAACCTCTCACAATACACACACACACACACACACACACACACACACACTGACTTGCATGTAGGATGACGGCTTCTCCTTTCTGTTTTTATCTCTCTCATACACAAACAGCTTCTTCCTGCAGTCTTGTGTTGGATGGCAAAGGCTAAAATGAATGTAGGCTGCTGCAGCCACACAAGGGGGACTCCACAACTACTGTTCTCTTCCTGGTCAGACATGGCTTTGAGATATAGAAGAATAAAATATGTTCATTGCCAGGCTTTGAATGACCAAATTGTTGATAAGTACAATGCCACAAATGAGGATCTAAAACGTCCACAGGTGAAAAGGTTTTTACTTGCAGAAACTACCAGAAAATAAAGCCCTCATTAGGCTGGTAGGGAGTTTTCACAAGGACATCACAGCAGAGTGAGGCCCCCACGACACGTAGGGATCTAATCCTCACTTCTGAAGGTCTTTAAACACTCTACAACACTGAGAACAGCTGTACATCTGTTTGCATCATTGCTGCCAAATCCCAACATCTATACCTTTAGAACTCCACACTCTGTTCTCTGTTTTTAGAAAAATCCTGTCCATTTTTATGAGACCGCTCCTGTCATTTCACCTATGAATTTCTATTGTTTTACAGGTATAAAGGGAATTGTTTGAAGAAAAACATTTTATTCCTAAAAACAAAAGACTTAAAAAAAAAATCTGTGACTGGAGATGAACTGTTTTTAAAAGCCCACAAGTTTAATTTAGAAGTTTTTAACCAATCAAGCAGCATGACTGAGTGTTGGTCGGTAAATTACTCTGTCAATTATCCCAGGAAAAATCAAATAAATGCACAATTTTACAGTTATGTAAAAAGTCATGGTGCCCAGATTATTATACTAGAAAGGAATTCTGTGGAATTCCAATATTAATATAATCCTGTAATTATATAAATAATCAAATCAGAGATTTTAAAACTGAAATGAATCCTAAAACATTTCCTTCACGCTTTAGTAAAATACATTTTATCTGCTGGCCTTCATTGATGAAATCAGAATATGTCTCCAATCTCAAAAAAATAGTTTTGAATTTTAGTTTGTGTTAAACTCATGTCTTATTAGACTCTTTGAGAAAATATCCCATCATGTTTCAAAATAGTTTAAGCTACAGCAGCTGTTTTAATGAATATTCAAAGTAAAAATGTAAAGTTTACATTTAAAATAACTAACAGCTTATGAGTCGGAGGAAGAGAGTACTTAATTTACTCTGTTGCCCTTTCCCTGTCATCATGAAGGGAGTGGATACCAGTGTGTGTGTGTGTGTGTGTGTGTGTGTGTGTGTGTGTGTGTGTGTGTGTGTGTGTGTGTGTGTTGATTGATGCCTTCCAGGGCAGTAGCGTGATTGAAACACCTCCTCACCATAAAGCTGTCGTGTGCGTGATGGAGTCGCAGGGTCATTTTATGCATCACACCTGTCCCCCTTCCTCCCCACACTGACACCCAATCAAATAGGAAAATGGGCATATTTGTTTTCCTGGCCTTGAGAGGGCTTCTGAACTGGGCTGTATTTTTCTGTTTGAGCGTGTGTTGTGCACATTAATGTCGGACTAGGAGACACGTAAAGAGGCAGAGTGACAGAAGAGGAAAAAAGCATGAGAAGAACACACCAGGCTGCTGCTTGATGAATACAGAGCAGGAAGTGGTGGATCACTTAACTATTAAAGTTAAACAAAAGTTGCAGGACTCTCTTGTTAACAATTGTTTTATACACTTTTCAGCAAAAAAAGAAAAATAAATCTTATGTAGCTGTTGTACATTTATTTAGTTTAGCATCTGCATTTGGTTTGACCAAATGTTTGCTGACTTCACTGAATCTCAAGGAAAATCTGGTTGTATAATAAGCGAAAGTGTACTTTTTAAATTCCATTTTACAAAAAGCACAATTTAAAAGAGCTCTGAAGAAAAACAAATACTTGAGAATCACTCCTGAAACCCGTTTCACAATAAGAGATGCACAGACATTAAACATCTGGTTAAACTGGGACAAAATATTCCAAACGCTTCTATTAACACCCAATACACTAACTGATACAATGGTGAAATTAGAATATGGTAAAAAAGTTCATTTATTTCAGTAATTCAACTTAAAAGGTGAAACTAATATATGAGATAGACATGCAAAGCCTGATATTTCAAGCCTTTATTTGTTATTATAGTGATGATTATGGCTGCTGATGAAAACCCCATTTTCAAAATCGCATTAATTAGATTATGGTGAAAAGGTTCAATATTCTAGACTCAAAGGGTCACAGGATAATCAGCTAATGACTCCAAAACACCTGCAAAGGGTTCCTGAGCCTTTAGATGGTCTCTCAGTCTAAGATGAATTACTAAAATGAATGGACTTTTCCAACATATTCAAACATTTCAAGTCTCACCTGTAGTTCAGAAAACTCATTAAAGGTTGACACTCAAATACAGTCATACAAGTAAATTGGTACTTTAATGTGACACATTATATGTTCTCACATTCATTTAGACCAAACTACTGTATAAGTTACAGTTAGGCATGTACTAATTCTGCATCTACATCAAAGCTTTCCAAGTTTTAAATTTCATATAAGATAAAATTTAGAGTATGTGCTTAAGTCACTACAGACCTAGAAGGATTTATTAAGGCATCCCTCACACAGGATTAAGAACCCACAACATTTACCAAGACCAGTGCTTTAAGTGGGCTGGTATGCAGTACCAGCTCTTTTAAATTTGACCTCTCTGTGTACTGGGACATTTTTCAAGCATACATTTGTAAGGGAAGTTGTGGTACTTATTTTTTCCTCCTTAAAGCACTGTCCAGGACACATTAGAACATGGCTGGATCATGGCAAATGTGGAAAACCTGTTACATAGTTATGGTTATGGTGCTCACCAAATAGGATTTCTCCTGCTTTCTGGCATCTCCATGATGCTCTTCCTACTGTGATTTCTCTGGCAGTAGCACAACAGTCTTCACAAGTACGCTCAGGATAGCATCACACCTTAAGCCTTACCTGGAAAAGACTCTTTCATATCGAGTCTGAATTCACTTACCAGCTAGAAAATCAAGCCACACTAGAACAATTCTGATAGTGTGATGGGTTCATAGAAGTTCGAGGACAAAACAAACATGCTGCCTGTTGAATGTGACATTTAGCCAATCAGAAAGCAACGTAACAGAACATTTTATCTCGTGAGATTTCCCATCTAAGTGAGAAATGTCCGTGACGTGAATGAGAGCGGTTTGTGCGTATAGTGTTGCTGCACTGTACAACCAAAACTGGAACATCTCTGATTTTTATCACCACGTGTGTGGTCTCTCATGCTTTGAAAATGATCTGACAATTTAACGATCCTGCTGTGTGAACTGGGCTTTAGTTGTCTGAAAAAGCTCATCCTAGCATGGAGAACTGGTGCAAACATCTAAACTCTTTGGGATGACTTTGTTAATCCTTGCACCACACTGTACGACTGACTCACTCAAAATTTTAAAAAACTTGCCCCGATACTAAAACAAATAAGCTGTAAAAGAATCTTAAATGACCCTGCCGTCTGTTATAATGTTTAAGACTAGTAAGACAAACGACACCCATTCCAGCCTGGTGCTTTTCATCAGGCTGTGATAATTAACGCCACACTTCATTGGCCAAACAAATATCTTTGTCAAGGTGCTTGTTGCTGTACAACTTCCTCTCCTGTTCTCAGAACAGATAACAAGCAGACTTTAATTACCTTAATTTTGTGTAGTAGTGGTATTATAGGAGTCACCAAGTGCTGTAGTGCATCCTCACTTGTTTCTTCCTTCCCAGCAGGTATATAAAATATTTCATCATGTCAATGTGGTTGGAAGTGGTTGTGGCATCAGACTTTAATGAAGTGAGCCACCTTGTGGGACTTCAGAAGGGATAGATTAAGTTTCCCTTCCCTACTGGAAGCAGCAACCACCTTTGTGGGCTTTCTTATCAGGCGCTTTACTTAATTACCTGCTTTAATTCTAACATTTTCTAAAATGACCCCTCACCACGATGAGACAGGCTGTTTTAATTAAACAAATGAATATGTCGCTTATCGGAACGGGATCAGGACTCTCGTTTGTCACGGTAACAGTTAAGGATGGTGCTGATGAGCATGTTATCTGGGACCTCGGTTCTCCCGCACACAGATGATGGAGTAACAGATGATATCTCACTGTATGTGGTACTGTACAGATATGGAAGACACAAACAACTCCATTAGACACAGCAGACGTGTCCAATTAGTTAGACTGTAATCTGATGAGCCTCGTAATGTAGAAACGTGGACCTTATTATAGTGGTAAAAGGTTTATATCCCAAGACAGAAGAGCCAGGAGGAAGCAGCTTTTAAAAATATACAGCAGGAAAATGGAAAAGTACAACAAACAAGAAAGAAAAAAAGGCTTCCAGCTATTCCCAAAGTTACTAACACTGGCCAGCTTGTTTATGGTGGTTACATAATGGTGTTTCAGAGTGTGTTGAGGGTTCGTGTGCTGCACTGCCCAACCAAGTTTAATGGGAGAAGTGTCAGAGAAGCCATTATACCAGCAGGAGCATGCAAGGCCCTATTACATATGGCTGCTGGCTGCTAATGTGTATTAGCAGGAGACAGAGGAAGCAAGGTGAAGATAAGTGATTTTGCAGTAGTTGGCTAAGTAGGACAAAGAAGGGAGGGAGGGAGGGCGGTAGAGAGTGAAACGGTGAAAGGAATCAGGAGGTGGAAACAACAAGGACATTAAGATATTTCAGATGAAGAGTTCTTTATTTGTTGTGCAGAAGAGTATAGTAGACTAAATTAAACCTCACTGTTTAGAGTTCTCTTTCAACCTATGGACCTCACATTTAAGTTTACAGTTAGGTTTGTGTTTTTCTACAAAATGATCCACAAATGCTTAGGAAAATGTTTGTACAAAATTAAAGCTGATTCCATCTGTGTGCAGCATAGTATAAAAGCAGCTTCACCCTGTTTGGTTCTGACCCGGGGTTCTACCAGCTGACTGTTTCCTAAGGATCTCAGAGCCCTGCTGGGTGTATATACAGGAAGGAGAGCCAACATGTATTTTGGCCTCATGCCATTGAGTGATTTATAAACTAGTAGAAGCACTTTGAAATGGATTCTGTAGTTTACTGGTAACCAGTGTAGAGATTTAAGAACAGGAGTGATGTGAGCTAGCAGTAAAGACTGAGCTGTGGGAATGAGACTGGCCTCTTGTAAATATCAGACTAATGAAATAATTGATATTTAATAAAATACAATGTCCACTTTACAAACTACTGCTACTAATAATGACCTGATATGTAAAACTTAAGAAAGTAAACAGGATTCAGGAAGTAGCTTGAAGGAAACTTGAAGGTCTGAAGTACTCACTGTGAGGTTTTTGTGCAATGAATATCAAGAACTTTCAGCAGAGTGGTTGTGTAATACATTAACTCCCACTGTACATGTTTGTTTAATATGTGAGCTTGTGAGAAATAAAAGCAGATCTGCTGGAATATTACAAAAATATCATCCAAGGTGACAGCTAGTACTTTTTGCTGTTTAATAATTCAGCGAGGGCTAAAGGCTGCTCTTGGCAAGAAACGGCAGGTCTGCTGTGTTTCCTTCAGCAGCAAAACACCAGAGTGTTTTTGGACTAGAGGAGAACACGCTGGCCACGCCAAACAACCGCAAATGCACAAGAGGAACAAGAGGACCCTGCCTTAGTGCCAAACACATTCACTTCTGTTCTTTATTTGAGCTTTTGACTACCCACTGGTGGCACCGCTCTCACCTTAACACTCTTTCTCTAAGGGCTCACTGCTTAGGTTATGCCTCTAGAAAGTGATGGTCTAAGATTGTGAACGTTTTAAATACGTGAGGGGGCTCCTCAGCCTGGTCTTTCACCAGTTCCTTGAACTCTGTGAGCCAAGTGATAGAGTGGCCTGATGAGTGGCCGATCTCTGCCTGCCAGCTGCCGACTTGGCCAGGGGAGCAAAAAAGAAAGTTGCCAATGTGAGTGAAGACCCCCCCCCCCACACTCAAAAAACAACCCCAAATGCGAGGAGTGAAGTGTGGTGGTCTGTCGTGGCAACATGGGTTACTGGTTTTGGGACAAATCGTTTAAAAACAACAGAAGATACTGAGACTAGTAGTTTCCACGAGGGCTCAAATTCAAAAGCAGTTTCCTGACTATTATGAGAGCAGAGCGAGACCTGGGAGATCTAACTGCACGTCTTAAAGGATACAGGGTGTTTGGTCCTAATTGCATTTGGAGCAGTGTGTGTAGTATATGTATGTGGAAATGTTCCTTTCATGCTGACTCATTTCCAGACTAAATCACCAGAGTGTGTGGATTATCTGAGCAAGACAGAAACAGTCCAGGAAGCAACTTCTTCTCCCTATAACAGTAAAACAGCTTCTCACTGCAGATTTGAACTGTGTCAACATTAAATGGATGCTATGAGGATGTTTACGGGAACAATAAGTGACTAAACTTTGTCCTAAAAAAATAAATGCAACAGCCGCACTGCAGCATGTCCCCACACATGCATTTACTCATTTTGTTGACCTTTACAAACAAGCACAAGCAGCAGTTTAGGTGATATCAGCTGCAGCACTGCTAATAGTCCTCACTGACAGGTAAGCTTCTGGTCTGAGAAAATTGGTTGTGCTAAAATCTGATAGGATCTTTTTTTTTCTTTCCTTAGTATCCCAGCATCAAATAAAGAAGAAACAACTTTTCTGAAACTTTATTGCCAATCCCAAGTCTGACTGTGTGGTATAGACCAATCTACAGGGCAAAACTATGGGGTAAATGGTCAGCACCAAGTGAGTGGGTTTATTACAGGCTCAGATCATCATTAATCAGCTCTACTTGTATCTGTAGCAGAGTGCTGAAGTCCAGCAGAACCGGTCAGACAGCAGGAAACTGTGTGCCAGTCAGCAAATCCTTATTTAGATAACCAATGAAATATTATGAGTGTTGCAAGAGCTTTTGGGGTCACCTTGCTGGTTCCATCGCCAACTTTTCATTTATGTGAGCAAATAAATGCATTTAGCAGCCAAATTATCTATTTTGACCACAAAGGTGGGACCACAAGATATGCCCTAACTACTGATGCTCCGATCAGGTTTGTTGCTGTTGTCACTGATACCTATCACATGGATTGGCAATACATTTTCTATGTAGTTATAATGAGTGTTACAGACTACATGATGTGGTAAAAAAAGAACAACATCACCTTAATTTAGATGAAAAACAGTGTGTTTGTTTCTACGTCTAAGCCTCCTACTCACAACCCAAGCTTTAGAACTGAAGAAGCCTCATGGATGAGAAGAAAAATGTCTTCAAGATAACCATAAAAGTCCTCACACTGCTGAGCCTCCCTGCTAAGGTCTGTTCAGGGATCTGCCAGATAGTCGAACCTCAGATTCAGGAGGAGCAATGTGTTTTTTTTTTCCTGGCCATGGATCAGCTCCTCTAAATCAGACATATGGTCTTGAGTCGGAAAAAGGTAGAATGCCTTCTCCAGGTCAGGGATGGGGTCATGCCTCAAGTGGAGGAGTTTAAGTATCTCAGGGTCTTGTTCATGACGTGTGAGGGAAAGATGGATTGTGAGATCGATAGGTGGATTGATGCTGCGTCTGCAGTACTGCGGGCGTTGTACCGGTCTGTCGTGGTGAAGAGAGAGCTGAGCCAGAAGGCAAAGCTCTCCATTTACCGGTCGATCTATGTTCCTATAACCTCACCTATGGTCACGAGATTCAAGCAGCCAAAATGAGTTTTCTCCGCAGGGTGTCTGGGCTCTCCCTTAGAGATAGGGTGAGAAGCTCAGTCATCCAGGAGGGGCTTGGAGTAATTTCGCTGCTCCTCCACATTGAGAGGAGCCAGTTGAGGTGGCTCAGCTGGAGGTTTCTCAGGTTTTCTGGGAAGAGGCCTAAAGGAAGACCCAGGACACGCTGGAGGGACTATGTTTCGCGGCTGGACAGGGAAAACCTTGGAGTTCCCCTGGAGGAGCTGGCCCAAGTGGCTGAGGCGAGGGAAGTCTTTGCCTCTCTGCTTAGGGTGCTGCCCTCGTGACCTGACCCCGGATAAGTGGAGGAAAATGAATGGATGAATATGTGTCTATAATTAAGTAGAACCTGCAGCAGATCCTGTTTAACACCACGTCCTTATTCGCTGAGTGACCGATGACGGCTCTATTATATCCCTGAATTCTTGCCTTTGCTTTTATACAATCAGAGGAAAGATGAACAACTCCTGATGAAGATCTTCAGACCGAAAGCTTGATTAAAAAACTCTAACTGCAAATAGAAGTGTGCGGATTTTTTCTATTTTGATAGTTCTATACCTTATCCAGAACCTTCACACAGATGAGCAGTTTTCTCTTCTTTTTGAAATACAATCAGAGGACATTAACTTTGAATCATAACTAAATCAGAGGTTTGTGAGATGACTTTTACAGTTATCAAATGAAGCGAGGAGATTCCCAGCTGATTGCTACATCAACGGATAATTCAGGAAGAAGAATCCCAACGAGAGGGTGGAACAACATTGTTCACCAAATGACAAAATCTGTCTTCTTCTCCGCCTCCTTAGTTATGTGCCCCCATTATAATTACACGTGTGAAGGTCCAGAGGGCAGCCACTCTGCTGGATGTTTATGGGGAATACAATGAGATCCTGTACAGAAGATATCACAGGGTTTAACTTCAAAGTGACACAACAAAACTACAACGAAACGGTCCAACAGTGACCAAGCCTTTACGAGTTGCTCACAGCTGACGGTGTTGCTACTCACGAACAGCTGACACAGTTGAGGCGTTCATTAAAAACAGTGATGACTGAGAACACAGAGTGACCTGTGGGTGCTTAAACAGACTTGTCACTCTTCCCTTAATGAAGGAGATGAATAAGTGATTTGAGGCGATGTAGATGAGAAGCCTGATCTCCCATCAGCGTGTCTCCACGGGGTTACTAGAACCCCAGGGGAGCCCTTCTCCTTTCCTTCTTCATCTCCCCCTCTATCCTTTAAACTCTCACCACTTTGCAAATATTCCCTCTCCTCCTTTCTTGTCTCTAAACTTTCATTTCTCATTCGCCACCCTCCACCTCTGCCTCCTCACTCCACATCCCTGTTTCCCTCACCATCTGTGATCCTAAAACATCTTTTCCTCGACTGTGGGAGTTGGCAGATAGTGAAGGCCACCATCCGACACTTACTGACTCATCCAGTCATAAACAACTGGTGGGTGTCGGGCGTGCTGGCGGCCCTCCAGTTGCAGACACGTTTATTTTGACAGGTCATTTTTTTATGATCCCCGATTGTTATTTTCGCTGTTATTGTTTTTCTTCCCCCTGACTTCAGATGGGGGTAAAAGTGCAACTCTCTAAGTTCAGGAAATTTTTACTCTCTAGATCTAAAAACAAAGATGACAGTAATAAAAAGGAGAACCAATTGCTTTTTCATTTCATTGCCACTGGGAAATCAGGCAGACCGAGTAATAAAGGTGCTATAATAATAAAGTTTAAGAAAAAGAGGCCTGTGGCCTTCCATCCCCCAAAGCAAAGCACAAGCAGTGGCCACTGTGGACCGTACAGTTGCTCAGGGTCATCCACGTTACTGGAGTGGAGGTGAGGAAATGTGAAAAAGATGGATGGTATGTGCCTAGACACACACAATCAAGACATGCGTTGTTTTGTTTTAAATTTTCTTTTTCACTCAAGTTTAAGGAAATAAACATAATTCTGTCATGTTTTTTGTAAATCTGACTAAAATGATGATGTAGATGTAGGCAATTCTGCACAAATCCCATATTTAGAGAGGAAAATAAATTATTAAATACATTTGTTGGTTTGTGATTTATCTGCCTCAATAAATCAATAAAACTGCAGATTTTGCTATGTTTGATTTATTTATGTGCTATAAAACAAACAAGAGGAATGAGAAGCAGCAACAAAGAAGGAAGTACAAATTACAAATAGTTCTGGTGTTATGGTAATGTTACAGCGATACCCTGGGTGATTAACCAAACAGCAGTGTGAGACTAAAAAAATAAATAAAAAATGAAAGAAAGTATCTGGGAGAGCTACTAAAAATGTTATCTACCAGATTTAAAATAGAACAAAAAATGTGGCGCGTAAAATCAGCCTTACAAAAACATCAACTTAAAACTACATTATCTATATTCACCCAATAATTATAATAAACCTGAGAATTGAATGGGAATCAACAAGGATATTTGGAGTTTTCTGTTTGTTGACAAGATGACTTCTAACTTTAGAGGTGTAGTAAAAAAACCCAAACAGAAGCAAGAGTTTTTTTTCCTTTGGTTTTTTCCTCAAGTCACTGGATGTAACACCACAACAGGTTATCTATGTTGCTGATGTAGGCTTCATATGAGAAAACTTCACAAGAATATAAGGTAATATGCCGCAAATTACAACCTATTTATTGAGAAATAGCATAAAAGATAGGGATGTAAGAAAATATCGATACATTGAAATATCGCAATAAAAAAATAAATATTGAGACATTTCATGTTATGATAGTAAATCAATATTTAAAGCAGTATATCAGTTTAAAATTGAGAATTTACACGGAAACTTTTACTGTATGTTTTGTGTGGTGCATTTCAAACTCCGACTGCTAGGTGGCAGCAGTTTTTACCGCCTTCCATCTGGCAGAACAACGACATCCGGCGATGACACTGGATGTGTCTTAGATGTCTATATCAACTGATGCCGATATATAAAAAATGATAAATATCTGCCCGACATATTGGCCAACAGATGTATCGGTCTACTTCTAGTACCTAACAGAAAAGGGAATTTAGTTGCGAGCCAGATCTGGTCTGTTTGGCCATAGCTTCAATAAAGGTAAATATGCAACAGTGTTATTTGAAGTCAAACAAACTTTATTAAAAAAAAGCCTTTAAATTCAGTTAGATATAAACAGTAAATGGCTTGTATTTGTGTAGGTCCTTGTAGAGTTCTGCAACCCCCCAAGGTGCTTCACAATCCAGTCATTCACCCATGCACACACACATTCACACACTGGTGGTGATGAGCTACATTGTAGCCACGGAAGCGGGCTGCTGTTCACAGGCGTGACCAGACCATCCAACCACCACCAGCAGGCAACATGGGTGAAGTGTTTTGCCCAAGCACACAACGACTGCAACAGACTCGAACCCGCAACCCTCCAGCTACGAGAATGTCATTTAATGCTGCTTAGTGTTGGTACCCAAGTTTGTTTTGATCTTTTTATTTGTGGTTTTCTTAGTGATCGAAGATTACAATACTAGATTACTGCATATGTGTATATATACATGTATCCTTGTTTTTATTTCTCGTCTAATTATCCTTTTGAGTGCTGGTGCTGCTGTGACAAGTTAATTTCCCCACTGTGAGATCAATAAAGTCTATTCTATTCTATTCTATTCTATTAACTCCTCTGCCACCGTTGTCCCAATATAAAGAGCATGTCCAGAACCACATGCTCGCATCATGAGCTTATAAAAAACACAGCTGTCTGATTTAAAAAAGCAATAATTAAAGTGGGAGTTCAGATGGGCCTGCATTATTTATTACAAATGGGGTAAAATATCAGTCATTTGGTAGTTTGAAGATGAAAGTAATTGAGGCTAAATAGGATTTTCAAAAGAACAAATAACACAGCTGATTTATTATGCCTTTTGCTTTAAAGAAATCCTGTCTTCTGAGTACAAGAAGGTAAGAAAGATGAATTTTAAGATGAATCGAATAGTTAATTAATAAACTATAACTGAATAAAAACAGGTTAGAAAACATTCTGACTTTTAGAGAGAAAACCAGGTTGAGGTGAAACAGAAAGCTGTACCGTTTCCAAATAGCCCTGAGAAGGTGGTGTTTGCTAATTTTGCTCAACCAGAATAATTTATTTTATTTCTCTAAAAATGCATAACTCAACACTGGGGCTCATTTCAGTGGCACACAGTGCAGCTTTCTCCACATGAACATCCAAGTTAATGGGCCACAATAAAGACACCACGGTCTTCATTTTATGGCTCAGTTTTCTAATGGCCTACTTGGCTTTCTTGAATGCTGTCTCACAGGAGTCATCTAGGTCTTTTTAAGATATCCAATATTCTCAACACACTCTTTCCTCCTGGCTCACGTCTCCCTCCATTCATTCTTCCACTCTAACTTATTCCTAGCACCCTCCCTTCTTCTGCTCGTGACAGCTACAGGCAGCCTGCGGCAGCCCGGGGCCTTTCCCTGTGACTTTGGTTTCATTAGTGGGCCCCAGATGCTTTGCTGCTTACAAAATTATGAAGGGCCAAAGCCAACCGCCTCCAGATGGGACCCATCTATATTCAGATGAGCTGTTTCCTCACAGTCAGAGCAATCCCACCCTGATGTCCTACGGTGTTGTCAACAAACTTGCTGACAAACACAAACACGAGCGAGTACAAACAGATGCACACATCGACAGAAGAAGCCATGCGCACATATCGTGCTCACATCCAGACACACACACACACACATGCATGCACACACACTTGGGTGACAGTTTTCTCTTTAGGAACACAATAGCTTTTATGGTGTTTTGAAGTTTGTGCTGTCATCTTGAGCTTTTATCTAGCGTTGTGAAGTGGACACAAGTTCAGAAGGATTTCTGACAGCAATTTTGCAAATGGTTTGAGAGACGTGTTGAAACGTCAACACTAAAACCAACCTGTCCAACAACACACACGTCACAGCCATTTTAGAAAAAAATCCTGATAACTTATTTCTTTCAAAATAAAACTTTAGGAACCAGCGATGAGTTCTCTGATTGCAGGTGTTTGCATAAATCCAATCCACCTTTATTTATATAGCACTATATACAACTCTGTCGACCAAAGATAAAAACAAACAAACCAGCAACGATAAACACTAAAAGCAAACTTAAAAATAAATAAATGAAACACAACACAGCTTAAAACAAACAAGAGTGGATAACAACAATCAGGCCGTGTTAAACGTCAGCGAATAAAAGTGCGTCTTGAGAAGGGATTTAAAAACCACCAGCGAGGTCTGTCTAATGTTGACAGGCAGCTGATTCCATAGCCTAGGCGCAGCCACAGCAAAAGACCTGTCACCCCTCAGCTTCAACCTTGCCCTCGGAACAACCAACTGCTGCTGGTCAGCCGACCTCACCCGGCGTGTTGGCTCATACGGCAAAAGCAAGTCTGATAGGTAAGAAGGTGCTAACCCATTTACAACTGGAATCCAGTGCAGCGAAGCCAGCACTGGGGTGACATGCTCATACCTGCAGGTGCCCGTTAGCAAACGTGCTGCAGCGTTCTGGACCAACTGCAGTCTAGAGAGACAACCCTGACTCACCCCGATATACCATTGCAGTAGTCAATTCTCGAGATGATAAAAGCATGAATGAATCTTTCCAAGTCCCTCTTCACCAACACAGACTTGACTTTAGCCAGCTTCCTTAATCCTTAAATAGATGGAAGTCGACAATATGAAAATATAAAAAAAAAAAACTTTTGGAGTTTTCAAACTAAAGTCCTGAGTTTTGAGACCCAGGTGCCAAAACGTTATCTAGTTTTTACCACTTTATTTTCTAACTTCCAGACACATTTAAGATGGAAAACAGACACCAATTTCAATAAAATATATACGCATCGTATGAGCAATGCAAGCGTGAAAGAGTTGAGATGAAAAAGCACACAACAAAATCGAATATTTAAATACGTGGAAAACGTATTAGAGAAAAATGCTCAAATAAAATCTAGCTAAGACAAAGGATTGACTCAGAGTTAATGGAGGTTGGATGTGTGTTTGCAGTTGATGGGATCTATCCCGACAGAGTGAGTTGATGCAACAACAAAGGGGGAATGAAAATGGCACTGAAGAGAGGAAAATGCAGTTAAGAAGCTAAAAAAGGGTTCTTTTCAGGAAGCCATTAAAAGGAGAGAACAGTTTAGGAGCTGGTATTGTCTTTCTGAGGCAGAGCTGAAACTGCACAAGATTGTTGACTTAGCCACACACTCAACACTCTTGTTCTTCTAAATATTTCTGAGGACTTTCGTTGAGTTAAAGCATCCTCTCACACCTCACCAGACCACAGTTCCAACTGGTGCAACGCCAACCCCCCAAATCAAGCCGCTTACGTGCTTCAGATTTAAAGAAGTACCTCGGCTGGTGCAGTGTTGATGAACTTTTCACGGACAAGTAAGTCTTTAAAATATAAATATATGAAAACACAACATGACATGAAAATAATACTTGTAAAACAATGTGTTTTAGCTCTGTTTGTCGGCTACAGAAGCACATTCATAAACAACAAACGTGCAGTCGCCATCTTAAAAAAACGGATTAGTGTGATATGCTTGTCAGCCACTAGATGGTGCCATCGGATAAAATAAATACTCCGGCTAGCCGCTTTAAAGCACTTATTCCCAACCATTTTTCCTTAAAGCCCCAGCATGTAATATTTTTACCTGTTTACTACCAAATTCTGTGCATTCAGTGCACAAAATTGTCCTTTTTCATTAATATTTCTCAACAACATCAATTCTAAATATTCCTCTCAGCTTCAAATTTTACATTTTTAATAAATAAATTGTGGTCGACGCTCCATGGTCATCCTCCATCTTGAAATACGGTAGCTATTTAGGGACATACGAGCTCTGAGTTACGCGTTTGCACTATGACTGTAACCTGAAAGAAACAGCAGAGGGCAGCAGTGCGCCGTGGAAGCATGGCGTCTGTCAATTCAACTAAAGAGACGAGACTAGCTGCTACACCGTTGCTGTACTTTTTTAGGTTGAATAACAAACAATGAAATCAAAAGACACATCAAATATGTCAGGTCTTGTTGACTTCCAACACTCAGCAGCTGCTTATGATGAGAACCCCGCCCGGAACAGCTAGACACCAGCATCCATGTGTTGTTCCTGACTCACCTCAGCTGATCATTTTTTTCCTTCATAATAAAGCTCCCAATCCAGTCCCAAAGTATCAGTTCCAAAGTCCTTCTTCAAGAAAGTTCCTTCTATTAAAGTCTCCTCTCTTACCGCAGCCTGCCGTCTCTCCCAACACGCTTCAGCGGTCGTCTGCTAGCCGGTAGCTATGTTAGCATTAGTTACTTTATTTCCACAGCGTGTCCCCGGCTCCAGCCAAACCTCATCGGCTATCCGATCGCTAAACAGCCAGTGGTTGACTTTAGCTCCATCTCAATCTTCACTGCAGCTCACACCGTGTGCCACGATCAGCTGATGGCTAACCGGCAGAAGCTTGTTTACTCTGCTACTCTGATCCACATGACAACGGACGCCACAGCTGATGCCACCCCTCCTCCGTGTGTGAATCGGTGACAGGCAGCTATGCTAGCTTCCTTCAGGACTGGTAGGTTGATATAACAGCTAACAGCAGTGTTTCCCCTACAAATGTTTACAGCTGTGATGCTTGTTGACTGCGGGGGGTGGCGGATCGCGCCGCCTCGTCGCGGGGTGTGTGTGTGTGTGTGTGTGTGTGTGTGTGTGTGTGTGTGTGTGTGTGTGTGTGTGTGTGCGCGCGTCGTCTCATCGGGGGGAGGGGGGTGCATGTGGCATTATGCATTAAGACTGAACAGTCATTAAAAAATGTTTTTTACCTGCTTGAGTAGTTATATGCTTTGTGTGGGTTAGGCTACAGAGATTGGAAATAAATCAATCTCATGCTTTTTATAAAAAAACGAACCAGATAGCTGGAGTGAACGCTGGAGTTGTTGCATGGCGCTAAAGAGTCGCAATTTTTACCATGATTTCTATGAATATCCCACATAGGACCTTTAAGGACCCCCTTGCCCGAGTCCAAGATAAGCCGAGGACCCCCAACACCAACTCCTACATGTTAAAAGTGATTAATTACAAACTTTATACCAACATACAGAATTATGACTCAGACAAAGTTTGAATTATACTATTGGGTGTGTTATTGAGATTTTACAAATGCAATTTTCACAAATATAGTCTTAGTAACTTCACAACCTCTGCACAGACAAAATTGTGGGGACCCCTTGCAGCCTAACCCTAACCCTCACGTTCCCCAGGTTGGGAACCACTGCATTAATGCATCATTAATGCATTAATGCATCTAAAAATCTAACCAAAAGCCTACCTTAAGTATAAGTAGTTGAAGAGCATGTTAAGTGTAGCAAAGGGCTTACTACAACTAAATAGTTTGCAGTTCATAAGATCGAGTTTCCTAAACAAGGCAGGGTCAATGTGAGGTCCTCTGCCTACAATACTAATGGCATCAGTGGCTTACAGTACAGTAATCAGGGGCTTGTTGGCTGCAGAAAAACTGCAACGCCTCACCTAGTTCATTATAAGATGACACAACCAATTTGTACCTCTGCCTACTGCAATCTACCAAATCTCCCTCGACAAAAGCATTTAGATTAGAGCGCTTTCACAGAGGGCTGTGCTGACATGCGTACGCAGCCTGTAAAAGAGGAAATGAAGTGGCTTTTTAATTCTCCTCCAGGCAAACATAAAACTGTCCAGGTAAGTCGTTTTGTGGGTTGAACGGCGAGTCAGAGGCATGTTGCCTTTCTGCCGTAATACACTTGACATTACCCTGTAAAACTGTGCATATGTGACTCTGTGCACACACCCAAACACACAGAAGTCTCCTGCGCATTCTTATCATCCAAAAGATTATTAATCTATTTGCTACATTTTGTCCCATTATTTCCTCCACATAATCCTCTTTCACTACCTCTGGCAGCATGCTAATGAGTTTCTGGGAATGAGAAAAATGCACGAGCTGTTGACTGCTGTGGCTGGAGCTTTTGCCTCGCTCCAATTCCACGTCACTTTCTCTTCCCTAGTTTGTTTTGAACCGAAAAGAATGCAGACTACCAGATGGAGCTAGAAAATGTCAAATTTTGTCAAAATGAACAGTTTTGTGATTTCTTTTTCTTTGTAAGTCTTTAAACTCACATGTAATAGAATGGTAAAGGAAGTTATTGCACAAGGAAAAAATAAAACATCACCAAATTTGGGTTAAAGTCACAAAAACATCACCAGTAAAACAGGTGATCTCTTCTCAGCTGTCCTTTTCTTGTGATAAATAAATAAATAGGTGTATGACTTACTTTTGCGCCTTGTTTTTATTAAAAGATATCTCCCTCATCACAAGCGATGTTGACTGAGAGGCAACATCATATATAACGTTTTTATCATTTTTGCGTCTTTGATCTTATATGAAAACTCTGAAGTGATTGCTACAGTTACAACGTAGTCTCTGTTTTAATTTATCTCAGACATCCCTGCTGAGACAGGTGCCTCGGGCGTGCAGTACTGCAGGTGGAATAAAAATCATGTTACAGTAGAAGTCAAAGTGAAGCCTTTAAACTGAGAAATGACACCAAAGTTCCTCTGGTGTTGTGAGGTCGACTAAATGAGCCCAGCCAAAAGGACATGAGAAAAGCCATGCTGAATATGAAACAGAAAATTGGTTTCTGTATAAATTTAGTATAAATTATCAGTGGACATCAATAGTCTTTGTTATTACATTCTGAGGACAGTATATAGGTAGGATTTGTTTCATTAGATCTATGGAGAGTCCTTGCAGGAAGCCAGGCCATCACAGTTTATATTTCCTCTGTGTATTCCTGCTTTATGCATGTCTCTTTATGTGATTCTGGTCAGAAGACACGGTGATAAAGACAGGAACAGGGGGCACAAGTGTTTCTAAACAGCAGACTCCGACTTGCTTGATGCTTTTGGGTCGCGTGTCTGTTTGGAAATCAGTTGTTAGTCTCGGTTTTATTGCTCAAATTAACCGAGTCGGTCCTTGTCCTGTTTGCCCTTAATTAACAAGCATTCAATTCCCCCCTATTAATTAGCGCAAGCTATTAGCTATTTTACATCACTCTTCATTTGTCGACAATTAAAATGTCTATTATTAAAAGGCATGGCACACGGTTAATTGTGCAAGTGGCTCTGCAGCAGGAGGGGAGAGAGCCGAGATGCGTGTGAAACCTTCGGAGGAGTCTGCTGTAGTTATCATACAACCTTTACATTCTGTCTGTCTTCAATTTGCTGCCTGACACTCTGTCCCCCCAGAGAGGAACCATCTCCCTCACCATTATCACACCCTGGCTGTGTTCAGACTCAAACGGCCCTGCTCAGCACTGCAGCAGTAAGAGGAAAGGAGGTGTGTGGTACTGGATAAGAGGTTTCTTTATGAGGCTGACAAGTGCAATTTCCTTCATCCTGCAGGCCCTATGAGTAAAAAAAATACATGAGCAGATCCAGTACTGCCTTTTGCTCTTAAGAGATTCTATTAAATTAAATTTTGTCCATTATAAACCATATATATATATATATGGTTACTTTCATCACATTTAGCTATAATAACATTAAATAACCAACAATTGTAGATTTGTTGTTGGACTACGGTGCTTTTAAACATCTGACCTGACAAGAGGTTGTACTCCTAATAACAGAAACTCTGCAGGGCTGGTTAATTCCCACAATGTCTTTTTAAGTTTTATCAGAGTTGATAACAACTAGATGTTGGTGTCAAGCCCTTAAAGCTGTTATAACGAATCTGCAAACGAGCTAGGTTTTGAACGCAAACATGATCACGAAACACTCACCCCTCCCCTCGGGTATCTTCCCTGAGACGCTTCTGCCAGAACGGGAAACCCGCTTTGCCAGAGGAAATGAGATAGACACCAGTCTTTTGTTGTCCATGACTTGAAATGGTGTTTTTCTTTTTGGGACTCTGGTAGTTTGTCCTAAAGTTGAAGTGGTAGCAGCCGGCTCTCTGATATTATTGAGCAGACAACCTGGTGTTCTGTTGCTAAATACACAAGTGCGTTATGAGTGGAGGACCCAGGGAAGTGCGGCGGTTCAGCAAGACCGACAACCGGATGGTCTAATGGTTGCTTTTGGTCCAAAAGATGTTATTGGTGGAGGTCTTTAGGCAAAGCGAGAGAACCACTTTATTTATTTTTTATCTCCACAATAAATTTATAGCTAGTTTTCAAAGGGCACCACTCAGAATAACTCGGACTAGTGCAGCTCAGCCCGACCACATTATCCAAGAGCACGGTTCTGTTGATCACACTGTTAACTGATCATCTCATGCTATTTTTGTGTGGAGTAAAAATCAACCAAGATTGGGGAAAATAAAAAGAAGAATTGCTTAAAGGACCTGTATAATGCTTTTTTACACCTTCCAGAGCAACTGCAGGTACAGAACAAGATTAAAATATTATCGTTGGCATTACTGAGATGTAATTTTCCCAAAAGATAAGTTATTTTCATCAGCCATTACTTCTACCTGGAAATAAGAAGCTTGGATTCAATGAAATCCCACCTCCGCTCATGTGAATTCTCCCATTTCAAAATGTAACCCTAGATTCCTCGTGAAGCAGCTTTTGCAACATGACACCAGCAGTGAGGACAGGACATTTCCCATTGGCGATTGCTGAGTCCCCCACCCCACCCCCAGAGGAATTTGTCAGATGGTCGAGCCGCTAACACACTGCAGCTTGGATGAATTATTGTCCTGGTCCATCCCTGATGCTCACCCACCAAACTTTATAACCATTCAGCTGGGGCCAGCTGTTAGCATTTTTGTTTGACTCTTCTTCAGAGAGACTGGACTGGGGTTCTCTTCCTCTCGCAGACAAAAATGCAGTTTTGGGTTCTAGGCCTTATTTAAAGTGCAGACTAGATAAGAAAGACATCACTTCTTCACAACTATGGAGATTAAACTCCCTGCTCGCTACACAGATAGACAGCATGTTAGTGTTTACAGTCCAGGGGAGGAGGGATTTGGATTCAAGACTGCCTGAATGGGAAGGAGCGGGCCGTGATGATGCAACCATGCCCCATCCAGGCTTTTGCAATAGCTTAGCTGAGCTGAAGGAACGAAGCAGCTCAGACAGGAAAAGCACGTTTGAAGCTAAAACCACTTTGGGGGTGTTTTTCATGAAGAGAAATAACAATAAATCATGGTCAAAAAGTGGATTTTG
Source organism: Aphyosemion australe (assembly GCA_006937985.1). NCBI lineage: Eukaryota > Metazoa > Chordata > Actinopteri > Cyprinodontiformes > Nothobranchiidae > Aphyosemion > Aphyosemion australe. The sequence goes on along the minus strand of SSNS01000004.1, from coordinate 3,659,139 downwards.
AATGTTATAGTCCCTTTAAGAAACAGCATAAAGCAAAATTAATAAGGTTCACAAAACTCACACATTTGACCCAAATGAACAAGATAGAAAATAATCCAATGATGTGACAACAGAGCATAACAAAGGCTGAGCAGAAAAACAGGTTGTATCCTTCCTATTTCCTCACCCTCTGTCCCACCCTTCCTCACCCCTCACCTTTCAGAACTTAACAGGTGGCAGGAGAAGCAAGCCGAGTGGAGCGCTGCTGATTGACAGAACAATTACTGCAAACATGCAACTGCATGGCGAGGCAGACATTTCCAAATAGAATTTCACTTTGCTGTGGCATCGCGCGCTTACAGGAGGGATTTCAGCAGAAATGCAAAAGCTACCTGACTGGCTCAGCGATTGACTGATTGTATGTCCACATGTCAGGCTAGTGTTTGAGCACAACTGCCTGAGAAGCACACTTCTGCTTTATTTGTTGGTTGTTATAATAAAAAAGGTCAGAAAAATATAAACATTACCCTTGATCAAGGTTGGATGGTTCTAACTTTAGAAGCAATGTTAGGCAACCAATTTTCTCCAACTCTGACTGTTCATCCGTTAGCTCACTTAGAGGTGAGGCTATTTTTATCCACACACCTACTGACTGAAAAGAACAGGAAAGTTAATTAAAAGAGGCACCTCAAATCACAGGGTTTCCAATAAATACTACATCATGAATCTAACAGGACAGAGACTATATGGAAAACACACATTTCAGGTCATTAAAAGAAATTAACAAATTTGAAAAAGCTTTGTTTTAGAAAATAGTTTAAATATTGCGAAATAAACTTTAATAAATTAGTTGCTTTGTTCCAATATTTCATTCAGATTATTCATTGGTTTAAAATAATAAATAAACTTCTGATTAATTAAAAAAAGTGACCATTATGAAAGTGGGCAGAAACCTGCAGCAAATAACTTTATATAATCACCAGGAATGTAATTAAAGCAGGTCAGAATATCACATAGAGCTGCATTCAGTTGCTATTTGTTGGTGGATGCTGCTCCTGTGTAACTCCTGTTCAGAGCAGCATTGAACAAATATCACAACAATATAGCAGCAACTGCAGTTTAAACCTGTGTTTATAAAGGGAGTGTAATACCTAAAGAGCAGGCTGAGGCCCATCAGGTGGAGGTACACCACAGCAGTGGAACACGTACACATGCAAAGTATTTTAGATGTTTAGTTGAAACAACCTACACAAAAAGTCTCATGCAGAATTGTATTTGAATGCATCGATATGACTTTTTCGATGATGAAATGTAAAAATGAGAAATTTGTCACAAACTCGTAACCCATCTGGTTCGTCATGAGTATTGCTGTAGTCAGAAGACTTATTCCTGTCTCTGGAAACTCAGCTGGCTTTCAGCTACATCACCTACAGGAAGGATACTTACTGTAAAAAAATAACTGATAGAACATCACTGAAACTTCACCAAAATCAGAGGCGCTGCGTGCCAACAGGCAAGGCAGGCATTTGCATGGGGCCCCTAAGCCACAAGGGGGCCCCAAAGTGGCTCCAGACTGTAAAAATCTGTTACACTCGCTAACAGGGCCCTCCCCCTCCTGACTGCTTTGACTAGGAAACCCCTAGTTAGGGTTAGGGTTAATATATCTTTTCATTGCTGTACTGATACAATAAACAACTTTCCTGAACAATTTGTTAAATGCATTTCACTAAAATCTTCAAAACAGCAACACATTTGTACAAATGAATGTCACGCAGCACCCTTTTCTCTTTCTGCACATGGGACTGAATTTGGTACACATGCAGTCAGTCTCGTGCGACCGCGCTGGCCGTTACCTCCACCCCCTTCATGGATTTCCGACCTCCAACAGCTGCATTACAACACGCTTGCTGACTTTCTAATTATCTTATCTCGAAAAATAAGGATGCTGAGCAATTCTTTGCTCTAGCAGTCTAACAACAAGCAGACCACAGGGATGGTGGTTGGCACTTACTGTCACCAAGGGGGCTGTTGTGTTCGACAGACTAGTACAAGAAAATATGGTTCACTCTCTTTCCTCTGACTCATAAGCACTCACACTCTTTTTCACTCTGAATGTTAAGTCAATTCCCAGCTCCTCGTGCCAATTGGTATTTTTGGAAGTCACAATGAATAATGAATTTGAAAGTAATGTCTGTGTGAAGAAACAGTTTCACGAGTACCCAGCAGTTCCTCTGCCCGAGATTTAATTTAGCTATTCCACCGCAAGAAAAACATGATTTATTTAGTTATCTGCTTATGACAACTCCATTGTTAGTTTGCTGCAAATTCCAGAAAGCACGTATTTTATTTGTTCCTCTACAATGCTTAATTCACCAAACACAAAACCTGCAGCAGTGTTGAGATGTGATATGATACAGATTTGTTTCTCCTGGCCAGGGAAGTCATGAAGTGAGGAATTGACAGGAAAAAATGGATTGGGTGAGGGATAAAGGATAGATCCTTCCACCTGTAGCAGTGAATGTCCTGCTGGACTGTAATCTGCCAGTTGCCTGTCTCAGAGATGCCCAGCTTTGCTGAGGCCAGCCAGGCTCTGCGGCTTCCAGCACCAAACGATGCCGAAGCCCCAGGACACGAGGCACCTGTAAGGGGAGATAAAGGCTTCAACTTCTTAGCTAAAACTGACGATTCTTTTGATAAAAACAGACATCGGGGTGGTGGGCGGTAGGGAGCGATCTTTTCCCGCTCCCTCTCTCTAGTTCTTCCCTCCATGTCCACCTGTCTTGGTAATCTCTGTCTTGTGTTTTGTGGTTTTTTTCCTCCTCCAGTCTCTACGTCTGTCTTGATGTCTCTACTTTTCTCTCCCTCTCTCTCTCTCCCTCTCTCTCTTCTTCTCTGCGAGTTTGGAGCAGACAGGTGAAGCTCTCCACTCTGCCTTTTTATTTATTCCATATCTGTAACTGTCAGAAAGAAGATTGCTACTTTAGGAGCTGTCTGTGCTTTGTTGTGCTCATGGAAAGTCAAATAGAGAAGGTTGTGTTAAAAGCATCTTGACCACTTTGTGGGGACACAAACAATGACAGTTGCGGTCTTGAAAGCCCCCAAACAACCAAAAATAGCTTTACAAGTGATGTGACGCCTCTTAGATGAGACGGTGAGAAGGGGTGGTTAAAACAGAGAGGATGCAAATAAAGTCAAGAAAGGAATGGTACTTATTGATATATTTGTTTGTAAAAATCCTTTTTAGGGAACTTTATTGAAACATGAACATGATGCATTGCAGGATTAGTGAAAACTGCATTTATATTGTCTCAAACAAGTGGCAAAGAAGTTAAACAACTTTTGTCACACACAATAATAATACCAACAAGAATAGGGACAGCTTGGTTTGAAATAATAGTATTGTTTTTGATCGGGAATACCTTCACTCGCCTCTGCTTTCAAAGTGGACACTTGTGAACGTCACTGTAAATAAAAGGCTGCTAGACGAGGCTCTGAAACTGAAAATAGTCATCTCTCTGTTTGCACGTCAATGACAGCTCCAACTAAACAACAACAAATCAAAATCAGGACAGCAAGGAGGTAAAGGTAAGCTGCATCACATGTTGCATCATCCTCCAGAGCAGACAGAAGTTCATCTGTCCTGTTTATGGTGTTGTGCTCATTGTCTCTTCCCATTAGCCCACAACCAGCATGCCATGATACGGTCAGTGCAGGCGCTACGCTAGCAGACGCGCACCGCTCAGGGTGGCAGATGCCTGGCGTTTCCGCCGATGCCCTCCATCAACCGATGACAGATGTCAGGGCTCTTCTTGGACGGCAACACTTCATCACGCTACCCTGTTCTCCGCCCCATCGGATACGCCAGGCTGCTTGGCAGACACCGCACCCAACCTCACTGCACCGTTCCCATTCCCCCCTTGCCCCACCTACTCACTCACACCGGCGAGAACACGCACATCTCTGCATCCATCAGTCAAGCGTTATTACATCAGACAGCCATCATACTCACAACCAAAGGATTGCACGCTAATGCACCCAGATGCATCCAAAGAGGAGATCTACAGTTTCAGTCTGTGTGTTAGGGAATGTGTGGAGTTTGTCTGATTACACACACAAAAAAAAAAAAAAACATCAAAGTTGGGGAAAGTAACTTGAGAACTCGGTATTCTCCACATATCTGGATCGATTGAAGATTGGAGATGAAAAGACAAAATGCGCAAAATAACGTTGCACGCTAATGTCTGCTTACCATTTTGGTCTGCTGGTTGACTTTACTACAGGAGACATTCCATCTCTATACAGGCTCTTGGTCTTTGAGAAGTTCACAAGGTTGAAAACGACCCTCTGAAAGACAAAACAAATTCACACTTAATAGACATGTCTTACATTACATCGCATATTGTGCATAGTGGTGAAAAGACACACTAGTGTGAACACCACATGGTTGGCACGCTAGTAAAACATAGATTTGATGACAGAGGTGATTTAAAATTAGCCTGCTATTAGAGACAGTCAGAAATGTAAGAACGTTTTTTACACGTCATTTTGCTCTTTTGGTAGCGGCAGGAACATATAACTGCTACCTGTTGACGGTTCTGCAGAGAAGTTGTCAGTCTCTTTACGAGTACAACCAACAGCGCACCAGATCATGACACATTAAGATTACACGTCGGAAAAAAGGCAGCTTAAATGTCCCACAGATTATCCCATGTTTTGGTAACAAAGTTCCCGATAAAAGGCAGCAGCTCAGAGGAGCGCCAGCCTTTAATCTGGGAGGACATTATGGCTGTCCCCGTAGGGATGCTGCCTGGCCAGAAAACATTAAGCCCTGCCTGGAGCGCCGAGGACAGCCAGACAGTCCCTTTCCTCTGGTCTAAAGGTTTTTGTGAGGCAAGAATATTCTGGAACAGATCTCCCCTGCTTCCTTCCTCCTCCCACCTCCGATGCGATTAGGATCAGGTTGAGTGTGGAAATGTGGGTAGAAAAATTAATCAATTTATATATTTTTTATTTAAAAAAAGTCAAAGACATGGCAATGGTAATACTGCGGTGGTGTAAATGAATCCTATTGATGGGGCATATCAAATTACCAACTAAGTCCAGGTGGTGGAAGTTAACTGGGTGCTACTGAAATCCTATTACAGAATCCCCACCCTCCTCTCCCTCCTCTCCCTTTCTCCTCCCCCTCATCCATTTCTGCCTTTTTCTCCTGCCTGGCTTCAGAGGAATGGGGATTGCGGATTGTGGCAGGCTGATTCAGACTTAGGTAAAATGACATCTAACTGATGTTGAGACTGGCAGCATGCTCCTGTAGCAGGGAGATAAGACCATTGCTGCTGGCATTTCAATTACACTTTACTGCCCCGCACATCTGTTGCGAGAGCTACTTTTCAGCCTTTTCCCCTCAGGCAAATACAGCCTCACTCTGACTCCACTGGCTTTCTTTGACTGCGCAGCCTCTTTCCTCATTCTTTATCCACAACAAATTCAGATTGTCTTCCTCCTTAGATTCACTCTACCCACTGTTTGTAATCTATTTGTTCGGCCTGTTTAACTCTGAGGGAGCTAAGCCCTGACAGATGACAGCGACACAGGGAAAAGGAAGAGAAAGAGGACTGAATCGCAGCCACAACGACACAAAATACAAGGGTGGGAAGCTGAGGAAAAGGTGGTTTAGCAGGAAAACAACACAAGGAGACAAACAGTCAAGGAAATAAGTGCAAAGTAAAGATAAATAAGAATAGGAGGAAAGTTATAGGGGATGGAGACGTGGAGTAAATGGAGTCTGCAGACAGACAAGGAGGACAAAAACAAGTGGACTAGAGTAGGCAGGGAGGCACAGGACACACAGATGTCTCCCTCTGTGGCACTCTGCTTTAACTGAAGCTAAACAGATTAAAAAGAATAACAAGAACTTTAAAAGGCTTAAAAGCAAGGTAGGAAAGTCTCGGGCCACTTACAAGCCAACATTAGTCTTCAGTGGGCGCATCACACATGATTGAAGACAGTTTTTATTCCCCTTTAACGGTTATCTCCTGTTAAAACCTGTCCGTTTTCTACAGCCTTTCATTCTAAAAACCAACGATTGTTGACTCTTAATGGTTACCGCATCATAAGTGTTCTCTGCAGCATAATATAGCTGGTATTTATATCTATCTATGCAGCAAATTTGAGAAATAAGCATTCAGAAAGTCACCCATGGTAAAAGAAATAAAAAAATAGTTCTGTACTAATTCTTCAAGCTTGAGTAGCAGGTGTCTGTTTTTGCATATGAATGTGTAATTTAAACTTCTTGCCATAGGGTGGAAATATTGTCAAATCTCAAATTAAACCCTTTTGTTTATGACACATTTCTCTTTAGGTAAACTCATCTTTAAATTATCGGCGATATGTTTTGTCAGGATTTAAGAAAAATAAAGTTTTTTATTATAGAACCTTTCAAGATAAAAATCACAAGGCACTTCACACGCATAACATTTTAAAAATGACTGGAAAAAGATAACAATAAAATAAAGTTTTAAAATAAAATAAAAATGAAATAAAAACTTAAAAAATGTAAATTAAAAATTAACATTTAAAAACAAAAGTGAAAAAAAGGAAGCCTGAAAAATGAACACCAGCATGAAAAAAACAATATAATAATATTTGATCTCGATATTTAAAATAACTTGCTTTTTAAGTTCAAGAAAATTCTACAGATTCTTCCATCCCAGTAGACTGGAATCAGACGGTTACATAATTACTACAATTGCCCAAACAGTCATTGGCTGCAGAAGCTCATCTGTCCTGTTTATGGTGTTGTGCTCATTGTCTCCAATTTATCTGATCACTTTTGTTTTTTTACAAAAATACAAATGCAAATGAGAATAAGCTTAACAGACAGACACAATTTAATGTAAGGAGAAGGGGTTCAAATGGAGAAGAAAAATCATGTACAAGCTTCACTGAGACAAAAATACCTGCAAGAATTCTCAGTCATGCATAGATTTTTGAAGGATAAGACACGTTTATCAAACTGAACTTCTAAGCTCTTATTAAAAAAATAATATCAATGTGCATTTTTATCACATTATTTATTATAAACTATGCAATAGAGGTCAGATTCATGTAGGACGTATAAGTAAAGCACAACAGTTTAATGATCACTGCAGAACAGTATTAAGATTTATTCTATACAAAAACTAAATAAAAAAATCAGTGACATAGAAACACAGTTAATGATTAAATGTTTTGCGTGTGATTGATTAATAGCTTTGATTTCTTAAAAGAAAACAAACTGCTATGACAGATTATTAAAAGCGTAAAAATCCAGAACCGGTTTAGACGTAATCGTGTGTTTAAGTGTGCATTTATTTGCACACGTATACTGGAAGATGTAATTAGAGTGGGAGTAGTTGGAAAACATTAACATCCATGGCGTCTTAGCGTTCATGTTGACAGAAAGTGTCAAAACCCTGGTTCATCATCTTCTCTGATCAACAGCACACTGAAACAGCATAAGTGCATAACTACTAACCTAACCCACAACATCACTGGCATCTATGGAAGAACGTTTCACCAAATAGAAACTCAGAGTGATTGTTTATTAATTTGGTTTGGAGGTAGATTATCTGGATTAGGCTGAGCATCCTCTAAGAGCATCTTACTAGATACCAAATTTAAATGACTCTTAATGATAAAAAATTAAGTTATTGATGTACATTTATGAATACATACATAAGCCAGCCAATCAAAAACAATACTAAACCATTTTCTTTCAAAGTCTGGGGCAAAAGTGAGAAAAGACAAGGAAAAAGAAGCAAACATCTCCCTTAAAACTTTAAATCACTAAATTCCCAGCCTGACCTCTTTGTTAACCTTTAACCAGACTTGCTAGCCACAGCAGTGGACAAGAAAATGTTTCTTTTCTGTAGCTGCTTCACGACATGATTGCATTTGGGATCAAAAACTCTTTCCATCTCAATCTATCACAGCCAAGGTCAGAAAGCTACGCTTCCTGAAGGAAATTTAAAGAAAAATAATTATGATAATAAAACCAACAGTTGATGTGTACATTTATGGATCCTGGCCTTAGCAAAGAATTTGCTTTTTTAGTCTAAAGAATTTGAAAGCTAAATATTGTGATGCATTACTATCCAAACAGCATCAGATCATTATTTAATAAAGACAATTAACTCAATGGACCTTTATAACACATTATAACACATTTTCAAGAACACTTATCTATATGAGGCAAAGTCTTGATGTTTTTGAATGAACAAAATCTCATTGACCAACAAAACTGGCATTACATTAGTTTGGCATCATATTCATTTCACCAGAACATTAAGATGCATGTGCAGAACAGTCTGCTTTAGCTCAGTAGAATTAGTTGTCCTCCCAATATTAGATTTAAAAAATCCATTCCCCTTTACCCTTATTGGTGCAAGACTGGGAATGTATAAAAATGAATTCTTTAATATTGTGTCTATGGATAATAAAAAGTGCTCTACGTGTGAATTGTTTCTAAAACCTAAGCAAGGTGTAGAGAGACAACATTCTAGGCAATGTAGCTGTTTTCATGAACTAAATAAATGATTCAGTCTGCACAATACTCTGCAAAACACACAATTAGGGATAAAAAATTTCCCAAATGGAAGTTCACGGAATCACCTTCATTGTGATTTCAGTGCAGCGTAACACAAGGGAGTGGATGTGTGATCCCTGTCCGTAGCCATCAGAGAAAGCTGGCTGATAGCTGCTGGCAGCTCTGCCTGTTCCTCTCTTGTTGTCTTTGATCGGTCTGATCACTGATGCAAAACGTGCTCGTTACCCACAGAACTGGGGCCTACCTAACACCACCACCAAGAGTACTATAGAACATATTCACTCAGGAACATGAAGGGCACACTCTGAGCATGTATGATGGTGTGAATAAAACTCCGACTATTCCCAATCCTAAACCTCATTTTGACTCACGATAGATTTTCTTGACTGTACATAAAGTAGAACAATTAATTTGATATAGTTTAATCCCAGTGGGTGCCCCTCACTCACTGGAAGGTGTGTTGTAAACATTTGGTGACTCTTTCCATTGGGATGACTGTGGCTGCTGTACGCTACCTTCCTAAGTGCTCAACAAAAACTCACTTTAAATAAACTGAATCATTACTTTAAGTCAAATCTTATTTAAGCTTATCAGAGAAAACTAATGATGCAGCAAAATTAGTTATGGAGTTCTGCAGGGTTCTGTGTTTAGAGAAATTGTTTTTTACTTAGGCAACATTTTTAGAGAACACGGCACAAATTTCTATTTATAAAGATGATGCTCGGCTACAAATCACTTAATTAGAAGCAAATATTTGCTGCTAAACTCAGACAAATCTAAAAGTGTTTATCTTTATTTTAGTGTCCAGTTCTTTTTCAGGAACAAAATCTCATTTATCAGCATCTATAAAGTGCGGTGACAGTTCAAAGGTCAGAAGGCAGCAATAGGTTAGGATTAACGTTATGACTTGGCAGCACTAACAGAAAGTTTGAGCCACTGTGGGCGAGGACGGAGGTCAGAAACCCATCTGTGTAGGGCATACATATGTTTGTGTGTCAGGGAGAAAGTGAACGGGCACATGTCCTTCATGAGTTCATGCATGACCTTGATGAAGACTGTTATACATTACTTGGCAGACTGTTCACAAAGTCGTACACTGACAATGTCACGCAGTGCAAATAAATGTCAGAAATGTTGCTTAAAGCCCAGAACAAACACACAACCTCCACTTCCTGATATTTCTTTTTTCTCTTACTTTGCCTCTTTTCTCTCCAGTTTGATGCGGTTGGAAAGACCTCATGCACCCGACAAACAATGTCAACTCAAGGTGCTGACAAAAAACGTGGCAAAGTAAGCTGAGACTCTTTAAACACAAAGTACACAAACACAGAGGTAGAAACAGAAGCTACACCCTAGCACCTATAGCCTGCTCTATCTATCCAACACACATACAAGGGGAAGCTGATAAAACAAGACAGAAATATTCCAAAAAAATTTGCCTTAGGAAAAAAAAATCAAGCTTATGAAGGGATAGTTGTGAGATACCTTACTATTGATCCTGTGGGCTGAGACCAAGCAGCAGCCTATTAAAATGTCAGCTTTTAATTTCCTTCCCTCCTTCACTTAAAAAAAAAAGATTTATTCAAAGCAGTGCTGGTCTTGGAGATTTCAGATAGTATGGTGACAGTCTTTTAAAGAGCTTTTGTTTGGTTTAGGCATTCATGGCTTTTTGTATCAGGCTCTTTTATTCAACAAGAGGAGGAGGAAGTTTCTACATTGGACACCGAGTTGAAAGGCAGTCTCCCCCTTCTATTGTAAGACGATGGTCAGCTGGAACTTCTTTAATTAGGGTTTTCTCTCTACAGAATGACAGCAGTGGCCAATAACCTCCAGACGCTGATGGAGGTCACACAAAGAGCCACGCACCCAGACACTCACACAACCATATATGCAAACATAAACACAGCAGACGGCAACGTGGTAAGACAATAGCCTGGTATAATGAACACAGACAGCAAACACAATGCATTTAGTGTGGAAAGCTCGAGATAAACATTTTTTTGCCTCTAAAAAGCTTGTATTACTCATATTTACCTATCAAGCCAAACACTGCACATACAGACCACAGCACTTCAATAGGAGGACACATTTAGGCTGTAATTATTTTTGAAGAGTGTCATTGCGTGTGCGCTCACTTCAGGTCGATATGTGTAGCGTGTCATGGTCAGCGAACCGCATATTGTCAGATGTGTGGAGACTTTATGTCCATTTAATTGACAAGGAGTTTGGTCAGTTCCTTCCTAATAGGGCCCTGTTTTCTGTGAATACACAGCTCCCCTATTAGGGATGAGGAGATTAACTCATTCATACCAATTCATGGATACACTCGTGCATGTTGTGTGTGTGTGTGTGTGTTGGTAAAACAGCCATGAATAAGTACAGTTTGGGAATAAAACTGAAGCACAGATGTCTGTAGGTCCTAACAGATAAATTATTTTAAATATTGAATAAAAACTGCACGTTTATTTTTTACGTGCATTCACTAAAAAGTAAAGTAGGAACACCGCTCAAAAGTTTGGGATCACTTAGAAGTTTCTTTGTTTTCCAAAGAAAAACCCATTGTCATACAATTCACAAACAATTGAAATTAATCAAATTATTTTGTTTTATTAAATATCAACATTTCTGCATTAAGACTTATTAGCAACTGTTGGTCCTATGTATCAATCTTTTGATGAAGTTGCTAATCCAAGTTAAACATTTTATAAGGCTAACTGATTATTACTTATTAATTATTAAAATTATATTGTTGTAATTGTGGAGTTCAATGTGGTCAGTAGAGCTTTTAAGGTACAGCGTGGAAGGAGGGTTGTCACAAGATTTTGCAATGCCATGTAGATCTTGGTGGTTACGATGGCTTGGGGGTTAGGAGTTTGTCCTGTAATTGGTGGGTTGCAGGTTCAAACCCAGGCTCCTGCAGTCATGTCAGTTGTTATGTCCTTGGGCAATACACTTCACCCTCCCTGCTGGTGGTGGTCAGGCCAGCTGTGGCTACATTGTAGCTCATCACCACCAGTGTGTGTGTGAATGGATGAATAATACACTAGTGTAAAGCGCTTTGGAGTCCTCTGACTCTGAAAGGCGCTATACAAATGGTCAATTATTATTTATTTATCATCTCACTTGACTGGGGCAAATTTAGATTGTAGTGGGGTGACAAAAATCTCTAGATCTAAACCTGATAGAGCTGCTGTAGGAGCAGCTTGACCATATGGTATGGTATAGTTACAGTATAGTAGTGGTTTGATACTATACGATATGGTATAGTAATGGTACAGAATAGTTATGGCACGGTATAGTAATGATACAGTATAGTTATGGTATGGTATAGTTATGATACAGTATAGTTATGATACAGTATAGTTATGGTATGGTATAGTTATGATACAGTATAGTTATGATACAGTATCGTTATGATACAGTATAGTTATGATACAGTATAGTTATGATACAGTATCGTTATGATACAGTATAGTTATGTATGGTATAGTAACGGTATAGTAGTGGTACAATACGATACAGTATAGTAATAATACGGTATAGTTATGGCAAGGTATAAACGACTCCATCAAGCCATCTTGTAGAGAAGGTCTAGGAGGCATGGAGTGAAATCTCATCAGATTACCCTGAGAAATTGACAGGACTGCAAGTTTGTTTTTTAACTTGGGCCTTTTCTACACAATCTGTGTGAGTGTTTTGGGTTTTCTTTGGGGTTTTTTTGCTTCTTCTGTATATTTTATGTTTAAGTGAGAAGATGCATTTTTCTGCGCCCCAAAATAAACCCCACCACAATCACCATCAGTGTCTCCCAACACCAACATAAACCAAACATGAAAACTACCCTACGTGAACAGGTGGATAAAGTCTACTTTTGTCCTGCTGTTTGTATTTGACTTATTTATCGTACCAAAAAATACATTTTGCAAAAACAACTTTAATTGAATCCTTTTTGGGACTTTTCTGTTGAATGAGGATAAAGTGCTGTCTGTGTTTCATGAAACATTGTCATTTGGGTTTTTTATTAATTCGTTTTATTAATAGCATTATGCGTCATGACTTAAAACCATTTATCAAGTCTGTCCGGTGTTTTCATTACTGGTAAAGAACAAAATAACTAAAAATAACTGGTTTAGGTTAAATTCACAAGAAAAAATAAAGCACATTTCAGAACATGAGATATAAACTCATGAGTTTGTCCACATGCACTCCCTCAGCTGTTAAACTGTCACTAAGCACTGGGCAGGGCGGCTGTAAAACAACTGCTTACACATCTCCTCTTTCCTACTTCACATCTTCTACATTTTCATTTTACCATCTGCTTTAAACATGGAAGAGTTAATTTGCTCATTTTGTAGTCAGCATATCATTCTATTTATCTTTTCTCTGGTGTTTTGCCTTTTCTTTCTTCTGCACCCCCACCTCTTTCTTTCAGGCTGGGATGTGCTGTCAGGCCCTTCCAGAGCACTGGGGTTGTCAGGAGTGATGGATGACTATCAACCTTCTGCTGTCTTCCACTACGCTCCTGGGAGATTTACAGGCTCGCTGACTACCAGGCATGAAAACCAATCTCTCTTTCTCATTCTTCCCACCCTTCTTCCATCCATGCCTGCCTCGCTTCTTCCATCTCACACTCTCATTTTCAACATCCTCTCTGTTACTAGAAAAAAAAGAAGAAATCATTCATATTAGAGAGATGTGTGCAAAACAACATTGAAATTTGTGTGTGGACAGAGGAAAGCAATTGCTCCTCTCTAAGGTTATTGTGGATGTGTCAGAAGGGAATAGAACGTTCGGGATGATACGCCTGGTCTTTGACAGCCTATCTTCCCCATCTTCATCTTCTCCATTGCTTCCAGCTCTTTCAAAAGCTCGCGACAAATACATCCATCCACATCCCTCTTGTTGTTAGTAATGATAGCATTGAAGAAAGGTGCCAGGCTAATTGCTGTCTCAAAATAGTAATTGCTTTATTATCGCTACCATTTTTGGTAATGATCGTTCAAAGGCATTATGTTAATGCAATTTAGTGGTTTCATTATTATTCATGCTTGCACTAATTGAAAAGACAGTATTTTCTAAAGCCAGACCCCTGAAAAAAAGTTACTACTGTAAAGCCTCTAATATTGGCCTGTATTCCATTACCGGCCGGGTCTCCTATATTAGCCAGTCTCGCTGTCAGCGGGGGTAAATAAAGGCCGGTCTCTAATAGTGGCCGGGGCTACTATTAGAAACAGCGTGTGTGTGTGTGGGGTTTTTTTTTCCGGAGATCGACGGTAAAGTGAGCCCTCACTCGATTTTTCGAGGCGCACGTATACCACGTTTTACGGTAACAGCGGACTTGTGGATCATAATCTCCGGCTGTAGGATGAGCAGAAGCAGAACAGAAAATGCTAGTTTGCAGTGATCACTTCATCACAGGTAAGGGCTTACTAAAGGTTTTTTATGGCGTTTTATTGAAAAGTTATTTAGAAACGCAGCTACAAAAACAGCAGGTAAACAGTTTGATACTGTTTTCACGAGTCCTCACCGCAAATTGCAAACTGTTGCGGATCGCAAATAGCTTTTAGAGTGCTAATGTTTTTAGCAGTTAGCTCAGTGTTGTAACGTGGCATTAATACCTTAATAAAATCAAACAAATGCACAAGTTCAGCGCAAGGGCAGGGTCACGTGAGTGAAACCCAGCAACCACTTTTGATTTGCATGTGAGACTTCAGTCACCGCTCAAATAGACACAAAATCTTGTTTTTATTCATTCTACTGGTAGTTTATTTTGCTCAAATTGAAATATAGGCCTGCCTCTAATTCTGGCCTCCTTCCAATAAAGGCCTGAACCAGGATGCGCTTGAGTAAATAAAGGCCCGGGCCTGTATTAGAGGATTTCGGTATTACTAGATCTTTACCTTCAGCTTGCACAGGAAAGGCTACAGGTTGAGTTTCATGGGATGTGTTCTCCGGCATAAAAACGTTTAAAAAAAACAACAACAACAAATCACTCTCGACTCTCAAAGTTTTAGATTTAATAAAGCCTTTTACCTCATGACACAAATGGGACAAAACCAAGGTCAGACAAAGAAAGAAAAAAGAAACCAGCTTTTTATCTTTGTCTATTCCTGATTTATCATGTTCAGGGTCACCAAGAGTCTGTTCTAGTCAATACTGGCTGGTGGGGTGGTGGGGGCAAGACTTTCCTCAACCAAATGAGGGAAAATGAAGCATTCCAAAAGAAAACTGGTACAAAAACACGCAAAGTAAATGTAAAAAGAAATCACATTCAGTTTTATTATATATTCTTTCTTTTCTCAAATAATTAACTTTTGGGGAGGGGGTCCATACCTTTAAGGAGTGGAACACTTGTCTAATAAATACATTTGCAGTGGTCTCTAGTAGGAATGAATGACTTGTAAGTCGTTGTCAGGGGGCAGAAATATACCGGTGCACCATTTCTAGGACCTAAAAGTTGCCCACATCCCAGCTGAGCTTCACCGCAGGTTCTGGAGTTTTATTTCCTGATATTTGGACATCTCGCACCGGATTGGATAACAGCAAAACGACTCTACCACTGACTCTGTTTGCTCTGCAACGTTGATGTTTTATCTCCACAAACAACACAAGCCTGGAGGAGCTTCTGCCTTGTGGTGGTGTTGCTAATGCTAACGGTTAGCTTCTGCTAGCTGAGACGTCCTCTGCTGATTCCTGGACATTAAAACAACAACAGCCTTCGCTGTCACGAGTCAAGATTGGTGAGTCCATGAATGTTAAGTGACAGTATGAGGTTCCTAGAAATCCTAGATTTTCACCGTCTATTTTCTATCAAAATCTAATGCAGGAGATATGTGGAGGAGACTATTTTCATATTCAGCATCCATGAAAACCTCAGAGTGACTGATTCTAATCAGAAATAATGATTAAAAAATGGGTTTTCAGTGAACCACACCTTTAAGATCTATGTGAATCTTTAGAGTCAGTTTTGTTGATTGTTAAGTTTGCTGTTGATGCCATTCCTGTTGTTGCTATTATGCTAAAATCTACTCACCCAAAGACAACAGGCATAATTTTTGTAATATGTTCTTTGTTTTTCATCTTCTGTATGCAACAAATGGTAAAAATGTTAGTAAAAAGATTAAAAAACACATCTATTGAACTCAGACATATTATTTTAGATAAAAACTCACTGCATTTACAAACACCACAGCCATTTCTTATAACCACTACCTTTCAAATGCTGTCTAGGGAGGTATCTCATATCTGCATTCATTTGCAAATCCTGCTATGGAACCATGCTGGCTGGCAGAATAAATATGAGCTTTAATATGCACACAATGTTGACGCCACTCTTCAGAAAAAAGGTAATAAACGTAAATGACATGTAAATGTTATTTAGATTGCTATTTAATAGCGTGCAAAGCAGTGCTATGTCTCAACTTATCAGATATCTGTGCCAGCCTGTCTGATTGTGTGTGTGCATCCATCTAGGTGTATGTGTGTTCTATCTTCCTTGATGGTTTCTAGCCTTCATGTCAGTGGAAAACACATGCTGTGTTTTCATTGACATTCATTGTGCTCATTACATTCGGGGTCAGATTTCATAAGGAAAGTGTGAAGAGATCCTTCTAGTGTGTGTTGTGCTTTGTTTTGATTGTACGCCTTCACAATGGCTTCTGCTAAATGTTAAGGCTTCAGTGACAACACCCAGCTTTATACATGAGTATCTGATTCTGGAGTTGATAAGAAAATTATTTTAACAAATCAACAATAAAAAATGTGCAATAAAAAAGTGTGAAAGACTAATAAATCCCTACATATTTAAGCTGACGGTGTAGGAGAGACATTGTGCCAAAAACTACTTCTTGCAACCAACATTGTTTCACGCATCCAAGAAAATATTACAATATTATTTTTTTAGCAGATTTTCCATTAATTAGAAAACGCACCCCCCTTGGTCAGGAGCCACACTACTGCCAGACGCCACAGGGCGAAAAATGAGTCATTTTGAAATGAATAATGGATTCGTGTCTGCAGGGAGAGTTGAGAATTCACACAAGTGTGTGTGAGGGTGTGAATCTGTGTGAGTCTGTCAGTGTCAACACAGTGACTGTGTGAGCCCCACACTGGGTTTATAAATGAATCCTTGCTGGTCATTTCACTCTGCCTCGTCAGCCCAATACTCCACCACATGTGCACTCTTGTTTCGAACCGATTTTCACCGTAGTGGAATATGCAGATGTGACAGATCAGAGGGACGACTGGAGGAATGAAATCGTAAACAAACAGGGCCTTTGGGGGTTTTCCAATGCAGTAACTGCTGCCATTTGACCTTAGGCAGTCTGTGGAGGGCATGGATGATAGATCTGCCCTTCTCCGTCCAACAGCTGTTCACACATCAACAACAAAGGTTCCAATTAAAACAGTGAAGTGGCGGCATCTTTATTGCTACTGACACTTCAGAGGCACATGTGTCACTTCAGGCCTGGATGAGCTGATGAAGGAGACTTGGTAAAGAGAGAGGAGGTGGGGAGGTTAATGAGAGTCCCATGCTACTGGCAGCTCATATTCTTGCTTGCTTGTGTGCGGCTTCCACAGGCCCTCACTCTGAAGCACGCCGATATAACACATTCAGACTAATTTGAAGACTAGCTGAAAACACAGAACAAAACAGAGGACAAAGGTTGCGCATGAGAGTGTGTGTGTGTGTGTGTGTTTTCACAGCAGCAACATGACTGGGAGGAGATCGAAGCTGAAGGACATTGAAGCTCATTTCTGACAGCTGTGCTGTATCAGCAGGAAGTGATGTCACAGGTCAGCGTTGAGAATTGACGAGGGCATTCACCCCACAACCCTGTGAGAAAAAACAGTGCTGAGAAACTAAATTCAGTATAAACCCTGTGAAAATCAGACGCCCCAGCAGAAAATCATCTGTTTTCTACAAATTTCCACAAAATGTTGTGCAATCTGTTTAACAGATAACTCAGCTTTCAGGATATAGGATGTTGAAAAAATAGCCATGTTGTTATCATTACTCGTCAGGATATGTTTTACATAACGTTGCACTGATGGGGAAGTTTTTACAATGTAAGAAGTAGGGGTGTGTATTGGCAAGAATCAGGCAATACGATACATCACAATAAAGGGGAGGCGACACAATGTATTACGTCCCTGGAATAAATCCATTCAAGCAAGCTACTTTTTGAGGAAAAAAAATTCTAAGGTTTTAACCCTTTCTTCAGGCTCCTCCCATAGAGTCACATGATCTCAGGGCTGCAAAATATGGTAAAATACTACTTGTGACAGACACACAGGAGCAGGAATGCAGTTCTACTGAGCTGATATGGTCAGGATATCTAAAACCAACTCCAAACTGAACCCCCTCCCACTCACCAATTTAGTATGCTAGCATATATATAGCATATAATGTTTTAATGGTGAAAAACAAGGCAGTTTTTAGCGTTCTTGGTTTATTCACTAAGCTCTGAGGATGACTACAGTTGTAGTCGAAACGTCAGCAAAAAAAAGGTAAAACAGCTCTTTTCTGTGTTAAAAAAGAACCAAAAGATGCAATTAGAAGATACACACAGGATGAACGTACAAAAGATAGCAAAAAATTGTCCAGAAAAAAAGTCAGACAGTGACTTTAGTTGGAAAACTCAGGCCAGACACATTCAGTATTATTGTGAGATCTTGTTGAAGGCGGTAAAAACTGCTGCCACCTAGCAGTTGGAGTTTGAATTGCACCACACGAAAGATATACATTAAATGTAAATTCTCAATAAAAAAATATATACAATGTTTTTAAACATCAATTCAGTATTATAACCTGAAATATTGTGATATTTTCAATATTTTCTTATATCCCTAGTGAAAATACTCAAAATTAAAAACATGTAATGTCTGTTGAATACTGCTTTAATAAACAATTATTTTTAATCTAAAGTCACTGATTCAAATGCAAATGAACAAAATTTGTCTGACCAGTACAGAATCAATTTCACAACATCAAAATGCTTCTTAGCAATTTCTGTATAACGTCTAGGTGGTCACAAATAATGCAGCACAAATCCAAGGGGTTAAAATGAAGGCAACTGGACCTCTTTGGTGCAGTTGCCTTCATTTGAACCCCTTCATTTGAACCCCTTGATCCAGTTGCCTTCATTTGAACCCCTTGGATTACCATGACCTGGATGACTGAGAACCTTCACCAGCATAATGCAGCACAAAGTCTGAGAACAAACAGGAAGGTTCTTAATGGGATATTGTCCAACAGTGTGCATGTGATGTGTTTTTGACATATCATCAATAAAGTGTGTGAAATATAGCAGAACTACATCCACTTCTCAAAAGTTTCATCTCTTATGGCAAGAGTGAGATCTGTCTTCTTCAAAAAGGCTGCCAAAAAGAGAAGATGGGTGAGCTTTATCATTATGAAATAGAGATTGTAGGTCAAGGTTCCACCTGGAGCCGTGAGTGTTAGCTAGAATGACAAGTTTGAGAGAGCAAAGAACCATGTGGAAAAAAATGACGGTCTCTGCAAGAGAGCTGGAAAATACAAAAAATGATGACTGAAAACAAAATGGAATAAGGGATTATTGATGAATAACAGGATTCACCCTGGATGAAAGGTATAACAACATGCCTATAATTAAAGAGTAAAAGCTTTTCCTGCTATTGATGCAACAGGGGAGAGGTCAAACACTAAAAACATGGAACATTAGTAATGAGTTTGGGATGGAAATGTTCAAGTTCTGATTAGATACATTACAAAACATGGTTAAGGACAAAAGAAAAGTCAAAACATGTTGAATCTTTAGTGTTTGACAGCTAATCAAACATTAACAAGATTTGAACAAATGGTATTTGTAATATGCACAATATAAATGATAAATGACCCACACTTGTATAGCGGTCTTCAGAGTCAGAGGACTCCAAAGTGCTTTACACTACAGTGTATCATTCATCCATTCACACACACACACATTCCCACCCTGATGGTGATGAGCTAGAGTTTAGCCACAGCTCCCCTTGGGCACACTGATGAAAGATGGTGAGGCTGCCAATCACAGGCTCTACTGGTCCCTCTGCCCAAGGACACAACAGCAGAATTCTCTGCCGGGAGCCGGGATCAATCCTACAACCCTTCGATTGCTGGACAACCCGCACTACCTACTGAGCTACTCCTGCCCCATATACTATAGAAGCAGCGTATGATCAAAGTTTTAACAGGTTTGAAGGTGTGACTGGGTCAGACCAGATGGGCTTTGGTTTAGTCCTGATGAGTTCAACTCTTTTGAGGGGGAGGTGTTACGGCCCTCTGTCCCACTGGCCTATCTGTGTGCAGTCCTTGATTGTGCTCAGTGGCTGCACCTGTGGGTGCAGCTTCAGGGAGAGCACCTCAGGGGCTCCTGCTTGTGTGCTATTTTGGTGGGGCCTTTTAGTTGCCGTTTTTTAGAGGTACCAGAAAAAAAATCGATTCATGTCCAGATCGAGATTCTTATTTATAAACATTCTGAACCAATCCAAAATTTTCAAGTTTCATTAAATGAGAAGGCATTTTCCAAACATTTCCTAGCTTATTCGCTGCTTGTACTGTTTGTCTGTCAACGGCTTTCGTACTGTATCATCCTAACATCTTAGTGATGCATGGACTTCCAGAGCATCCCACTCCATCAGATTCATGGCTCACTACATCACAGACACCTGGCAAATTTTGAACTTACAAAAGAAAGTATTTAATCCTGGAATTGTCACTCTTTGTTACTAAGAGTATTGCGTGTGAATGGATTTGAATCAAACATTGAATCTAAATCAAATCTTCACCCCGAGAATCGGAACCGAACTGAATCAAGAGTTGTTGTGAGATTCACACCTCTATGTTTTTAATAAAAGTACACCAAAACTCCAAAATCAGTGTTCAGTCTCCATTTCATGTTATGGTCCCACAAGCCGGGTCATAACATAAAGGAAAGAGTAAAACAAACTTGGAAAGTTAGTTCCAAAGTGGGTTATGTTGCAATTGGAGCACTGAAGGGATTTTTAGTGCTTCTTAACCACAGAAAACTATTTACCTCCAGGAAAATGTATAAAAAATATTTCAAGGAATATAATTTATAACATTTCCTGTCAGCCAGTTGTCTCTTCAAAATGTGAAAAATAATCAAAAATAGACAACATTGGCCACTTTATCTGTAAAAGAAACAAAAAAGATCACAAAAAAGTGGAATTAGAAGATAAAAGTGGGAGGATGAAAAATCGCCCGAGCCCTCAAATGGATCAGGACAACAGTTTTTTGTTATTTGAAAAGGAAAATGCATCCTCACATCTTGACACTAAAGGGGGAGTAAAGAAAAAGAAAAGACAAAAATGTTTCCAAGATCTATTGCAAGGGAGATTGAAATAATCTGAGAACCAACTTTTAGAGCATCATGCATTACGAAATGTGATAGTTTTTCTCCAGCTGACTGATTACGGTCTGATAGGCATGGAAAACACCACACCCATCATCGATTGGTAGGAAAAACAGATCAATAACGCAACACCAGAATGTCAGACTAACACAGATCAAAATAATACACAACGCAGCCTATTTCAACACCAAATGCATTTCATGAATGGAAAAATTAATCTTTCATTAAATAATTAATAAATCTCAGGAATAAGAGGATTTTTCAGCATGAAGAATAAAACGAGGTTGTGAGGTGTTTGAGTTTAAGCAACAGTAAAAACAACTAAAATGTATTCTTTATCAGTTTGATTTCACGTTTATGCAGGATTAGCAAGTCCTCCTTAAATCAAGTGGCTTATTAGTGTTATAGAGACAAACGTTTGTTAGACCTTTAATATTTAGTTTGACTAAATTCCAACATAATTTTAAAGAGAGTAAAGACAATCAGGAAGCAAGATTCATACAAATAAAAAAATACATAAAAGTATACTTAGAAATTTGAGCAAAGATGATCAACATGGAAAAGCAGCAATACATAAAAAAGTTTGAATTTAAATGATTGATCAGCAAAAAGATCATCACTGATGTCAGGATGAATTAAAACTAGGGATGTTCGATATTATCGGCCTACCATTAATATCGGTCGATATCGACATTAAAAATTAATATTGGAAAGAATCGATGAAAGAAAAATATCGGTTTTCAGTCTTTTATTGACACGTTTACACACCATACACATATTATACATCAAACTCTTCAGCTTCTCCTCTCTCTCAAAATGTCAAAATATGACACATCTGAGGTAAAGTTTTTGAGATATTTTAATTTATCTTGCACAACTTATGAAGTAGACATTTGCCCTGTGTAGTGAAAGTACTCAGCTGCTGTTGGAGACAAAATAAACATGGCACTTATTCTATTAGTAACTTAAATTGAAGTACTGTAAGCATGTATGATAGGAGATATGTGATGTTAGTTACCTAAAATGTTTTAGTTCTTTTTTTATGAGAGTCAGTCCCCGCACAAATCGGTATCGGTTTATATCGGTATCGGAAATTAAGAGTTAGACAATATAGATATTGTGCTGTTACTTTTTGAGAAGTTGAGGCTTCTGACTAGGAAGGAGAATGCTGGACCTTTGAAACAGGAAGTAATCTTATTTTGAAGGAGGAAAGCAGGAACAGGAAGTTGTCATTAAAGCTTTTCACCTGTGCTCCATTGGAGGAGCATGTGCTGAACAAACAAAGGAATACTAATGCTGGGAAGGACTTAAAGCAATGACCATCTTCAGGGAAGCTACTGGTGGGAAACAAACTTTGTATTTAAAGGCAATTATGAAAGACATTTGATTCCATATGTTTAGTTATTTTAGTTTAGTTCAATAACAGCCATATACTAAACAAAGCTGCTAATTGTTAAATACTGTTTGAATCCTATCAATTCACAAGTGTAGCTTTTAAGTATTTGTAATTTGATGACCTTGTTTAAAGTATTTCAGCATTTCTGATTAGAATTAATGGTGTTTATTGTTTGTCTTGTGTGTGAAGGTTTTCAACCTGACATATGGCAGCTGAAGTAAAAGATTGAAAGACATTGAGAAAGTTGTCAGCCTGAGTTGACCTGTCGTTGGTCTAAGCCTTGTCAAGTTTGGCTAAGCTTTAAGAGAAACCCCCTAAGTAACTTGACAGATATATCAGAAATTGGTAAAAAAAAAAAAAAAGCCAATATTGAGAATAGTGATCCTACAGCAAAATTATAAAATATGTATTTAAATACGAACATAGCTAAATCTCTGCAGTTTTCTTCCTTTTTAGTTTGTTTTAGCTGAACTGCCTGTTTATTTTTGAAACATTCCTTTAAGATCTGGTTAATTTATGTGTGTGGCTCAAAGTTAGCAGGCTGATTCATCGGTGTGGCATCAAGTCAAATCATTTGGCGGTTAAGTAAAAATACAAATAATTCTGATGAATCCATTACTTTGTTCTTTTTTTTAACAGCTTAGTAAAAGGATGTTTTTTTTACGTTGACGCCGACATGTTTTGCTAGGAACTCTATCCTTCATCAGGGTTGCCGGTGTTGGTGGTGTCACTTCCTTTGATCCGCGAGCAGCAGAGGGCGATCTTACCCTTTACTGCCCGTGCCCTCCTTGCCGATGACACTGTTCCATGCATGATCCAACTCAACACACGAAAAATAGAACATCAAAGGGAGTGCGAGAGGAAATCAAGTTGAAGACACACAAAAGCAGCGAAACAAGAAGCAGAAAGTACAACAAAGAAATCAGACCTAACAGACCACTGCACAAGAGAAAATCATATAATGGACTGGGACAGTACACGAATCATAAACACAGAACTATAAAATTACAAAAGATGGATCAAAGAAGCGATAGAAATAAGGAGACGTGGACACAAAACCATAGCCTGACCTGCCAGACTCGCCCTCTGTCTAATCTACACAGAGGACTAGTCTGGATACTCAGAGGCAGCGAGCACCACAAAGGGCGGGACTAGCCAGCTCAAAAATAACAAATCGGAAAAAAGGCGGAAATCATGACTTATCGCTGTAGTTTTTTTTAGCTGTAGTCAAAGATGGCATCAAAGGAACGCTGCTAACAATCTCCCTCTTACTGTTCACGCCGAGCTGCACTGCAGTTAACCCCAGCTTTCCAGCTTTTTTTACTTGTTGCTCCATTAGCGCAAGTAAAGGTGACACCATGATAAAATGTGTTTTAGCTGGGTAAGCACCTTCCTCAGTAGAAATTAATGCACTGGGGGCAAATGGTGACCCATCTAAGATGGCGGCCGGCCACTACGGCAGCGCCGGTCCACGCAACATCTACGAATATATATGTCTATGGGTAGCACTGCGCAAACATCTTTCTTTAGAAGAAAGGCTTTTAGCGTTAATTCTTGTTGTGGTTTTAAAAACATGTCCAAGTCATTTAAAACAGAGGAAAGAGCCTCAGCAAACTCCGCTTCAGACGCCATCTTCATCATTTATGAGAAACTGAGTGTCGCGGTGTGTGACATACGCTGCTCAGCGCTGATTGGCTCGGTGAGAATTCTCAGGGGGTGGGGTTATTTGAATAGGAGTGTTACGAGATGCATAATGAAGCATTGGTATTGCTGGCCAGGCTAACAAAACCATGAACAGAGACAATGGAGTTTACTCGTTGGATCACGCATGGGATAGTGTCATCAGCAAGGAGGGTGCGGGCAGTAGAGGGCGACATCGTCCTCTGCTACTCGCGGATAAAAGAAAGTGACGCCAACAACACCGGCAACTCTGATGAAGGCTAGAACTCCTAACCTGAAACATGTCAGTCTCAAGGTATATAACCATCCCTTTACTAAGCTGTGTTAAAAAAGGACAAAGTAATGGATTGTGAAGTTGCACACAGTACGAATGTACAAATTAATTCTGATAAATAAAATCAATAGAGTATTTTTCTTCATATATTTTTTGTGATAATTAGAGCTGAGTAATCCTAAAGCTTTCCCATCTTAGATATAGAACTGCTATACCACAGGTGTTTTCTATGTTATAATTGATTACTGCTGGGATGATTCATCCTGAGAGTTGACAAACATTGCACCACATGATGCAATAAAAACAAATCTTTTTAATTTAATATATTTTGTTTATTTTCAAACAAAATAATTGCAGATTAAATCATTTTTACTGAAGCTGGAAGATTGGATTGGACTTTCCAATAAGTCCTAACTGTGATTGAAGTAAAAGTCGTAACAAGGTTTCTGTAGGTGAACCTGCGGAAGGATCATTACTGGCAGAATCCTTGAACTGACTAGGTGACTTGTTTTTCTGTCACAAACAAAAGAGCATTCTACAAATGATGGATGAGTGAGGTTCTGATAGGAATATTTTAAATTCTGTTGATGGTATAGTGCATTGATATTTCAGCCTTCACACTTGAACCTAAAATGTTTCATTATAAGTCCACCAACATCCAGCTTGAGTACTGAAGTCACATGAAAACCCTTTTTGGTGCTCGACTGTGTTTGGGTCACGCTCAAAAAAATCAGGCAAGTCTGTGGGGCTATACAGAACACCCAGTGAAGCTCTAAATCCCTGGGAATTGATGTAAGTTACCCAGTCCCCTCTAAAGCCTTGGTAGGAATGGGATTCTGAGGACCGAGGCCACGGAGTTCACCCCTGAGCCCCAGAAAGAAAAGGTGGTCTGAAAAGAGCAGTTGAGAAATGGACCTTGGCTTGATTAAATGGTCACTGAGTCGGAAAGCAGCTCTGATGTGATCTGTGACCTCGTGCTGGCCTAGAAAAAAAAATCTTTTTAAAGAAATGATTAAATGAAAGCACCTTTAAAAGGAGTCTAGAGGGACCGCAGTGAAGCGGATGAACTGGTTGGAGTGTTCAAGGTCTCCACTTAGCACAAACATTGAAGAAGGTGGAAATAGGTTTGAGAGGGGAAGCTCAGACCTAATAACCATGTGCTCTGAACTAAGTGAAAGACAGAAAATAAAGGGAGGAGAAAAAAATAGATGCACTGAGTGAATAACCCTGTACCACAGAGACAGTTCAGCTCCTGGAAGGCGGGTGCAGGACAAGATGAACAAGTGTGTGCTCAGTGACATCTCAGGCAACCTTGATTCCTGGCATTTCTCGCCTTTTCCTCCTCTTAAAATACTCTGAGGATGCTTCAGGAGGCTTCTTGAGGTAAAGAACACATCAGACATGAAATTAAAGGAAAAAGCCATTGAGAGGTACTGAGAAATCCTCAGTGAGAAAAGGAGACGTCTCCTAAGGGTCAAACCAAGTCAGCCTGCTCTACTTGATGCACTAATTTGTGGGATGGAGACAATTCTACATATGATGAAGATCACTGTTTGGAATTCAATATACTGTAGCTGTGTGTGTGTGGGGTGTGTGTGTGTGTGTGGGGCGGGGGGCGGGGGGGGGGGGGGGGGGGATTCAGTCCAAAGAAAAGTAAAAGAATGCTCATACTACAGTGATCCTCCAGTCGGCAGCACATGACCTTTTTCCTAGGACCAGGGCCTTTTGGGGAATCCAACCCTATTTACACTAACCAAGTACTGAACAAAGTTCCAAGAAAGTCATTTCTGTCCTGAAAGTGATCTTTATAGAGATGCATTACTTTAAGGATTGCTTGAAGTCTTTGGGATAGGGCTTTGCTGAAGTCCTAAATATTAGTCGAGAAGTCCTGGTGTTTCATTTTTGTCTTCCTGTCTCATTTGGGCTACTTCAACATTTAATGTTCAGTAAAACTTTTAAATTTGGTCAGCGTTACGCTTGAGTGAGTATGCTTTTGGACAAGCAGCAATGCATTAGTGGTATTATTTGCCCGGGCCCTAACTGTCCAACCAAAGGAATAAAGACACCACCCACTTTGCTAATGTTCAGTGTCAACGTCTGGGAAATGTGCTCCTATAACTCCTGTTAGCAGAGGAGACCTTGAGGACTGTTAATAATCCTAAATCAACATTATCATTTTTGTGTTAAATTAGTATCAGCAGCTTGTTGACTTCAGCAAAAAATAAATAAATAAATATATCACTAACAAAAAAAATCTATGAAGAAGGACGCCTAACCTGTGAAGGAACTTTATATATGATAAATGACCCGCACTTGTATAGCACCTCTCTGAGTCAGAGGACTCCAAAGCGCTTTACATTACACTCAGTCATTCACCCATTCACACACACATTCACACAGCTGCCCTAGGGCGCACTGACAGGTGAGGCTGGCGCCATCGGCCCCCGGACCACCACCAACAGGCAAGGAGGGTGAAATGCCTTGTCCAAGGACACAACGACTGTCAGAGCCTGGGTTCGAACCTGCAACCCACCGATTGCACAGTGGACACTGTCCCCTACTCAAGATATTAATCTATAATTTGTACATATTTTCATTACCCCAGACCAAAGAATCAACATTTTTAATTATACAGTGACTGATGTAAGTCATGCCACATTTATTTTTCATTCTTTGGTCTAAAATAAGGAACTACAGTGTGTTTTATGCACTCCTGTTTCCTGATCCCTCTAGTTATCTTGTTTTGTTGCCAGCAAAGAGAGAGAGAGACAGGCATTTGGGAGAGGCTTTCACATAGCATTTGTTAACAAATCTCACAGCAGTAAAAATCTCATTCTGCAAATATCGTTACAGAGTTTAACACAGTTCATATTTATATTTCAGCAGAGAGGAAGAAAACATTCAGAAATGAGCAATGCAGACACAACCCGGGAAGTCCAATCATGCAATCAAAATATAAACATTCTGCTCAAACCCACATAAACACTGATAAATGACATCTGTGTTCAAAATTATCATTAAATAATACTGCTACATGTACTTTGGATTTACATTGGTCTGTTATCAGAACAACTAACAAAGTATCCATTCATTTTCTCAGCTTGATTATTTCCTAATTTAAATCACAAAGATAACAAATCCATAGGGAAGCCCATACCCCTCTCCCAGTGTCTCCAGGCATGTCCCAAAGTGTTCCAGGCCACAGGGAATTATACAGTCCCTGCAGTGGTTTCTGGGTCTACCCTGGGGTCCCTTCCCTGTGAGACATGTCCACAAAATCTCTAGAGGAAGGCGACCAAAAGGCATCTTGATCAGTTGCCTGAATCATCTCAGCTGACTACTTTCAATGCGGAGGAGCAGCAGCTGAGCCGGACTAAGATCATTTTGATGCCTGTATCCAGGATCTTACTCTTTTGATCACAATCCACATCTTTTGACCATAGATTAATCAGAAAACTGAGATGTATCTTCAAATTCAGCTCATTCTTCATCACAATAAACCAAAGCAACACTATAATTACAGCAAACAAAGCCTCAGTACTTACTCCATCCTATCACTCATGAACAAGATACCTAACCTCCTCTGCCTGAGACAAATACACATTCCCAGCACATGAACACCACAAACAGGATTGAATACTAACAGGATGTAAATAGGAAAAACATTTTTTTTCTCAAACAAACAAATAAATAGTTAGCTATATTGTGATTAATACATTTAAAAATAAAAGATCAGTACAAAACAGGAAAAAAAAACACTTTCTTGTTCACACTAGCTTGCTTGTTTAGTGCTGGGGATAGTACAAGCAGGAGGAACGGTCAAAACACTTGTTTAAATCCTAGTAAATCGCCCCGTGTCATTATTCTGCAGACACTTTTACTGAGCTGCAGCATCCCAATCAGAGCTTGAGTAATCACTGAGACATTTTTATGGCAATCACTAGAGAGTCGGGGAGAGATTTTATACAGAGAGCCGAGAAACCATCGACTCTGAACGCACTGACTCAAATCACGTCCCTCCAGAGCCTCAAATAAAGCAAATTCACAAAGTCAAACAGCTGTGCCACAACAAATCGCAGCACTTTGAGTGTCTTTAAAAAGGAAAGAAGCATGTCATAATGTTTTGTCTGTGGAGGATTATCCTGAGGAATTCTTGGCTCTCATGATAATCCATCCTTATCACTCGTCACGTTCAAAGAGGTAGGAATTGGAATGGACTTGGGTAAATGGAGAGCTGTATGACCGAGCAGAGGCATGCAGGAGACAAAGTGAAACAAAGTGAGTTTTCAGTGTCACTCTCTGCCTCATGGAGAGAGCCGTCCGCCCAGAGCGAGTACCTCTGAGGGTATTTTGATTTTGGTTGATCTTTGTGAAGCACTTTGTGATTCTCTGTCTGTGATAAGTGCTATACAAATAAAATTTACTTACTTACTTACTTACTATTTGTGCTGCTTTGTTGCAAATTAGGCCTCTTTAGAGCTTTTATTCACTGAAAAACATTGAAACAATCAAAAGAGCTCTGGTGATTTTACCATGTTGAAAATCATCAAAAAAGACTTTGTTCTGTAGTTTATTCTGTTAATGAAGGTTTTTCCTCATGTTCATTATAAGATGATGCAACTGTTTAGAGGGGACATACTAGGACTTTGTTTTCTTAAGTTATAAAAGTTCAATGATGAAAACAATAAATGGCCTGTTTTTGATATGGCACATTTTAGCTGCTCTGGGGCGCACTGACAGAAGCGAGGCTGCCGTACACAGGCGCCACCAGTCCCCTCGACAACCACCAGCAGGCAAGCTAAGTTGTCTTGCCCTGCTACGGGACAGGCACTGAACTCCCTTGCCACCATCACTAGATATGTAACATGTTCATGAAGTTCTATGAACAAACTCCCTCTCACGTGAAGCGATTTCAGTAGTTTTATTCTTGACAGTTTCAGTAACTTCCAGAATGAGTCGTTTCAGGGCTCTATCACTTTAAGGAAACTGGCCACGCCCACCCATCCCCCACTCAGGCTGCTATCAGCTGAGAAGCGCTGATTTCCAGAAAGAGGTCGAAGAGCAGAAGATCTCTTTTGCAAATGAGATGTGGGTATATTCTAATTTCCCACTTTGTGATGTCACAAACAGGCACTTTTTTAAACGGCTTGTTTTAGCCACATAATTGATCTTTTGCCGAGCCCCGCCCCCCTTAGTTACTGTTGCTATGTCCGACAAACAAGTGGTCAAACTGGGTCAAACACTGACAAGCGCGACCATTGCCACAATGGAAAGAAGTGGACAGATGTGTGTCAGTGACATTTTTTGGAGTAATTCCTCCAGTGATAAAATGCTATGTGAAAGATAAAAACGAAATTAGGTATTGTTGCTTGTTGGGGCGCTGTGTACGACGTCAGTCCGACACGTCCCATCATGGTTGAAAAATAGTTCCAAAATGAAAGTTGAACCGACATCTTTTCTGGGCGTGAATTACACGTCTTTTGGCGCGTCTCATTTGAATGTTTAACGACCATCAGTGGACGTCTATCTACACTGACGAAAAATAAAGTTGTGGAGCTCAGAGACCCAACACACAGCAGCTGATGTAGCTAGCGTTAGCTAACATGTTAACTAATGTCTAAAGGTAAAGGGCTTGTTAAACCTAACTTAGAGAGTAGGTTAACATTCTGGCAATGACTCCATGGTAATCATAACGTTGGCCCAATTTCTTTTCTTGCCTCTAGATAGTAGATATAGACAACACGGTAGCTAGTTAGCCCTTACCCTTACCTTTGAGCAGACGTATTTATGCTTCATGATCTTAAACATTTAACTGGGAGTGGGGCCGTCCGCACTGTTTAATCCATATCAGGCACCGCTCACGTTGTGTTTTCGGCTTTGGGAATGGATGGAACACAACTCCTCCAGACAATCTCTCTGGGTATCGACTGTCCGACTTACAGACGCTGTGGGCACTTCACCATCTTGTTTGAAGTAACAGTTGCTATGATGTGTGATTGGACAATGGCCGTTTTGGGGGCGGGGGTTGGCAAAAGGCTAATTTCTAAAACCAAACACTGACAGAAAACAAATAGATGGCTTTTTTTTTACATTTGGAGTGTTTCTAGAGGCAGTAGAGATCCAGGCAGCACAAAAGGATGCAAAAGGTGAGTTTTTCATAATATGTCCCCTTTAACTGTTTTAAACCAACTAATGTATGACCTCAGTTTCTTAAAATGACCTCAGTTTGTTAAAATCAAATTATAGGATGCTGTCGGGGGCAGTTTGACTAACCTGCTTTGCTAAATTACCAGAACGCTATATTTGTTTTTATTTGCACAACCACACATTTACAATAATATTAATCTAACTAAAGCACTTGCATTGTAACAAATATTTTGCAAAAATATTTTCAAGCTTTCCTAACAAGAGGCGACTCTTATCTGGTGTTTCTTGGTTTTCCTACTAGTCACCACACTGCTTTTGCAGCACAGCCTGTTTACACATTCTGTACTGTTCAGATATGAAGATGCACAGTCTCACAAGCAAAATCCAAAAGCTTAATCCTTGAAAATAGAAGCACAGCATACTATCGGCATTAGTTGACAAGAAAGGTGACATTGATGGCGTGGTAGAGGAGCAACACAAGCAGTTCTGGTCTTTGGAAGGTCACAGACAACTCATACCAACTGCATTTGTGTACAACTCCTTTAACAGCACTTTCTGTCAGTTTCCCTGCCTGTTGGTCTGTCTGGAGCCTGTTCTGGGGTAGCTAGCAGCCAGATATCATTATCTCCTTGACTCAGGGCAGAGTAATCTGCCTGCCTGCTCCTGCTTTATTGAGTTGGATAAATATAATATGTGACTCAGCCATTATCTACTACAGAGCAGCCCTATTTATCCTGCAGGCAGAGGCCTCGGTGCATTCGAGCTGCCCTCTAACTCTATATTGGAGCTTCGCTAAAACGATGGAACAACCATTTAAGGGACTTGAATGAATAAATTAGCAACATGAATGTCCTTCTTCATGCAGACTAACTTAGAAACAGAGAAATTATAAGAAACATTTATTTACCAATCAATAGCACATTAGAGTAAGTGAATACGCAAAAACAAAAACAGGCAAGATGTCCACAAAATACAAATGGCATTGACTTTAGACTATGTACCATTCAGGACACAAAAATATGTCTAAAATAAATGGATGAACCAGAGCTGATACAGAAACACAACCTAGAATATAACTCATGTTATATTGAATCTCAGCAGCAGCAAGACATCAAAATGCCATAGAAAATACAAATTTGACAGGAATTAAATAGTATTTCAATATCAATACGGTGATTCAAATGGCCACAAATAAACTTGAAAGACGGCTAAAGTTATATATATATATATATATATATATATATATAAAAGAACAATAAGAAGAAGAATTAAGAAGAAGAATATTTTTCACAAGAAAAATATCTTATAACATTGGATTTGTTAAAAAGCACTGACTATTATGGGATGGCATAGGAGTGTTATTGGACTTCATACCACTGGATTATCTGACATGTTTGGTAAACTCAACCGAGGATGTTTTCTGTAAAACTTGTCAAACTAATTAGAAATATGTAAACCCCGAAGTATCAGCAGTCCTGCAAGGCGCTTTTATTTTTCCTAAAAAAAAAACCTCTGCTTATACTGCTTAAAAGGCTTCTATTGTTATTACTCTTTTTTTGCCTTCTTTTGTTTTTTGTTGTCTTTTTTGTTTGTGTTTGTTATTGTCACTATTATTATTTTTTCATTTAGTGTGTTTGTTATTATAATAATAATAATAATAATAATAATAATAATAATAATAATAATAAAAATAATAATAATAATAATAATAAAAATAATAATAATAATAATAATAATAATAATAATAATAATAATAATAATAATAATTTCTTTAACTTTATCTTGATGAGAACTAATTCATAAAAGAAAAAAAATTTAATTAAAAAAGTATATTTAAAGAAATTAGATTTGGTCTAAGACATTTGCACAACATTGTATTTTTTGGGGGAAATACATGTTTTTGTCCTGTCAAAACTCAAACTGCTGTTGTCAATTTTTTCCACAGAACACATTTGTGTGTTGTTTATTGTTTGGCTGATTTGGTTGACAACAAAGACTAATAAATATGTGTAAAAAATGAGCCATAACTATTATTTTCAAACATGCCAGCTAAAGCAATCCCCAATTAAAGTCATCTGCCTCTCTTCTAGTCTTGACAGAATAGATTCCATTTACGTCACATGGTTTTTAATCAATACTGAAAGTCTTCACAGCCAGAGTGGCTTATCCATGACGAGTGAACAAACTCCATTTTATGGTGGAGACTGAAGGGGAGTTTTTATAAGGTCAAGAAAAAGGCTTTTATGGGAGCCTTGTGATTGTTTGTCAATGTGAAAAGGGTTTAGGTCATCCAAGCCCTTGTGTCAGGTGCCACAGCGACAATAACAAGTGAGCGTATTATTACTTCACTTTTAAGTGATCAATTAAGAAGAAACAGACTGGTTTAATCATCCAGCTTCATGTCAGGAAAAAGAACACACTCACTGTGGCCATGAGAACAAATTCAGCTTGTTTTAGAGTTTTATTATTGGTGTTTTTTCTGATTAATCTTGATGAAATTGCTGAAAAGCTTTATGTTTACTCAGTTACTAAATATTAAAAGGCCCAGATACTCCTCAGTAAACAGATCCACACCCGTGCCCCAATTTAAAGTTAGCCGTTCTGTAGCAGTAGCTCTGCTACAGGCAGCAGTTTGTCACAGCATTCACTCCTCAAGAGTTTTGCAAATGCAGGAAAGGAGAAAAACAGAACAAGAGGGTGAGCCCAAGTGAAGGGTAGGTGATAGTAAGGATACTCCTTCTTGTCTGGTTCTCTCTGAGGGGTTGACAGGTAGAGAAATAGATCATTGGTCCATGACAGCTCAGTATGACCCCGCGCCATCATGCAGTATGCTGTGTGAGGAATAAGCTCCCTGATGCAAGTCATAACCAGTCCATTCACACCCGCACTACTTAACAGTAAATCCTCCTTTGGCTCCTGACAGACTCACATGCGTTTTAACCCCCGACGTCTTTGCACCGTCCTTGACTGTTGTTAATGTTAATGAGGCATATTACATTAAGCATCATTTCGGCAGCTTGATCAAAAGAACAAGGAAAGAGCTGCGGAAAAGCTGCTTGATGGCCACGTGACAGACTCGAGCCTGCGTGGGGCTAAGCTCCAGCTACCGCAGCATCGCTAAACTGAAATGAGCAGTTCAGAACAATAAATAAATGGCATGAATGATCGTTTTAGATGAAGACAGAGGGTAAAGTGGAGGTGACTGGAGGCTCAGTCCTGGCAGTAGTCTGGTCTCAGCTGCCATGTAACAGCCAGATCAGTAAAACAAGAATTAACCGCTGGCAAAAAAAAAAAAAAAAAAACTCCCTCTCTTGTCTCCGTTCATTTTCCTCTATTCTGATTCTTCTCTGTCCTAAACAGTTTTCCGTTTCTTTGTATTATTTTCATTTAAAAACTAATGGCAATTAATTTATCAGATAAAAGCATATAAATAAATAAAAACAGTTCAACAAAGTCAAAAGCTCACTGACTCGTATTCTGAATCTACGATGCAAAAGTCTCAAACAGCTGCTCGGAGGTAGAAGTCAAACGAAAGAGAGAAAGAATTGAACAACATAAAAAAGTGTTTTATTTTTTTCCTTTGAGTGTCCCTGCAGTCAACGCAATGCATTATAGGATAGAAAGCAAGCCATTACTGCTTAGCATTTGTTGAATCTTCGAGTGGCCAAATAGTGACAGGTCTATTTCTCTACCGTAGGCAAGAGAGGCAGGCAGAGCAGAGGACACCTAATTACCCAGGACTGTGAGGCATAATGAAAGTGTTGATAAGCCTGGTGACAGAACAAGCTGTGTGTCTCATGTGTGTGTGTGGGTGCATGTGTGTGCATGAACAAATTCATATGCATGCACTTACCGGTACGTGTAGCCACCTCTATGTGTTTTTAGGTGCATATATTTGTGTGGGCTTACATATTTCTCCTTTCTGCAAGACTTGTTTGCTGTGATGGAGGGGGCTGGCTCTGACTCTGAGCCCGTATCCATGACGCTGCAGCATCAACACACGGCAGCAATAATCGACTTGACTAATGACTAATGTACCCGCTGAAGAAAAATTAATGATTTTTTTTCTTCCTTAGACTGAGGTTAATGGACAAGTTAACACACAGAATTTATTTAAGAAGAATGTGATGGTAATATATAATTGGTCATCTTGCACCGCATGCTCATGCTCACGAGGCTTATCCTTACATTTCTGACATCCACAAAATAACAACGAACCTCCAAGAAAATATGAGCGGATTCAATTGTTGATAGTTTATTTTTATTAGCACTTCATTTCACCACAACCTTCATTTATTCTGAAAGTAAAACAAACACCATAATGCCCAATGACCACCCAAGGGAAACGCAACAAGAAATCATTTAGGAAGCAATGTGCAAAGTAAATCTGCTCAGTATTAATCAGAGCGGCTACTGAGGGAAGAGGGGTGATGAGATGTGTGTGAGGGGGGAGTCTGGGAATAAAGAATGAGATAGACCAATAAATTCTGCCTCTGGTGAAGTTAGCTTTAAAAACATGGTGCTTTTTATCCAATTCAGAGGATATCTGTCTGTTTGAAAATAAAGCAGAATTAATTAGAGGAGTGATGGCGAAAGGCCTCACAACAATCAGCCAACCAGGCTCATAAATCAAACAGTCAAGGGAGAAAAATACCAAGGTAATGTGTGACAGCGTGGCTACTGTGTCTCTAAGACAACAGCAAGCTGTAATCATCAGCACCGACCCTGAATAAATCAATGCAGTCACGCTCCCATCAGAGCCAAGGCAGTGCCGGGGTCTATGGAATGGAAAAAATGGGAAAAAATAATAACCAGATGAGCAATATTGTAGCTGGGTTCATTGTGATAATTTTAATAATTAATAGGCAAGTTCGATGTAGTTTCCTCTGCTCTAAAGCTTCAAAGCTGGAAGCTGAAAAAGAGCAGCCACAAGGGGAGCTATTGATGGTCAACTGCTCACATCATGATGATGCTAGTGTGTGTGTGTGTGTGTGTGTGTGTGTGTGTGTGTGTGTGTGTGTGTGTGTGTGTGTGTGTGTGTGTGTGTGTGTT
>SSNS01000004.1:3584952-3620685 GCA_006937985.1 Aphyosemion australe | reverse complement strand
AACTTATAGATGTAGGGCTGCAGTTGTTGTGAACCACTAGCGCTACGTTAGCTTAGCACTAAGTTAGAGGTCTTATTTATTGGCTTGAGTTTGAAATATTCCCATACTTTGGCAACTTTTTAGGGTTTTCTCTGGGTGTCATCATCCCTTTTGCATTCGCCCTGTTGCTTGCTCTGCTCTGCTAACGTTATGAGCAGCAGTAGCAAAACAAGCACACTTGTAGCGTTAAATAAGGCAAGGCAAGGCAAGGCAAGGCAGCTTTATTTGTATAGCACATTTCAAACATGGAGGCAATTCAATGTGCTTTACAGAGCAGGAGCAACAAAATCATTAATCAAAATACACAAAGAAATAATTCAGACAATTAGATAAAAGACATAGTCAAAAAAGTTTAGCAGTAAACAGTGCAGAAGGAGCAGCATAAGAAACATTCAATCATAGGCTAATGAATACATGAAGGCTTTTAATTTTAATTTAAAAGTTACTAGAAATAACCGGAAGATCACGCTGGAAAACGATGGTATAACCCGGAAGTGGAAGTAAACACAGTGTTGATTTACAAAATAAATGTCAAATATTTTTTTTAAAGCCATTTAATCGAATTATTAATTTCAACTCTTAAAGAAACTATCATTCATTTCAACTGTAAAAGAAACTATCATTGTTTGCGACACAGTGTGCTGAAGCAATCAGTGCAGATCCAGAAATTGAGAGAAATCGATTTTAAAAATGTTCGACTTTTATTTTGTAAATCAACGCTTCATTTACTTTTACTTCCGGGTTATACCATCTTTTTATGTAACGCTACAAGTGTGCTTGTTTTGCTACTGCTGCTCATACCGTTAGCAGAGCAGAGCAAGCAACAGGGCGAATGCAAATGGGATTATGACACCCAGAGAAAACCCTAAAAGGTTTCCAAAGTGTGGGAATATTTCAAACTCAAGCAGATAGACAAGACTGATAGCTTAGCGCTAAGCTAACGTAGCGCTAAGCTAACGTAGCGCTAGTGGTTCACAACAGCTGCATAAGTTGTAAGGTATATATAGTCCCCCACTTTAGATGAGCTCCCTCGACATACTTTACTAACAAGTAGTAAATGGTTTGTAACTTCCTAAAATAGTTTATTAATGTATTTATGAGAATCAATAAATAATCTGTTGAAAAAGAAGTAGTAAGTTGCAACTTTGGCAGCCTTTAAGTGACAATTGTAAATGTATTGTAAGACATCTGTTAACATTTAGTAGCTGACTGATGTAGTCATGAAATTCAGTGTTTAGAAAACATCTAGTCAGACACCCGTATGTGTAGTACATGTGTATTTTATAGTAATGGGTATGTTAACCATTTACTTACCCTTTATAAATGATTAATGAATGACTTATAGATAATAAAACATCATGAATGACAAGTGTTATATAGGAGCTTCTTTATCATGAATAAAAACCTTTATAGTGGTGCTTGTAAGCTGTTAAATAATTATGAGAGATATTTTGTAGACGCTTTAGAAATTATTAGTTAATCATTAACTGATGCTTAACTGATGAGTAACTAATGCTTAATAGTGTGCACTTATTATAAAGTGTTACCGGAATTTTCTAGTTATTATTATTATTATTATTATTACTATCATTATTATTATTATTACTATTATTATCATTATCATTATCATTATTAGTATTAGTATTATTTTATTGTGCTTATTTCTTATTTTTGCTTATCTATTATTACTTTGCACCAAGTACTGCAGCAATGTCCTAATGTGATGTATCACATGTAGAGCAAAAAACTTATGATTCTGATTATTATTATCATCATTATTATTCCATCCATCCATCCATCCATTTTCTCCCGCTTATCCGGAGTCGGGTCGCGGGGGCAGCAGCTTGAGGAGGGAAGCCCAGACCTCCCTCTCCCCAGCCACTTGGGCCAGCTCCTCCGGGGGAATCCCAAGGCGTTCCCAGGCCAGCCGAGAGACATAATCTCTCCAGCGTGTCCTGGGTCTTCCTTTGGGTCTCCTCCCGGTTGGACGTGCCCGGAAAACCTCACCAGGGAGGCGTCCAGGAGGCATCCTAATCAGATGCCCGAGCCACCTCAACTGGCTCCTCTTGATGTGGAGGAGCAGCGGGTCTACTCCGAGCCCCTCCCGGATGACCGAGCTTCTCACCCTATCTCTAAGGGAGAGCCCAGACACCCTGTGGAGAAAACTCATTTTGGCCGCTTGTATCCGCGATCTCGTTCTTTCGGTCACTACCCAAAGCTCATGACCATAGGTGAGGGTAGGAACGTAGATCGACCGGTAAATTGAGAGCTTCGCCTTTCGACTCAGCTCTCTCTTCACCACGACAGACCGGTACAACGCCCCCATCACTGCAGACGCAGCACCAATCCACCTATCGATCTCACGCTCCACCCTTCCCTCACTCGTGAACAAGACCCCGAGATNTCCTCATGCAAAACATAAGGTTACAATATTGAAGGTGTTTTTTTTGGTCAATAACTTCTTCCCATCCAGAAACACAGATTTGTGGCTCCATAATAAGCAGCAGAAGGCAGATATGCATGCTCTCAAAGAAACTTTAGATGCACAAGTGGAAGCCACCAAAAGAATGAAGGCTTAATGCCAGAAGATTGAAAGCTCTTTGAAAAAGGAGAAAACAAAAACTAAATACCTCCAGTCCAGAAAAACTGAACTGAAACTACAGAATGAGCAGCAGAGTACAGAAATTCAGTTCCTTAAGGAAAAACATTCTGCACAAGTGGAGGCCAAATCCCATAAGTTTCAACATATGACTTTGAACTACTACTGCAAACTGGGTCAAGAAAAGTGTGAAAGATAAGAAAAAACACAAATGTTCAAAAAAATAAAAAGACAATTTATTGACGTCTTTTAAGACCCTGGAGGACAGTTTTTACATTAAGACTAAAAGAGAGTCCATGCTGTAGGACCAGCTAAACACAGCTACGAGACACCTGGAGAAGTTGCAAAAGGATGCAGAGGATTTTAAAAGAAGAGAGGCTGAATTGTGTTCCCAGCTACAAGAGGCTCGGGACCACAGTAAGCAGTTAAATTACATGCAGGACTCTACCAACACAGGGTCCCAACAGCCCAACAGAGAGGCTGTCACACTGCAGATGACAATGGATAATCAGAAACAGAACCAAAGAAAAGCAGAAACTGCTTCTGAAAGCATTGCCACGACATAACAAGAGCCTGAAGGAACCACAGGGTTCTACCACTGGAGAGGTCAGACAGGAATCTCTGCTCCTTGAATCAGAGCAGAACCACCAACCTGATCTACAGAAGGTTCAGGCAGCTTTTGATGAAAGCAGCAAACATCCAGCTGCATTACAAGCTTTACAAGACGACATGAACAAGAGCAAAACTCACTCTGTTCAACGTTCTGCCACAGCACCAAACTCTGCAGGAAGCGTAAGAGAACACACGTCTCTATAGTACCTGATTCACCAACACCTGCCTGTCAGATCCAGGGAGATAATTCCTTAAATTCAACAAAGGACTCTGAGGAGATTCCAACTAAAAGGTCAAAAACAAATACAAAGGAGACAAAAAAATGTAATGGTTGCTGGTTCCAATAATGCAGAAGACTTTTCAAGACCGTCTCCCTAAAAGAACAATCTTTGTCCTGTAAAGCCTTCACAACATCCTATTCCTGTGACCTCTATTATTTAAAAAAACAAACCATAACAGATCTGGAAAGAGAATGCAGTGGTCTCAGGGTTTAATGTCAGGGTGGATCTCTTCTTTCACCATAAGGTATGTATTTAAATAAGCAGCACAAAGTCTATGTGACAGAAGACAAGTCACCTGTTCATGTCTGTCTTCTTGTGCTAACACTGTTTTTTTTTGTGTTTCTCTTCCTCCTGATTCAAAACTCCTTAAATCCTAATATGTTTCCCTGATAGATCTACTCAGTTCACTCATGAAAGCCAAACACTTTTGAGTTTTTGTTCAGCTTTTGACCTCAGTATAAAATTAAGTAGGAAAAAAAAAATACATTTTGAAATATTCATAGCGATTCTTTTCCTGCATTAAGACAACATTTATGTTTGCATAAACATACATTAAATGCTATCTTGATGCAGGTTTTGCTTCACCATTTCATGTTAACTATGAAAAGCAAAAGGCTCTGGTAATGGTACTCCCAGTAATGAG
This sequence comes from Aphyosemion australe, assembly GCA_006937985.1. NCBI lineage: Eukaryota > Metazoa > Chordata > Actinopteri > Cyprinodontiformes > Nothobranchiidae > Aphyosemion > Aphyosemion australe. The sequence goes on along the minus strand of SSNS01000004.1, from coordinate 3,616,511 downwards.
ACAGGGTTCGATTCCCTGCAGAGCCCTGCTGGTTATACAGACAGAGACTAAAGCATTCTTTATACAGGCTCAAAACAATAACACCTTGTATTATAGTTCAAGCAAAGTTTATAGTGTTTACTGTAACATATAAGTAGGGGTGAGACTCGATTAAAAATTTATCTAATTAATCAGAGGCTTTGTAAAAATTAATCTTGATTAATCACATTTAATCATTCAAGAAAATTTTCCACCAAAGTATTTTTTTTAAATTAAAAATAATTACAGTGAGGTACAGAATCAAACTGTGGACATGGACATTAATATTGTGGTAACACTTTATAATAAGTGCACACTATTGAGCATTAGTTACTCATCAGTTAAGCATCAATTAATGGTTAACTAATCATTTCTAAAGCGTCTACAAAATATTTTTCATAATTACTTAACAGCTTACAAGCACCACTATAAAGGCTTTATTCATGATAAAGAAGCTCCTATATAACACTTGTCATTCATGATGTTTTATTATCTATAAGTCATTCATTAATCATTTATAAAGGGTAAGTAAATGGTTAACATACCCTACATATTACTATAAAATACACATATACTACACATGCGGGTGTTTTGTTACTAGATGTTTTCTAAACACTGAATTTCATGACTACATCAGTCAGCTACTAAATGTTAACAGATGTCTTATGATACATTAACAATTGTCATTAAGCTACCAAAGTTGCAACTTGCTACTTCTTTTTCAACAGATTATCTATTGATTCTTATAAATACATTAATAAACTATTTTAGGAAGTTACAAACCATTTACTACTTGTTAGTAAAGTATGTCGAGGGAGCTCATCTAAAGTGGGGGACTATATATACCTTACAACTTATAGATGTAGGGCTGCAGTTGTTGTGAACCACTAGCGCTACGTTAGCTTAGCACTAAGTTAGAGGTCTTATTTATTGGCTTGAGTTTGAAATATTCCCATACTTTGGCAACTTTTTAGGGTTTTCTCTGGGTGTCATCATCCCTTTTGCATTCGCCCTGTTGCTTGCTCTGCTCTGCTAACGTTATGAGCAGCAGTAGCAAAACAAGCACACTTGTAGCGTTAAATAACCGGAAGATCACGCTGGAAAACGATGGTATAACCCGGAAGTGAAAGTAAACACAGTGTTTATTTACAAAATAAATGTCAAATATTTTTTTTAAAGCCATTTAATCGAATTATTAATTTCACCTCTTAAAGAAACTATCATTCATTTCAACTGTAAAAGAAACTATCATTGTTTGCGACACAGTGTGCTGAAGCAATCAGTGCAGATCCAGAAATTGAGAGAAATCGATTTTAAAAATGGTCGACTTTTATTTTGTAAATCAACGCTTCATTTACTTTTACTTCCGGGTTATACCATCTTTTTATGTAACGCTACAAGTGTGCTTGTTTTGCTACTGCTGCTCATACCGTTAGCAGAGCAGAGCAAGCAACAGGGCGAATGCAAATGGGATTATGACACCCAGAGAAAACCCTAAAAGGTTTCCAAAGTGTGGGAATATTTCAAACTCAAGCAGATAGACAAGACTGATAGCTTAGCGCTAAGCTAACGTAGCGCTAAGCTAACGTAGCGCTAGTGGTTCACAACAGCTGCATAAGTTGTAAGGTATATGTAGTTCCCCACTTTAGATGAGCTCCCTCGACATACTTTACTAACAAGTAGTAAATGGTTTGTAACTTCCTAAAATAGTTTATTAATGTATTTATAAGAATCAATAAATAATCTGTTGAAAAAGAAGTAGTAAGTTGCAACTTTGGCAGCCTTTAAGTGACAATTGTAAATGTATTGTAAGACATCTGTTAACATTTAGTAGCTGACTGACGTAGTCATGAAATTCAGTGTTTAGAAAACATCTAGTCAGACACCCGTATGTGTAGTACATGTGTATTTTATAGTAATATATAGGGTATGTTAACCATTTACTTACCCTTTATAAATGATTAATGAATGACTTATAGATAATAAAACATCATGAATGACAAGTGTTATATAGGAGCTTCTTTATCATGAATAAAGCCTTTATAGTGGTGCTTGTAAGCTGTTAAGTAATTATGAGAGATATTTTGTAGACGCTTTAGAAATTATTAGTTAATCATTAACTGATGCTTAACTGATGAGTAACTAATGCTTAATAGTGTGCACTTATTATAAAGTGTTACCGCCCAGGCAGTAAATGAGTGTTTGTCAGAATTTTCTAGAGCTGAGGACAAAGCTGTGCTGCTGAGAAAGTGTCGTTGGGTTGAGCAGCCTGTGATATGTTCCCCGTGTGGTGGCCGCCGCTGCTATCTGCTGTGTGCCTGCAGCTATAGTGTTCCCTGTTTTATCACTCTCATCTAAATGAACCACTCTCACAGCTGGAGAAAGGTGACCCGACTGCTAATCAAGCAGAGCCTCGGTGCACTGTGTGCCTGTGTATGTCCCTGCATGTGTATTTGTACTGCTCAGCCAGATGCTCGTATGTTCTGCTCCGTGGACGTCCTCGCAGTCTGTCTCTGAGATGATCTCAAAATTCTCAGTGAAGGGAGTGAAAAATTCCACCATCCACACTTCTGCCAGTCCTTTACTCCCTTTTCCCCCTGCCTCTCTCCAGCTGAGTATTAAATTCAGCAACTGAGAAGGTGACCTGCGTGCTTTGCCATAAAGAGGGAGCAGGGGAGCGGAGGAGAGGAAGGGTGGAGGAGGAGGAGGAGGAGGAGGAGGAGGAGGAGGAGAGGGGAGCTGAACGAAGGCTGCTGCATCAGCAGAATCTGAGTGTTTAGAGAGACACACGCGAGTGTGTGTGTGTGTGCGTGCGTGCGTACATGCGTGTGTGTGTGTGTGTGTGTGCACCAGCTCTCCCAATCTCTCTTACCCACCCACACACACACACCCACATACATACATGCTGCACCCTCCTCTTCAGTGGTGAGGTGTCTGGGGAGCCCAAGGGCGAGTGTTTGGCTGTCACCCTCCCCCACACGCTCCTCGCTCCCTCCCTCCGTCAACCCCTCGTGTGAGTTGTACCCCGGAGCCACCACACAGCAAGACACAGACCTGCTGCCAACTATCACTGCCTCACTGAAACACATCCATACACATGTACACAGACACATGGAAACACACAAACTCCCTATTTCACACACAGCACTTTGATTTTTACACATAAATGTGCAAAAGCCCTCGGTCTCTCTCCCCTTTTCTGTCTCCACTCTGTAAAATCTCTGACTTAACTAAACAGCTCCGTGGGGATTGGCAGACAGGCTGGCAAAAAGGAAATAAATATGTTTCCTGACGAAAGAACAGTTTTCTGACAGCACTTTGGCACTGGGCTGGGCTGCTGAGCTCACACAGGAAGAGGGGCGTACCAGCTCTAAGTGTGTGTTTGTTCTAACTATATTCTGAAGCTGCTCGCGGGCTAAAACTTTAAAATTTGTGCATCAATAAGATGTTTTTTTTCTTCACCTCCAGATAAGAGTCCCCTGGCTATAGAACCGGTGATGAACCTTCTCATTACCAGTATAAACATCTCCCAGCTGTACTGAAGACTGTGGAATCAGTGCATACATTAGGATGTAGCTCTTCATTCGCTACAGGGAATAAATCAGAATAAAAGAGACAACCTAAACACTTGTGAAGGCTAAAGCTTTAATTATTTTTTTAATTCAAATATTGATACTGGTCCTGTTTTGGACTGGTGGCATGTACAAAAAGACAATATATAGTACTAGATGTATATAAAGTAGAAGTGTGTTCAAACGGAGCTATGATTTAAAATACTGAAAATGTTCAAGAGTTACAACAATCTTAAGGTTTAATTAAGAACAGGCACAGTCTGCGATTGTGCTATCACCTGAGAAAACTGTTGAATAATTAACTAGATTTGGTATTAATTACAAATAAACTTAACAACAGACTTTTACAGTTAACAGTTATTGTTTGATTGTAAAGACTTGACATAATCTAAGTCCTGTGTGGTTAATTACCTCAGGTAAATTTGAAATTTTATGGAAATAAAATAAAATGATAAAGCTAAAAATGATAAAATAACAGATTTGCTCCCCAGACCTGTCTGACTCACAGAGAGATCCTACTGTGGCTTTACAGCATGTTATTGATGTCATCTTCTTAAACCAGCATGTAAGGGGGCATAAAAAGCTCAGGAGGTAGAGTGGGTTGTCCAGTAATCGGAGGGTTGTAGGATCGATTTCGACTCGGCAGATAATGCTGCTGTTGTGTCCTTGGGCAAGACACTTAACCCACCTTGCCTGCTGGTGGCGGTCGGTGGGACTGGTTGTGCCTGCTCTCAACAGCCTCCCCTCTGTCAGTGCGCCCCAGGGCAGCTGTGGCTACACCGTAGCTCATCACCATCAGTGTGTGAATGTGTGTGTGAATGGATGAATGATAGTGTAAAGCACTTTGGAGTCCTCTGACTCTGAAAGGTGCTATACAAGTGCAGGTAATGTATCATTCATTAGACATTTAATCTGCCAAGTCAAGATTTTCATAATAAACAACTACATCCTTTTAAATGTGTGTATTTAAATACTTTTCACTATTAAATGGCTGTTATGTTTTTTAAGTCAGATAATTTTTTTAAATATTAACAGGTTTAATTATAATCAACTCCTGTTCAAAATTAAATAATCTGCATCTATTTAGTGGTTTTTTTTACTTTTGTACAGGCTCAACAAGAGTCTTAATCAGAAAAAAAATCCATATTACATTTATATTTATATATGGATAAAGGGGAGATTCTAGAGTTCTAGAAGGTGCTTTACAATATAATCAGTCATCCACCCATGCACACACACATTCACACACTGGTGGTGATGAGCTACAATGTTGCTACAGCTGCCCTGGGGCACACTGACAGAGGCAAGGCTGCCGAGCACTGGTGCCACCAGTTCCTCTGACCACCACCAGCAAGCTAGATGGGTTAAAGGGTGAGTAACACCATGGGCGGAGACTTATTCCAAGCAGACTTCCTGTTAGAAAAATACCTGCAAAATAGGCGTCACCTGGAGGACCGAGGGAGCGGCACTGAGGCAGTGATTGACAGCACCACCATCAACCACCCCACGTGGGCTCTCGGAGTTTCCCAGTCGGAAAAACTAGTCATTTACAAGCGCGTGCGCACTCGCGCGTGTACAGGAGCGCACAAACAAGCAAACCTAGCGCTCAGGAGAACAAGCAGACTCAGAAGCACCAGCAGGTTGGAGGATTTACTGTCCACCGCGATCACCAGAAAAAAAGGGGAGGAGGAGCTTTTTCTTTCAAGGAGGCGAGCGGCTCCGAGCTCCAACGTGTCATATCGGCAGGTGAGTGGTTGCGCCAGGTGGAGGTGCGGCCGACTCAGCTGGAGTCCAGTGCAGCGCAGCCACGTAGTAAGGTAGACAACGTCACCGTGCGCTGCATCTCTACAGCAATCAGCTGGGGCTGATTCTAAATCAGTGTGGAGCAGAGTTTTAACCTGAAGGTGGAGATATAATTATGGTTTTTGCCTGTAATATTACATTTTACGTAAGTTGCACTAAACTGCCAAAATAATGATTACACATGTCTACAGCACTATTAGATACTCATCTTTACGGGTTATCAGCACAAAAAAGTTGATTTAGGTGTTACTCGTTCTTTAAGTGTTTTGCTTAAGGACACAACAGCAGAAATATCTGCCGGCAGCCAGGAATGATCCTACCCTCTGATTACTGGACCCAATCCCTCCTGAGCTACTGCTGCCCCCATGTCCCACTTTGATCCCAAATATTGGATCTGGGTTCCAAAGATGACATTTTATATTTTTTCATTAAGACGTCTATTTACAAGAATGATGAGACAAATCCTATGATCTGTGTAAGTAAACTGTCTCCCTGTACTGTGATCCTCTAAAACACAAATGCATTGATTTTTATGACTTAAGTGTACTTATATACTTGTGCTGTAAAAAAGCAAATAAAACAAGCATCACATTAAGACATAAATCAGAGTACTGTTAATCTTGGATCAGTATCAGGAACAAGAAATAACACCTGAGACGCCCCTACTTCTATTACATACTTTTACTCTGTAGTCACACATAGATAGGTATTTTGAAGGCAATATGGGCCTCAGCATCTTGCTCAAGGACACCTTGACACCCTGGAGGATTGAGGATCGAAATGCTGATCTTCTGATTTGAAGACAACCACCTGAGCCACATTCACCTGGAAGGAGACTGGTGCAGAAGGCAGATGGGTCATTCGAACTAGAGAGCCATATCAAGCTCAGTGTGTGTGTGTGTGTGTGTGTGTGTGTATAACTGGGTGTCATACAGGAAGGAAGCCCAAACATCCAGCGCAGTTTGCCAATCTAATCACATCAGTCAGAGGGGGAGTGAGAGAAAGAAAGGGAGAAAGTGAGGCAGACAAAGAGTGAGAGAGGGCCCTCGGAGGAACAGATGTAATTTCAGAGCTCCAAAAAAAAAAAAAAAACAGCTTAAAATGGTCCTGATCACATTAGCTGGCCATCACAAAATAGGATTTCTGCACTGCCACAGTGAATGCCCATTACAAATTACTTAGGCACTGCAGACCCGTAACTCAATAGGCAGCGAAGGGCTGGGAGGGCGAGCAGGGCAAACAGAGGGGCAGAGATGGAGGATCGATACTTATCAGTAATAATTATATCCTTCCTCCCACTTCGCCATCCCTGCCTCCACTCCTCACCCTCCAGTCTTAGTAAAGCACATATCTTGCATTAATCTTTTGAAGATTTCTGTGCTTGATAAGATAATTAACATTATGGGGGGTGTTGGTGCAGGGAGCCCTGATGATGGAAAGCAGTGGTCCAGTTACATGCTCCAAGCTAGACCCTGTGTGAGTTACCCTACAGCAGCCCACTGTATTAAAACAGCACAATTATAATTATTAACAATGTGTGGTTAATCTCTCTGCTGTAAACTGATGATCAAAACAAACAAAAATCCAGAGACATTTGTTATGAATGTTTATTTGGACCATAGAAATCTCTATCATGTAAAAAGGAAGAACGTTCAGCATGTAAACTGACAACAAAAGAATATTTGTGTGCTGTTTGTGACTTGATTTGGGTTCAGGAAATTTAGAGGCTGCATAAATTTAAAAGTTACATGTAGCAAAGTCAGGATTAAGAGCCAGTTAGCTGTGTTATAACATGCTGGAGAAGTTGAATACAATGTGCTACTTTGTTTCTAGATGTCCCTAAACGTGCAAAGCATGGGTTGTAGGATGAGAATATTTTGTTGCAACACAATCAGATGAAAAGGAAAATTCTCATGAGGCCCATATCTTACAGGAGAGGTTCACTCTGAGTTTAACATGCAGACTGAATGTGAAAACAGTCTTCTACCCTCATTTCCTTCATTAGCTGACAAAAGATATTAGACGGGGAAACGCTTGGGTCAGAAAAATCTACACAGATCTACTTCACACTGTAAAATGGCATTCATGGACTCACCCACCTTGGCTCCTGACTGGGGAAGGCTGTTGTTAATTTTTGCCGCCAGGAGAGAGCAGAGGGTGTCGTGGCTAGAAGCTAACTATTAGCATTAGCAACTCCATAACATGGTAGAAATCCTCCAGGCTTGTGTTATTTGTAGAGATAAAACATCAATGGTGCAGAGTGAATGGAAGCAGGGGAAGAGTTGCGTTGATGTTAGCCAATCAGAGAAGAGATGTCTGATTACCATGCCTAATAATCGGTAAGACTCCAAATCCTGCCGTTTTCCGCCCCCACTCCTCCAGCTAACTTCTACTTCCTGAAACCAGCATTCATTTACACTAGAGACCACTGCAAATGTATTGAAATGAGTGAATGCCCACTTTAAGTATAAAGCAATGTGTTCAGACAAACTTCATTTGGTCATTATAAGTTGGAAAAAATAATAAAAAATGGCTCAGTGACAACAATTCTATCAAATTAAATGTAAAAGACACACTTAGAACATCTTGAACATATATTATTCATATTTGACCTCTAGTTGTTAGCTCACCTTGCAGCCGTAATAAGCACTAATGTAAATGGAAGCATTAAACATTCAAATGTGAGGAGAAAGGTAAAGGGAAATGATACATACAGAGACGAGTAAGGATCTATATGAGGACAGAGAAGGTGTTGAGCTCAAAACTACATTAATGCCTGACAAAATGGTCCTTTTTTTCTTCACTGGCATGAGCACCAGCCACCCACACCGACTATTTTGCCCAGTCGCCCACAAAAGAAGCGAGCATGTCTGCAACATTAACACCGGACTTATTTGAGGTTAATTAGAAGAAGTGGATTGGAACTAACTTCCTGGTGTTAAGCACTCTGGAGAAACGAGTGTCTGCTGAGTGGCCCTGGGGTCGAAATTTAAATCTTACTGAAGCCAAAACTGCCACTTACGGAGTTTTTCAGACTCCCTTTTAATGACGGGCGCATACATGGCCGAGGTCATGATGTGAACTGGTCACTGACTCAAAGCCTGCCACCGATTTAAAAAAAATAGCTGAGAGGGGAAATGTAGAACACTGTAGGCTACTGTCATGTTATGTGTGCTGTCAAGGTGCCCTTAAGAAAAAAATAGAAAGGCTTGAATAAAATCATTTAAAATAAATGACAGGAGCAGGTTAAGATTCAAAAACAAATTGAACAAGGCAGAGTGGAGATGATAAGGCCTGATTTTCCATAAAAAAGAAAGTCTGAAGTCAAAAGTGGATTAAAGACTTCTTTAACACCACGCTAATGAGCAGTTGGTCAGATAAGCAGCATGTCACTCCATATAGCACCGAGTAGAGGCCACAGAGCTGACTGACAGCACACAGACAGACTCCACCATTGATCTTCAAGTCAGATGACAGTTTTGGGTGCTCAAGACTAAACGGTAGTGACAGGAAAGCCATCCATTATATATGATCGCTCCCTGTGGAGGATTAGTCGTTGAAGTTCTGAAACAAGGGAGCACAGGCTGGAGCCGCGTCTAATTGTCCTGTTTCATTCAAAGTCAGGCAACTAAAACTGGAAATTTCAAAAAAAGAATCTCTTTTGGACTTTGATGGCCCGTGTTGAACAATTAATAACAGTAAATGATCCCTTTCAACGGCACACACACGTTGTTGGATGTCCATAATGACACACACACCAACAAGCAGATGCACAGAGGGGCTGAGAAGAAAAAGTGTCTTCACTAGGTTCATTAGTCAGTGTGTTTGTGTGGTAATAGCGTGGGACAGGTGATGGAGCAGGGTGTGATGATGCATCAACAACATCAGCTCTGGGTGGCGCCTCCTGCAGAGGTACCAGATGGCACACGTGACTGGAGAGGAGCCATATAAATGCACCCTCACACACACATGCACACACAAACTCACACATTTAAAAGGCACATATGCACTACTCTCATACCAAATCTTGTTTAGCGTAAACACACTGGACTTGAAATACTCAGCTGTGCATGTGTGCAAACAGATTTGTAACATTGCTAAATACTGTTGCTTTGTGGCTATTTGGGGAAAAAAGCCTTAGTCCTCAGTCCTTGCAACATCTTCCTTTCACTTAATTCAGGTTTCATAACTTCTCAAAGTTGAAGTAAGCTCCTAAAGCATTTCATACCAATCAATGATGTCTCTATAGAGCTGCTAGATCATAAACAGTCTCAAATCTCAAATGCACCACCCAGCATGCAGCGAGACAGGATAGAAAGATCCAATATGGTCTATGTTTTGTACAAAGAATGAAGAATAATTGCTGAAAACCTCAATCAATTTCCCCCAGCCTTCCCCTCTCACTCACGCTGGCTAAATGCTATCTACAGCCATTCTTCCCCAGAACTAGTAATTTCACGTAATCACTGAAGTGATCAGAAGAAGGCACGCCGGTGCACAGGTAAATATCAGCTATCTCAATCACACCAGTCGAATAGCCTCTGGGAGAGCAGGAAAGGTGTACCTGAAGGCTGGACGTGACATTTGGTTGGTTGAAATTAGCGTAATCACTCTGATGGGGAGCCAATCACGGCAATCGCTGTAACAATACGGCTGATTAACGTCGTGGGAAAACCTCATAGTTATAATCAGGTTTCTGAGAGTGACTTTATTTTCTGTTCTTAGGTCTCTCTCTCTCTCTCTCTCTCTCTCTCTCTCTCTCTCTCTCTCTCACACACACACACACACACACACACACACGTATTTTAACAGAGGTGTGCTGTTCGGCAACCCATGATCTAAATGCAAAAGGGGGGATTTCATTTTAAAAGGGGAAGGATTAAAACTAATTTTTAAGACTGTTTTGGTTCTGCTTTGGAGAGGAGTGAGATGTTTTGGCTGGTGTTGTGTAACTGCTGATTATGAATATATAAACGGTGGTGGCCATACCAAAGTCTGGCTCCTCCTCCTGACATTTTGTGGACTTTGATCATCTGGGATCATCAGCTTGTTGTAGCATACAGCCTTTTTCCTCTGTGATATTTAACACCAGTCTCCTTCCAAAATGTTCTGGTATTTCACTGAATCCTACAAGGCCCACCAAGGCTCACACACAGAAACAAAAATACAGATTGGAGGAATTCATTTGGTCGTAGGGTTTTGTCTCATGTTTGGTGTAAAAGGGAGGATTTAACAAATATTTGTACAAAAAAAGTTGATCTTGGGTGTGAAAAGTAATCCAGCTCCCTGCACCCAACTAATGTATAATATACTAAGAAATAATATACTTAGAATATACTTAGAATACTTATACTTAGAATATACTAAGAAAAAAAAATCCCATCCCATTTTAGTTCTCCACCTGGTCATTAGCATGCTCTGTGGAAGCTCTTCCTGTTCTTCCAGGGCAATGTTATGTACATGAACATGTTTATCCCCATCTGGGAAGGCCTAGCTTTCATTACAGTTATGTAACTTTAGCATATTACAGTCCCCAAAACTAGACCAGACTTAAAGCTTAATTTATATAAATGTTTATAAGACAGGCTAATCCAGTCCATTTCAAAATAAAGGATTTATTATAGGTTTATATGATTTTTTTGGAAACACTTCAAACAGGTATCTAAGAAAGTTGTCCTGCTCTCCCAAGCCTCTTAATTAAATCACACAGTGAGGAAAGGATTTGCTCTTTTTTTCTAGTTTTCTTCACATTTGTGACCGTCAGTAATTTTAATTTTTAAGTGCCAGGGGGCGGAGCTCATAGCTACTGATTGCTGTAGCACGTTTGGAGTGTGTTTATTAACCCATGAAATTTGCATCACCTCCTGACCTTTTCTATGATGAACCAGCCTTAACCAGAGCAAGCTAATCAAGACCTGAGAAATTGGTGCTGGAACATACTGGGGCGACTTGTTTCTTCACATTCTTATCTTTAATGTAAATTCATTTCATGTAATAGTTTTGTTGTATGTAGAACACTGTGTAGAACACTGAAAAAATGTATTTTTTTAAATCTTATTTCTGATTATAATCGGTCTCTCTGACTTTTTCATGCAGGCTGAATGTGAAAACAGTCTCCTACACCTATCTTTGCATTAGCTTCTGATAGAAAACATGGTGAAACTCTAGGATTTGAAAAGCCTGACAGATCTACGTCACACTGTCACTTAACATTCATGGACTCACTCATCTTGACTCACGATGGGGAAGGCTGTTGTTGGTTTAGAGTCCAGGAAACAGCAGAGAATGTCTTGACTAGTAGAAGCTAACCGTTAGCATTAGCAACTCCACCACACGGCACAACGCCTTCAGGCTTGTGTTATTTGTGGAGATAAAACATCAACGTTGCAAAGCAAATAATACATACTATATAATAATATATAATAATAATAATGGACTGGATTTATATAGCACTTTTCTAGGCACTCAAAGCGCTTTCCATTATTCATTCACTCTCACATTCACACACTGCTGATGATGGTAAGCTACTATGTAGCCACAGCCGCCCTGGGGTGGTCTGACAGAAGCGAGGCTGCCATTCTGCGCCATCAGCCCCTCTGACCACCACCAACACAGGCAAGTCGGGTTAAGTGTCTTGCCCAAGGACACAACGACAGCGACAGACTGAGCGGGACGCGAACCTGCGACCTTCCGATTGCGGGGCGTCCACAACAGAGTCCGTGGTAGAGTCGCGTTGCTGTTAGCCAATCAGAGGCGAGATTTCCAAATAACAGGAAATAAGACTCCAAATCCTGTTGCCTGAAGCTACTTTCTCCTCCAGCTGAATTCTCTGTGCTGAGGCAGGCGCATCTGAGCTTTTTCCCCCAAAGTACTACTTACAAGGCATTCAACGAGTGTCCCATACCTTTACGACAGATCTGACCGATGTTGCCCAAAATTTACTCTCAGATTGAAATCTGGTTTCTATTTTTTTATGAAATGATTGAATTTAAAACTTCCAAAAGCCCATAAATGCACAGGAGAATAAAACATCAATATCAAACAGCAACAACTGGAAGCAGCTCAGATTTGTTTTAGCCAATCTATAACAGGTAATGAGAATGTAAAACCTATGAACTAGAGTATAATGACATGATGACCTTCACACTCAGAGCACCAGATCAAAGCCATGAGAGGCTCATCAGAAATGTATACTGCAGCAAGTGGAGCTTAACCAACCACAGCAGCGGAGCGAGCAGGAGGGGCAGGCAGCAATCGAGCAGTGCAGACCGTTTCATTTCTCCAGCACCTTCCCTTTGTTGTAAATAAAACATTATTTCAGATGTTCAATTAAGATAAGTACTCTTAATTTAAGACCTCAGTCAATGTACTGCCATCATTATTCTGCCCACAGAGCGCCTGGGCTTCGACTCCAGCTACAGACTAGAACACAATCACTCAGCAAGAAGAGGAAATCACAGACAATTTCTGGATCTCTCATTTGCTTAACAAGAGGGAGAGTGCTGCGGAATAGAAAAAGGAAAAGGGGGAATGGTTTTCAAGGAGATATTTTTGTGTCCGAAGTTCCTTATGCAGAATTGCAGATGCATCCAAAGTTCTCTTAAAAACTACAAAAGATGAAAAGTTGCAAAATGCAGCCTGGTAAACAACTTCCAGGGCAGATACATCAAGTCCTTGACAGTGTAAAAGGCTTCTGAGCCCTCATCAGATTGTGTGACGACTTTGTTTGTACTTCGTTACAGCACTGATACAAGATTAGATAAACAATGCACTATCTGAACGCTGCATCTGTTTTATTCTCCAAAGAGCACTTTCCAATTCCACTGATGACCTTCACATAGTGCTGGTTGGCAGACACTAGAGCACAACAGGAAGTAACGTGAAGGACACACCTATAGGAAAGCACAGGCGCCGTCATTTAGAGAGAGACATAACTGCACTTATTTGTCTTGCAGACATTATCAACCAACGTCAAAATGCCTCCGACCACAAACAAAAAAATGTAACACACAAAAGAAGCCCGACGAGGAAATTAGCTCTCAGGTGAAAGAGGTGCGAAGGAGTAAAAAAGGTTTAACAAGCTGAATTATTCAACAGAACGAGAGGAAACATAAAATTAATGTCCGAAAGCACAAAGCCTGTGCAACAAATAAATGTATATGCCAGTATAAAGGATCTGCTCTGTTGGTGAGCTTCACAAATGGAATAAAACTTTCTGTTTCTGACTGAAATGCAGCATCTATTGGCTCAATGCCTCTCTAAAGTGTAAAAGTAAGTGCATGTTGGTCTGGAAATTGAAATAAAGTGAACACTATGAGGGGCTGTAGTGGATCCAAGAGCTATTGCCACACAAACAAAAGTGCCCTAAATATAGCCTCAATCTCTATGGCTCTGCTCTATCATATTAGTTTACCATCCGTTTACCATATAAGGGCTGACGCCTGTGTTCTCCTGACACGCAGACAGATGACTCTGAGCAGCAAAAGGTTCAGAACATGTGGAAAACTCTGATGTTAGCGACATCCATGGCGTCAATCTAAGCTCTCACCCTTCCACCATCTGGTTGAAGCTAAACTGATTGCATGTACGCTGAAAGCATGTTAAACCGCCAAAGACATCAAAAAAACTTGCAAAACCTCGCACATCTATTTTGAGCCGGAGCTTCTCACCTTTTCTACTCTAGCTAGTGATAATTAGCAACCTCATTATCAAGAAGTCACATGAACACATTTGGTGCATTTATCTTCCACTAGTCCTTATTTTGTTGGGCGAGGAAGATTAATGGTGTAGTGGTAAGTAAAACAAAACAATCTCCTAAACGGTTCAAACTAAAGGAAGAAGGAAAAGTAATTAATTTAGATCATGTTTGTGGAAAACAGACAAGACTTGAAATGTAATTTATATAGAAATGTTCAAAAGACTTGATGCTAACGGAGACAGTACGTAGGACTGGGAGACAGCGAGGGCACTGACAGTGATAGAAACTGCCCCGGCCTCTCCCCCCAGTTTCCTGAGTGGCAGGGTCTGTGCCGGCCTGTCAGCCTGTCTGTCATCAACATTGCTTAGTATTCTCCTTAGGACCATCTGCCTACTCATTATACACGAGCTCTTGTTCTGGACTGACATGTTTTCTTTACATCGACATTTTCATCACAACTAAAACGTCCCCTTCCTTTCCAAATAATGAAAGCTGGGAAGCCTACCCATTAGGCATACTCTGAGACAGAATAATGTTTCATGAGAAACTTTCTTTGTCCTGGTTGATCCTGTGATACGATGCAAACAAAGAAAACAAATGACCACAATGGGTTTAATCATTGGTACAAAGACAAAAAAAGAGGAAGAGACAGGGGCCAATTCAGTTACAGCCCCAAAAATTAGCCAGGGCCATTCTCCACATCTCTCAATAGCTTTCAAAAACAACTTTAATGTTCTCTAAAAGGTGACATTATCAGAAGCCAAGGTTAAAAGTAAAAGTAATATTTTAGCTTTGCTACCTAAAGCTGGGTGTACACTGCGTACCAGCCCGAAGGACAACAGACTATGTCAATAACAACACAACAGTCTCCAGATCTTCTGGGTTTTGGACGCAAAAGTCTGACGTGTTGTGTTAAAACAACTACTTTTAGCACATTTTAGCACTGACATGTTGCTACAACAAGTACAGTGTGAGCAATCAGGTCATATCAGAGCATTGGGTCATACCTTATGAGAACATGACTTGTGAGCTTTGCCCTGCAAGGAAGTCATACAGTTGAGATGGAGCTGAATGCTATGACTGAAAAAGTTGCACAGTGTGCTTTACTGAGTGTAAGATTAAGCAGTCAACCGTTATTGTGCTTTTGGTGGGACCCGAGACCCAAAGTGAACCCACACCTGATAAAGTAACATGAGAAATAACAAGAGAATGTTTAAAATGCCTGTCAAATGTGTAATAACAGAGAAAATACAAAGTTGAATTATAGAAATACAATATTCACTTAAAAAAGCTAGTGGGAATGAAACGTTTAAAAACAATTTTAAGGATTTGCAAAAAGATTTAAAGTAAATATTTCATGTTTTACCAAAGAAATTGTGTTACTGTTATTCATCTCTAAACTACCGTTCATCTCCAAGATCTTGGAAAAGGTTGTGGCTAAACAACTTACAGCTGTTCTTGATGAACATAACATCTATGACAGTTTCCAGTCAGGTTTCCATAGAGCACATTCTACAGAAACAGTTCTTCTTAGGGTCTCTAATGACCTTCTAACTCACAGTGATGCAGGGGACTGTTCTGTTCTGTTCTGGTTCTGCTGGACCTGACTGCAGCCTTTGACACTGTTGATCATCACCTGCTAATGGATAGGCTGAGAGACTGGGTAGGCCTATCAGGAACTGCTCTGGAGTGGTTCTTCTCTTATGTGTCTGAGCGTTTCTTCTCTGTGGTCATCTCCAAGTTTTGGTCCTCCTCCACCTCCATCACTCATGGTGTCCCACAAGGTTCTGTGCTGGGGCCTCTACTATTCCTTCTTTATCTGCTTCCTCACCAGCGCATCCTGAGCTATTTTAAAGGAATCTCCTACCATATTTATGCAGATGACATTCAACTGTACATTTCCTTAAGCCACATGAGATGTCTAAGCAGCTTAGACATCTCAGACAAGCTGGTTCCCAAAGGTGACAGATCGTTTGCTGCTGTGGCCCCCAGACTCTGGAACTCTCTCCCCCTGAGCCTGAGATCAGTGGACTCAGTGGTCTCCTTTAAAAGCAGCTGAAAACTCACCTGTTCAGACTGGCTTTGGTGTGACCTTTTGTACAGTCTTCATCACTACCTTCTCTTCATGCAGCTGTTTCTACCAATTCTGTCTTTCTTGGGATCCCGTGATTACCTTCTCTTATTCATTTTTTTCTTCCTTC
This sequence comes from Aphyosemion australe, assembly GCA_006937985.1. NCBI lineage: Eukaryota > Metazoa > Chordata > Actinopteri > Cyprinodontiformes > Nothobranchiidae > Aphyosemion > Aphyosemion australe. Next base: position 3,600,219 of record SSNS01000004.1, on the reverse strand, counting down.
AAATTTAAATGTTTTCCTTTTTCCCAATTTTTGTATTATTTATTTTTTTTATCATTGTTTAATTTTTTTTGTTGTTCTTGTGAAGGGCCTTGTGATTTTTGTCTTGAGACACTATATAAAAAAATTGTTTCTTCTTCTTACTTTGGTAAAATGTATTAAGTTCATTAATTGAAAGAATCCATAATTTTTGGGGAAATGTTCCATTTCATATGAAAGGAACAGCTTTGTTTGTTATTTTGTTTTGTTTTAATATAAGACATTTAAATTAAGCTGTGTATAAAGGAAGGGGGTAGGGCTTTATAAGTCTAAGTCTACACTTCTGCCTACTCTTTTTAATCGTAAAACAAATTAATAGTGATTGTACAAATGGTAAAAAAAAGAATGAATATGTTTGAAATAAACAAAGATATAAATTCAGTATTGTGAAACTACATATTAAGTTAGATGGTTCAACCAATCTTTATAACATAAGAGGTAGCTTGAATACAACTGAGTGTGAGCATTGTTTTCAGTAAAAATGTGTTACTGGATGAGCGTATTCCCACCGATGTGCCTTTATGTATTCTATTCTATGTTATCTGTCAACTTTTCAAAGAGAGCGAGGCTGTCGGTGGTGAGAAAGACCCCCATGCTCTGCGTGTCACTCTCATTATGACTCCAAAAAACAAGACAGATATTCAATTTAGATAAGCCTCCAGACCAAGCTTTCCTCGCCTACATGAGACAATGCTCTATTTCTCTCGACCATGCTCGACGAAACATGGATGCCACATTGTCCCTCACTGCGACAGGGCTAAGCAGGAGAAATTTCCAATTATAGATCGAAAGGACATCGAGGAGAAAACCCATGAAGAGAGTGAGAGAGATGAAAAAGAGACCACAGAGGCATCGCAAAAGAAGTCTCCCCTTTTGATGGCTTTCCATGTATTTTTACATTTTTCTAAACTAACGGAAAAGTTGATTTCCTTAGAGTGTTGGGAAGCAGAGCAGGAATGTGGGAGTGAGATGGAGAGACTAGAAAGTGTCAGATGGAAAGAGAAAAGGACAGCATGTAAAACAAAAGGTATTGACAACCAGAAATGAGAGAAATGCATCATGGTGAGGACTGAATTCTGCAGCAAGACCTCCTGAGGAGAAGGATAATAATTAGGAAATGAGAGAAAAAAAGATTTCATGAATAAATAAAACTTAAAAAAAAAAAAACAGCTGCAGACCAGTCATTAATATTTTAGCTAATTTATCAACAACTGAGGTGATGGTTTTGATGCCTGGGAGTTTTAACTCCATTATAACACATTTTTGTAAATAGCCATTAACTATTCTCTATGAGGGGAGCATCTTCTTAGAATAGAAGCTTTTCTAACATATTTTCTTTTTTAGAATTTTTTTTGTACAACCACAGATCATCTATCTGAATTTGTCTCCTTTGATAGCAGCCTGTTATCCAATCATGCAAACACAGCCACAAAACATATCCTTCCCAAAACAAGCTGTTCAGCTTGCAGTAATGAAAAAGGGAGTCAGCTGCCTTCAGGTGCTGTTGTGCTGATGTGTGCTGGCAGATGCTGCCTTCACCGGTGTAGGAAAACACAGCGAGATCTGCTCTGCTGTCCTGCCTCTCTCAACCATGGAGGACAGCAGAGGCTGACTGACCAAATTTGGAGCAACGTCTGAGATCTGCAGCCAAAACTTGGACCACTACAGCCCACAATTGAGAGAGAGAGACAGAGGTGGCTCTTCACACTCCACCAAGCCTAGATGAGCCGCTGAATTTGTCAGCACCAGATGCATAGTTTGTGTAAATGTGCACGTTGGTGTACTGGGGTGCACATGCCCTTTAAAGGCTTCCTCTTTTTTCTGGTCTATACTGGCGTAAAGCTGATGATTTACTCCTCATGCATGACCAATGCAGATTCAGGCTACACAGAGCATGATTATTCTCTAATCTCACCACATAAATGGAGGAACCATGTGGACAGGTGTTAGAAGCAGATCATATTATTCACTGACTCTTTGGGGTGCCTCAGATCACTGCAACAGCCGTGAATATTTCCTCAAGCTAATTGAGCTGCCAACATTAATATTCACAGAGTGTGCTGTGATTTACAATAGAGAAAGATCGCCGCAATATTCATCTGGGGGAGCTCACACATTCCTGAAAAGACTAGCGAAAGCCTGCGTTGCAGAACCTTGGATAGTTCAAAGTGCAGCTCAGGCATGAACGTTAAAACCACCTTGTTTTGCTGTGAATGCAGAAGGCTGTGTGGATTTTCCTCAACTGCTCAAACCTCATGAATAGACTCTTGTTATGCAAGGCTGATGTAGTCCCCTGAAACATGATGGTGTTTTATGGAGCACTAATCAAATATAGACTCATAAAGAACTCTTCATTAATATTCAAAAAGGAATCTGGGGCTTCCCCACTGTATGTAAAAGGCTGTGTTAATATTTATAAGGTTATCATTGTGATCTGCAGTGGGAGTGGAACGTAAGTCAGGGAAGCCCCGTCCTTTGACAGGAGAGACTCTGACATTTCAGAACCATGGACAGCTCCGCTGCTGCTGCTGCAGAGTTTCCTGGCTCGCTTTGGAAGATTAAAGTGAAAATCTAACATCAAACAGTTACATATTAGATAAGTCTTTAACATCAAAATAGTTACTGTTTGTAACTATTCATAACAGTTCAGACAAATAAAGAAAAGTCCTGCTCACTACAAATTTGTATTAATTGTGAAAGCTTTAGACTCCATGTAATAAAAAAAAGACTTCAAGCTTGAACAAAAATACTTGTTCTGAAAGTTTTTTTGGTTGCTATGGAAAAAAAAATCAAAATTTATAGCAAAAAGTACAATTCTAACAAATTCAAACACTAAACGTTAAAAACAAAAGGAAAAGACTTCCTTCAGACCGTCTTAATTACTCAGATTACGTTGTGTGTGATTGTTTTGTGTGTCTTTTTAACCTGTTGTAACATGTTTGTTTGTTGCTGTTATGTATTGGTCAGGTCGTCGTCATATATCACAAGGGGCTCTCAATCGACTCACCTGGTTAAATAAAGGTCAAATAAAAAAATAATGTAAAAAAAATACTTAATAGCATAACACACACTGAAGTCATTTAAAGGTCAACTTCACTGAAAAAACTTTTTAAAATTTTTGTTTCTGATTATAATCAGTCACTCTGAGTTTAACATGCAGGCTGAACATGAAAATAGTCTCCTACACATACAGTATAGCCTATATTTGCACGCTTATACTGACCTTAATCAGAGTTCGAAATGAATTTAAATATCATGAAACGTTAAAATGTGCTTTATTTTGAAAAACCAGCACCGCCCAGCTCTGTTCTGTCTGGCTGCGAAGCGAAGCTGGCTGTGCAGGTGCACTAGTGGAAAACTAGAGACGACAGTCCGAAGTAGAGGGATAGAAAAAAGGTGAAAGAGGAAGGTTGGGTTGAATGCATTTTTCGTTCAAGCCTATGAAAACGACCCTAATGTAAACAAACTGAGACTCTGTCCCGCATTATTGACAGTCTTGCCAGTAACACCCCCACCACCACCAACACCAGAGGAAACCCTGCTAGTAAAACTCAATAAATATAGAGAAAGCATAAAACAGCTTATAAGATGCAGAATATAATATGAAATTGCCTAAAAATAGAGGCGAGGCATAGGAATAACACACATATATACATTAAAAAAAGAAAAGTTACAAAAGTAGAAAGAAAAGGAAAACTGATCACCAACCAAAACCCAAGTCGTAAACTTTTGACTCCAGCACTGATTTAAATCAAGCAAGGGACGGAGCCTGCCCCACAGGAAGAGGGATTGTGTTCCAGAATTTGGGGGCAGCAAACAAGAAAGCTCACTTCCTTCATTTGGAGGTATATAACAGCAGGTGATCTGCTGACCTTATGGGACGAGAGGGAACATAGGGGGTGCTCAACTCAGACAGAGGACCTCGTGTTTTAGAAATAAAACTGGTTTGGTATCTGGGGTGAGATTTTTGCAAACCTGTGACTGTGACCAAGTCTGCAGCAAAATGGATTTTAGCCCATATTCAAAGTTGGTATGAGTTACAAATGGGTAAAATTCCACCAGTAAAAGTGTCAATGTCCTATAAAAGATGCATTGAAGTGATGAAGTATTAAATTGAAATGTTTTTTGCAGTCACCAGAGAATAGAATGTGATCTTGTACAAAACACCAAAATGTGTTTTAAAACTAATACTAAAGGGTTGGTTTTACAAAATACACAAGAAATGTGATCAAATCTGGGCTAATGCTAACTCTGATAAACTGTTGACTGCTTTGTTAACCTAAGCCTCCACTTATGAGTTGTACATGGATGCAGCTGCAATAACAACACAAACCCATAGTGGTGGTCTGTTTTCTCCTGTTTGATTGAAGAACTTTTACAAACTGAAATACAATTAGCTAAAGTGCAGCTGCAGCAACAACACAGGCTCAGCAGAGGGCACATTGCACAGCACAGATAGCTTTATCAGAGCATTCACAGAGCAGCGTAGTGCACACATGCCAACAATATCAAGTCAGCTAACAAGTGGGCCAACTGGCCAACAAGCCAGCCAGAAAGGCAAAGACAGACTCAAGCCAATCAAGCCTGAACTCTGGAGCTGTTTCCTTTTGTGTAACCTTACAGCTCAACCAGGGCCAAGCATCAAACGAGCACTAGTACATTAAAGCTAAAAGTAATTGCAAACTTTTACTTATTCAAGATGAAAACTGTTTTTGCATCAGGAGTTAATTTAAGGGCAGATGAGAACGTTGAGTTCTTGTTTGAAGTCAGCTAATTTCATAAGCTTCTCAGGCCTGCAGTTCCTGCTTCCTACTTTTCTGTTAAAATGCTGAGGACATGCCAGCCACGCAGCTGCTCCACACCCCTCGCACATGCACACATTCATATGTAAACACCCAGACACATGCTGCTCCCCGCTGACTGAGTGCAGCAAAGCACAAGCTGCTTAATAACTGGCAATGATGGGCTGCTCGGTCCCAGTCAGAGACCAACCTGAAGCACTCTGCCTGGGATGTCAACTCCACTCACATCAATTACCACTGATTGCCAGGCCGCCTGCACCACAGCACTGACTGACAGCTAGATAGCATGCTCACTACTGTGAGCTATGGTGACTTTGGATTTAAGTTTATGGCCGTCACAATGTCAAACCCCTGCACTCGCAAATGTCAAGTAGCCACTCAGCTTCTAAGGTGACGCTGCAGAGTCTGTTAACAGGAAGTAACATCTAGTGGGTTCTATGAGTAAGAAGTTACAGAGGGAGGGGCATCTTAGCTGTTTGCTAAACCAGAATAAAAATAAAAAAGAGGGAATGAGATGTAACAGGAATAGTTGGATTATATTTCAAAAGAGGTGTTTATTTTGAAAGCTGATTAGCTAAAAAAGAAATGGTGATGAAAAACGGTGATAGTAGAAACTAAAGTAATCATCTTTTAAACCCCTTCACTATTGTTGGTTCTTAATTGAATGGGTTGCTAATCAAGCTGTTTGAATCACTGATTTAAAATTGCTACTATGGTCAAAAACAGGCTGAACAGATAAGCTTGACATCAGCTAATAATAAAAACTATCATTGACATCCTTCAATTTCTGAATTACTGCTCTGTAAAATTAAAATAAATATATGTTTACACAAAAGTTGCACAGTGTGTAGCAGGGATGGTACCGGACATGTCAGAATTAGGGGGGAAAGACCACACAGATCTGGAAACAAAAGCTGGGAAAAAAAACCTGGAGCAAATGAAAAAGTCTAGAAATTTATTAGCGAATTTAAAGAAACGTAAAACTAAGCTGTAAAGTCATGATTAACATATCGTACTTAATATTAAGTACTTTATGGTGCAAGCGCTAAAAATAGGATGCAGGATAAATTTTCTGCAAAAGACGAATGCTAAGAGATACAGAATGTAATGTTGAGCTACAACCTGATTGAAGCTGAAACGTGCTTCTTTTTCCTAACCACATACATCTGATTGGTTAATGTCTCTGATCTGTTAGAGAGCAGATGGAACACACGGTACAGGGTAAACCAACAGTCACTTAAAAGCTACAATTCACATGTAAATAGGAAGTTATTTCTATAACATAAACAAAAACATATTATTTCAGCTACGCTGTACTGAATTACAGATTCACGCCAATAAAAGAAATAATGCCAGTGTTGCAGCTGTGGTTATTGGGAAGAAGACCAAAATGTTTGTGATCTTTCTAAATTACAAACCAACCAATCAGCAAGCAGCTCATTATCATATTCATGTCCTGGCCAAGTGGGAGGAGCTAAACATCTCTTTTCACAGCAAGGCTGGTTTAGGGGGTTTAGAATGGCCTGTATCAGGGCTCCTGGGACAGATGAAAGCCTAAAGAACATTTCTTATGCTTTTTAGAGGCTCAAAGATGTTTTTGATTGTTGATTAACTGCATTCTAGCTACACTTTAAAAATAGATAATTATTGAGTTTCCAGTGCCATTCAAATGACGCTGTACACATGTCTATTAAGTATCTTGTCAGTGACAATAACATCACTTGAATCAGCTAGAATGGACAGATGTCAACCTTCTAATGTTATTACCACTGTCAAATCTGACTAACCTGAAGGTAACATCAACACTGTAAGCTAATACAGGTGTCTGTCTTTAATAGCTCATTTCATTCACTCTTTTAGTGTCATGAGGTCAAAGCAAAAGGTGAAATATTTTGATCCAACTATGCAGCCATATGGTAATATACAGTACTTTGTTTTGGCAAATAAAATCCTGTTTGAATCTACATAAAAAGCAGAAAAAAGTATAATATTATTACACTGATCAATACTTATACAACTGTATTGATCCCTAGTAGCTGCTGTAGAGACTTTACTATGCATACTCCAGATTCAGCCTTTCCTCCACTGATCTGAAGAGGGAATAAATTCTTTTTTTTAGCATTAGTTTGTTTTAATTGAAGTAATAATACATAGAAAAATAAATTCACTGTAATACATGAGGTGGATTTGTGTTTTATCCAAGTGGCCAAACAAATATTAAGTGTGTTTTAAATAAAGCAGCGCTCCACAGCGAGCTTGAGACAGAGATTCCTGTAGGTTTGTTAATGAAGATTAATGCCGGGCTTGTGTGTGCCTCGTCGTCTGCTTCTATTGTCCTTACAGCCCTTCAATAAGATGCTCCAGTTCAGTGGGGATTTCCACAAGGTCCATGTTGATCACATGTGGCCCTGCTCTGGCACAGGCCTTTTATGATAGAGAGCACGGGGGTCTCCCATCTCTCCAAACTCTAATATACGAGGCCTGCTCCTCTTGAAATTGACTGTGACCTCTGCCACACTTGCAATGGACTAGTGCTCTCAACTGTATGGGATTTCTGATCTCTCCTCCGTTCTCACTGCTCTTATCAGCCTCGTTCCATTTTTCAGCTGAGATATTAAAGCGTGCGCGGTGGCGATAGGGCGATCCTGAATGTGGACTGCTTATACAGATGCAACCGTGTTTTATAAACTCTAATTTAACAACAAAAATTATTCATGTAGCAATTAATTATAATACACATTCATGGTTATTATTGACAGCTCACATTTTGCAATAATGTATGAATTTGTGTGCTGCACGTTTATATGTCATGTTCTATTGTAGCCATTGATGTTTTGGTGTGTGCTCCTAAATGCCAGACATCACCCGTGTGTGTGTGTGTGTGTGTGTGTGTGTGTGTGTGTGTGTGTGTGTGTGTGTGTGTGTGTGTGTGTGTGTGTGTGTGTGCGCGTGTGTGTGCGGTAGGGAAGGAGGGTAATAAATCATGATCTGAATGTGGACATGGCTGTATGAAACCTCACACTCTTGCTGCCACCTCAGGCAACCGGTGCCCTATACCAGCCAACCTCCGTCACATTTCACATGAACTCTAATCAACAGGGAAAAGTGCAAATGGATTAATATAGTTGGAAGTCTAATGCCACAGATTACCGAGCACAGCAGCCTAATATGAAATGTATGTGCTGGTGCGGGAACAAGATTGGAAAAGCTGTTGATAGATAGAAAGTTCAGTTAAAACCAGGCAATGCTATCAGGATTTAAAACCTGACTGTATCCTAAAATATGACAACTTTAGGCAAGAGCAAGGAAGCAGATCTCTCTGTAAATTAGCTCCTATACACCGTGAGCCAGTGCTACACTATACAAATACAACTTTCCCTCCAACTTCCACAGCTGCCAAAGTTCTCGTAGGTTGGTGATTACTGCTACTTTTTGCCTGCCCTACACATCTGAGAGTCTCCTCTTAGAGAACAACAGACTCAAACAAAGAATGGAGTGCTCCTTTGTGTACCTGCTCTGCCTCTAGGAGACATGCAGATGCTTTGTGTAAAAGGCTGAGGAGATTAACACTTCATTACCACGGTAGATTGTTTAACGAAGACACTGAGGGAGCAGAGAGGCAGCTGGATTATAAGCAAACCATGTTTTCCATTTAGGCAGGATTATTACTTCAGAGTGCACGTCTCACATTGGGAATATGACTTAAAACTGAGGGGAAAATCAATCGAATAATCATCTTACATACACACTCACCCTTCTTTGCTCCATGACGACTGAACAAGCAAAGCTTCGGCTTCTGCCAACACACTTAAACTTTCCTAGACTTTTCATTTCACCAGATGTATTGAAAAGGACAATAAAATGGTGCTAAAAAACATTCATGCATCATATATGGGAATTTACATTAGTGAAAATAGCGCTAAGCTAAAACTGAAGCTTGTTTAAAAACAAAGTACTAAATGCATATTGTAATTTTGGATGGGTTCCTCAAAGTTTCATGGATTGTTTTGGTTTTAGGCTCAATTAAATTTTCATTTCTGTTTTGTAGGTTTTATTTTGTTATTTTTTGTAACGTTTTATTAGAACCCTTGTAGCTTTGTGTAGTTTATTTGGTGTTGTTTATTGTTGTTGATTCTGTCTGTTACTGTTTGCTTTTATTGGTTTAACCTTAAAACGGGTTTTTCATCAAAGCACCTGGTGTTGAAGGTTATTGGTTATTTACTACCAGAAATGAAAAACATGCAGCACGATAGTTTAATAATAAATCTGGTCATGTGTCTGATCTACATGCTTTTAAATTAGACGAAAATGCTATTCATCAGATTATTAACATATGCGTCCAACTGTGCTTGTTTCTGATAGTTTTCCTTACTGAGCCATTATTGTTATTGATAATCTGATACCTCCAACTATTTCACAAAAGCATCAAGAGCCACATCGAGAGGAACCAGTTGAGGTGACTCAGGCATCTGGTTAGATGCCTCCTAGATGCCTCCCTGGTGAGGTTTTCTGGGCACGTCCAACTGGGAGGAGACCCAAAGGAAGACCCAGGACACGCTGGAGGGACTATGTTTCTGGGCTGGCCAGGGAATGCCTTGGGATTCCCCCAGAGGAGCTGGCCCAAGTGGCTGGGGAGAGGAAAGTCTGGGCCTCTCTGCTTAGGCTGCAGCCCCCACGACCCGACCTCGGATAAGCGGAGGACGATGGATGAATGGATCAAGAAAAATCCAGTTTATAACCAGCTCTGTAGCTCAACAATTTTGGGTTAGTTAAACCCGATCAGGTACAAACAGCCTGGACTTGTTGAACCTGTGCCTCAGGTCCTGTATCAGAATTATCACACAAGTTCTAATTTTCAATTGTCAGATCCTTGTGGTTGTTGGATGTTTCTCGGATTATTTTTAACTACCTGCCTTGTTGTGCTTTAATTTTGTTTAAACAAAGTGGTTTGCTACATCACCAGCCTCTCTGCCTCAGGATTGTAATCTGGTAACCTCTCACCTCCACACGAAAAGCTGGAAAATACCAAAAAGTCCAAGAGTTAACTTTCAGTGTGTGTAACATGGTGACATTTAACACACATTTTGCCAACTGCAACAACCTCTCCCTACAATTTTAAGATGTCAGAGAAAGTATGGCAACAGAAAACCAAGAAGTAAAGGCCAGTCTGGAGCCAGAATCTGGTCTGCTGCAGAAACACGATACTGACACAAGACTAATGACAAAGAGTCGGGCTTAAAAATTATGCAGTTTTAAATAGCTTTCTCTAATCTAAGTTTCATACAATTTTAAACACTAGAAACACAATTATAAATATTTTATTACACGCCGACATCATATACCAACCAAATACTTCACAGTAAACTTTAAGTGGCTGTTGGGACAAAGTCCAGCTTTACAGAAGCAAAACAGCAAAGGACCTTTTTTTTTTAAATGTATTTTAAAAGAAAAATCTGTATATTTCTGAGATAAATCCAGTTTTGCATAAAACATCTTTTGTTCCTTCAGGTCATGCAAACGCCGCTTCTTCTACAGTGACTACAACACAAGTAATCTCCAATTCTGTCACAGATTGGTGTGCCTTGTTGAGGGTTTGATGAGTGCCACCCTCTGCGAGCAAAATGTATTAAGCAACAACATGCCTCTCTGGACGCAACATAAAGTGCCTTTATTGTATTTGGAGCAAAAGGAGGAAATGAGAATAGAGATGAAGTCCAAAGGCAGTGACAGGAAATGAGTTCTGTTTGTCCTCTGTGGCACAAGGTACTTCATCAAATCTTTGTGTCAGAGAAATATATTGTGTACTTTACAGCGCCTGCGAGCACTTGGAAAAACCTGTGCATAGCCGTGAAAAAACACCATGATGTGGCAGCAGCAGGTGTGGAATTACTCACTTCTTTACCATAAAAAAAATAATAATCTGAGATCAGAAACATTGACACGGGACTAAATGTCCCAACAATAATAAATCATTTTCTTTGTTGTTGTTTTGTATGACTATAATTGCATGTACACATATGTAATCTCTCTTTACTCTCCATCCAGTTCTAACTCATTCTCTGAGTCTCAGAGGACAAAAAAGGGAGAGTGAGACAGTAATGTTTAAAGTGGGCCGTCAGTCAGTCCCCCTGGAGTTTCCCATCCTGAAGGATTCTCATTATCAACAGCCACTGGCACATCAGAGACAAGGGACGCAAGAGCCTTCTGTGTGTATGCACTACACACAGAAGAGTGAAGACTGTGTGCTGATGTGTAGAACATAGAAACTGACAAAAAAGGAAAGAAAAAGATTGTGTTCCCACAGGATGCTATCGTTTTGTATAATCTCAAGTATTAACATGTCAGCGAGGAGCCATTTTATTCCAGATAAATACCGCTGCTCCTCAGATCTCCTGCTAGTAAACAGAACATAGTGGACAAAATCATCTGTGCTACACAAAAACAGGACACAAGATGTAGAAAAAGCTGATCACACTGCAGAGTAGAACTATTTAATAGTGGAACAATTATCAAAGTCATAACCCATTCACAAATGTAAGGTCATCTTACTCATCATGAACATTATTCTGTCAATAATTTAAAATTTAATAATGATTTTTTTCAGGCTTAATTAAAATTGCATTTTCCCATTTTTGTTTGTTATTGATTTTTCCTGTTGACATTTGCTTTTTGTTTTGCATGTTCTGATTAAAGATTTCATCATCATGCATATTTATTCATGCGTTTATTGTCACTATCGTAAAAAAATAAACCGGTTAAAACTGGTCTTTTCACAAAAGTAAGAAGTTTAAAATAGAAATGAACAGTTTTATTGTTAGCCCTTTCATACACATTTGTATCTAATCAAAATTCTGTATTTTTGGTCTAAATATTCTCAGTAAACAATTTGGTCAGCTTTACTTTCTTTTGTGAGTCTTAAAGTAACACTAAATTGTTTTTTTAACTTTAAGCTAGAGCTTTAAAATTGTTGTCAGTGATTGTTGACCACTCTGCCGGCCTCTACTGGCCAGATACCACACTTAACAGTTTTGTGGAGCGGGTACGTGTTCTAGGTGGCACTCCTATACCTTCTTTATGGCTGTTAGCTGTAATGCTAGTGGTTAGCATTTTCAGTTTGCCGATCATCAATAAAAAGCACAAGAACACAACAAAGAAGAAATTTGCTTTCTTCTGTTGGCATCTTGGTGGAGCCTTGAAGTAAAAGTTACAGAATAATGTCTTTGGAGGCGAAGCAAAGAACTAAAACCAGAGTTAACATCAGCGTGGCCTACACTAGTTTGGAGCTAAGCTAGCTAGCTACAAAATCACAAACTGATGGTGACCTGGCTTTGATGCTACTGGACTTGTAAGTAATAATATTTTTTGTCCCACAGTGTGGATCTTTTTACATTGTTGTTTATGTTAGTATTAGTTAGCTCATGTCAGTGTTAGCTTGTTGTTAGCGCTAGCTGTAGCAGGTTGCAGCAGGCTGCAGCAGGGTTATTTACGGTAGCTTTAATTCCACTTTCAACCAGTAGGGCGGAGGAGCAGGAAACTGCTCGAGTTACTTTAAGAAAGTTAGTCATTCTAAAAAGGAGAACACTGTGTGTGCAGCGTCACTGTGTTTCTACATTGTGCTGCTTCACTTATACTATGAGCAAAGCAGGTCATTTCTCAGCAAATTACCCAAAATGGTTTGCATAGCGGGTGACACCTAATGTGCTCAGAAATATCTCAACAGCAATGATTTTGGCTGTGGGCTAAATAGAAAAGAATTCCTAATAATTGGTAAGTTTATTAAAATGACCCAAGTACCAGCACCATTAGGCCTGGAAACCTGCTGCAGCTTGTCATCTAAATGCATATGCACGCACACGGACTAACACTCCAGCTGGCCACTAAGGGAGCTACAAAGCAAAGTTAATTGAAAGGTTAAAAGAAGTTGCAGGTATAATGTGTAAGTAAATGGTTGAAGAACTCAGATGAACCCTGGTGTTAAGACTGAAATTACATTTTTGAGCCGATTGAGGAGGGAGAAATGAGTGCCGGATGAGCTGGAATAACCACCTGAATGTCCCGCCTCCAAACAACCAAACAGAATATGCATTTTAAATCTATTGTTGCAATTTTCAATTTTAGTTTGAAAAGTAAAGACAGCGGGCATTCCCCCCCCCCCCCCCCCCCCCCCCCCGATGTGTCATAAACTCGTTAGGTTACTATCATACCTGGAGCAGGCATGTGGGGCACACGAATTACAAAACAAATTTTCTCCTGTGAGCTACAGGTCTGCATAGATGGGGGAGCGTTTTGACAGAAGTCAAAGGCTTATCAGACCTCCCTTATCTCCTTCAGACAGTTTCCAAAGAGCACAGAAGCAAAAGAGAGAGAGAACGACAGAAAGTGGCACGAAAAAAAAAACACAACCAGACAGGGAGGAAGAGGAGGGGGAGAGATGGAGTGAGAAACAGCCAAAGGTTGAAAAAGCCACAGGGCTGTCGGTCGTGTCAGATTTACAGCCCTGCAAGGGTCATCTTGTCACAAAGCACACAGCTGGGGGACTCACCTTGATCGGAGGAACAAAGTTGGCTCAAATTTTCAGCTTCCACTTTGACCTGACCTAAAACTCTATGTTCAGTGTTGCAGTCATAAAGTGTTTTGGAAACTTTTAGATCAGAGAAGAAGAAAAAAAATCAGCTTTTGTGCATTTGAAAATCAGAATTTAATCCACAAATGTGAATCGACAACTCTGCTTTTTAAAGTTTGACGACTAAACTAAAACTATCACACCATAATACATGATGGGGTCTTAGTTTAGAGTAAAAAGTCAAAATTATAAAAACAAATGACCCCAACAGCAGGAACGACTTCTAAAATTGCTGACTCTGGGTTTCATATTGCAGCTGTGCTTGGTTCATTAAGCAGAGAAGGTGAGATCCTTAGTTCAAGACTGGCACACCGATCTCAGTGAGCAACTCACCAAAGGTCAGTCTCATAAAGCTGCTGGTATGTGAATGAAAGCAAAAGGTCTTACCAACAAATATCAGGGTAAAAACTATGGGTTCACTAAAATATGCAAGATAATCACAAAAGGAGTTTGTCAGAAAAGAAAAATCAAAGTTACTGACTCTGTTGCAGGTAGAAGAATAAAAGATTCATTCACGACTGAAAAAGCAAATAGTTAAAAAAAAATTATTATAATGAATATTTTTTAGGGAGCCTCAGCTGGTTTAGTGGGATACAAAGAGTTAAAATGTCTCACAGCATCAGGCTGGATTTAGACATTCCCTGCTTTTCTCTCGCTTTTTATTGTTAGATTAAGGCAACACGAATATTAATAAAGTGTGAAACATTTTCTGTAAGTGACCAAATAATGGCCACACAAAGCTTAATGGAGAAGCAGAAGCCCAGATAAATAACTGAAACCAAACAAAAACCTAAAGTGTTCTTTTCTGATCTAGTGTGTCTGTTTTGCAGCAATAACTGAAATTAAAAGAGAAACATTGGTCCCTTTGGTAAAGCAGTAGCTCTTTTTCCAAAATCTTTCAGTATTTCCTCACAATGAAATGTAACATTTTAATCCATGTTAGAAAGAATCTAAGTCACTTTAAAGTTCTTATTTAAATAGTATTTGTTTTTTCACAGCTCTAGAGAAAGTTAGGGGTTTGAAAGCCAAAAGTCACATGCTTAGTAAAACACACGATTCTAATTTCAGTTATTGAGCAACATAAAATTAATTTATTAGTAAATTAATTTAAGTATTTAAAATTAAATGAAGACAACTGGACTTTTTCATTTTCCTAAAGATGTTTCATTTTTCATCTGAGGATCTTTACCCTAACTTAAGGAGACAATGTGTACTTTTTACCGTTAATCTCTGGAAATATCCATCGAGATGTTTTGAAAATGAATTAAATGATGCCCAGTTGTTGAAAAATATTGGCAGTTTCATAGCATATAACCATAAAAATCAAGTCTAAAATACATGGGAGCGGGTCTAAGTCTCTGGGCAACACCATATTAGACGCCATGTTACCTTCTACAGGAGCCCATTAGGACAAAATGCATTTACAGATTTGTAACAAACGGTTACAAAACCTTTGCCATTCATAAACGTTGTTTTACACATTTACCTCTGCTTATTTTTGACCCTAATGGCCATCAGTTGCTGAGGTCTTACTTGAACACAAACATGCCGCTTGCTTGCAATGATTCAGGTATGTACTTCCCCCTATCACCAGGGAAAATACACACCGTCACTTTAATCACTCATCTGCTTCTTTTTCTAACTTGTATTTTAATGTTTAACCCTTGATGTTCTGGTCATGATTTAGAGAAGACCACATTGTGTTCCGTATATCTGGCTGAAATATGCACTGAACTGAAGGAAACCTGAACGCAAATCTAAAAACTGTGGAGATTTTTGAAAATTAAGTTATTAGTTATTGGTCCT
>SSNS01000004.1:3514952-3579952 GCA_006937985.1 Aphyosemion australe | reverse complement strand
GATAAAATCAAGCAGCGATTACTTTCCTCTGATCTCTGCTTCCCCGCAGCGGGGCTCCTACCCAGAAGTCTAAATCAAGACAGAGCTGTTGTCAGCCATGTTGAGGGGACAGGGAACCTGTTAGCTCCAGCAGATTGAATTAAGCTGAATCCCCCAAAGATCCACATTCAGGCAGGATTCAGGTCAATGTTGAGATGACGAACAGCTCTGTATTGATTCCTCAGTTCCCAATCATATTAGCGCTCTTTTAGCTAATTCGATTCCCTCACAAACAGTTCACGATTCAGTTCATAATTGTGATGATACCAAGTTATGATGCGTCTAAGCAAAGAAATGTGATTAGGGGCTTCAAACTCCACTCTTTGATTGCATCAGATACCTTTTGTTGTGTGTGCGTGCATGCGTGCGTGCGGGTGTGTGTGTGTGTGTGTGTGTGTGTGTGTGTGTGTGTGTGTGTGATTGTGTGTGTGTATGCACGCGCGCGCGTTCCCAAAACAAACTGTGTTGATCCAACCCTGATGAAGTGGTGATGTACCTACAAATTTCCTCACAAATTAGATTGATGTCATGTTTAGATGAAGTGGCGTTCACACAAAGGGAATTTGTTTGTGCATCTAATATTCTGGTGCAACTTTCCTAAACTTGATAACATAACGAACCCCTCCCTAAACTTCCTATTTCCCGTTCCCTACGTAGAGCACAGGGGCTCTATGTAGGTCATTTACAGGCCTTTTCTTGAAAGTCATGGTAAAGGGCAGATGGCTCTGTAACGACAAGGAGCTTAGCCTTGTGCATTGATTTGTTTACTAATAGCTGATGGAAACCCTAGAGCGCCTCTTCTCTTTACCACGAGCCATGGGGAGATGAATAATTAATAGCTTTTTCGCTCTTTTTTTAGCTGTGGAAGGATTACTGAAAGTCCATTCAGTAATGTAATACAAATCTGTTTTTTAAAACCGTGGGCTCTAAGATCTAAGCTGCAGGTTTGATACAATTCTATTTTATGCTGTTAATGGTAGCACAAGTTATCTACAACCATATTTAGGCCTGATCCTCT
The DNA here is from genome assembly GCA_006937985.1 of Aphyosemion australe. Lineage (NCBI taxonomy): Eukaryota > Metazoa > Chordata > Actinopteri > Cyprinodontiformes > Nothobranchiidae > Aphyosemion > Aphyosemion australe. The sequence continues at coordinate 3,578,895 of SSNS01000004.1, read as the reverse complement.
CAGTCATTAGGTCCTTGGTTGGTAAAATTGGACTCTACTGCAAGTGCAATACAGTAATTCCATTTGATATATCATCCTGTATTATCAGCAATTTAATAAAAGAAACAGAACTTAATACAGTCTGCCAAACATCACTTTGCTTGCACACACTAAGAAGACAGGCAATGGATGAGAGATAATATAATCTTCAGATAAAGCCAAAAAGCAGAGACAACGATCTTGCACAGAAAACAGAACACTTTAATCTTTCTTCCCCCAGGGTTAAAAAAGAGAGAGAGCCCAGATGATAGAGAGATGGAGAGACTACACCCAGACAGACTGATAGAGACATTGATATAATCGAATGTGACTTATTCCCAGCACCAACCATGCCCCGTGTCCATCTGTGGACAGCCTTGGACCCACAAGCGCCCACAACAACAGCCAAACTGTCTCTCGTTTTCGCACTTAATGCAAAAATGCCCCCCCCCAAACACACACACACACACACAAATAGAACATCTGGAGTTTGCACCAGTGGACCTAGCCTAGTGCCAACCTGCCTAATAGCCTATGGAGTCAATTAAAAGAGGGGAGAAATGTTCTGGCTTAATCGCTAATGGTGCCATCTGGATAATAGCAGATTTCAGAGAGAAACTTTTGCGTTTTCCTCTTACCTGGTCATCTGGGGATGTCTCATTTGATCACTGGTCTGTTTGGAGAGAAATGGAGTGGAACAAAAGAGACTAAACTGTTTTTCACTTTTTAAATGAAGCTGCTTATTGCAGAGGCCAACAAGCTACAGAATTCAGGAATTATTTCACATAAAATAACTTAAAACTTTATTCTTGATGAAAAAAGGCACGGTCACTTGGCAAAAGACCGCATAGAAAGGTTTCTAATCTAAGTTTCATATATATACATATATACTCACCGGCCACTTTATTGGGTACACCTTGCTAGTACCGGGTTGGACCCCCTTTTGCCTTCAGAACTGCCTTAATCCTTCGTGGCATAGATTCAACAAGGTACTGGAAACTTTCCTCAGAGACTTTGGTCCATATTGACATGATAGCATCACACAGTTGCTGCAGATGTGTCGGCTGCACATTCATGATGATCCATGATTAGTAATTTGTGTCAACGTGCAGTTGGACAGGTGTACCCAATAAAGTGGCCAGTGAGTGTATTTATATATATATATATATATATATATATATATATATATATATATATATATATATATATATATATACTTGTTTGCATTAAATTGACCAATTCAAGAACTGTGTATTTACGATTACTGTGGCTTATGCTGTCAAATGTCTTCATTGTTCTTTAAACTGTGATTTTTCAATAATAATTTCATTTAATTTCATTTATCAACTTTCTTCAACTAACACAGTATTTTTTATGTTATACTTACCTATGCCTATAATTTTAGCAGTTTATCTGTAAGGAACTAGATCTTATAAAGCCAAAACAGTTACTTCTTTCTCCTTTTTTATGTGACTTTACGCACAAATTCTTGTGTTGTGGCATTTTAGCTCAGCACAAGATTCTCTTGCCTGAGGCACAATGCGGCGGTATCAATTTCCCGTCTACAGCAGGTGATATTTTAACAAATGTGTTCCTGCAGCAGCCAGTAGAGCTGAGGGCCAGAGAGGTGCAATGTTATTTATTGAGACCTGTGAGGAAGGCTGGCAGGGGCAGTGGGCAGCCAGGTTGGACGGCATGAAGGTAGACAGGAGATAAGACAACACTGAGATTGCCCCAAAAACACACGGGACCGGGGGACTGCAGAGACACAGGGAGGAGGATGAGAGTGGGAGGGTTCGGGAGCAAATAGATGGGAAAACACATTTACTTAGCGACTGACATAGCACTGCTCACAAATCCAGCATGAAGGACAATTTGAAACCAAAATAGGTGGTCCTCGAATGGAAGGACATCCAAGGGAAATAGATGGAAACTAAACATCTAACCATATTAACAAGCAGGGAATATAGAGGTGAAAAAAATGTATTCATTTTGTTTACAACATATTATCTACATACAGCAAGCATAGCTTGTGTATTTTGAGCACAAAAACAATGTTAAATTGAAAGCATGCTTGTCTGATTACACAACTAGACCAATTAACTTGAAAATGACCATCATGGCGGGTCTGTTGATGCCATAAAACAACTTAAAGAGAGGGGGGTGCTACTTTCACAACTTAAGTGAGCAGGAACCATGAAAAAGGAAACTCATATACTTAATAACAGGTATTTAAGACTCATTAACTTATGTTAAACAACAATTTGGAGGAAGTTTCTTCCAAAACCGGAGACCTAATCTCACCAGATGGAGGCAGCACATCAGCATGCATATACTGACATGGCTTTAACATGGGAAACAACTGAAGACTTGACTTTAGCACACTTTTCAAACGTTTTTAATGACTGCCAAACCAAAAACAGAAAGAAAATCATGTTAAAGGTGTAATTAAGCTTCTGAAAATGAAGACTGCAGCATTTTCTGAAAGAACAGAAGCAACGAACCTGCATGTGCTTCTTAACTGAAAGTCAGACAGTGGATGGAGTGCTGCAGCTGAAAGCTAAAACAAATGTGCATTTGATTTGTTATTATTTGTATGAGAAGGGGTTAAAGAAATAAGCGTTGGGGCTAATGGCACCCTGACAAATGGAGAACGAGGTATATGAACCATGAAATGAACACTGGCAATTGGAAGGCAGGAGGCTTTCAGCACCATGGTCAGCAACAAAGTGCCTGCAACATCTCACCGCTTGAGCAAGGCTAAAAAGAGCTAGCGACAACGACAACAGATGAGGATTCTGGGAAAGATGAAGAAAAATCCAAGGAGACAGAAAAAAACAATAAGATTTAGGAGATTAATTCAAGGTCTGTGTTTTCTACTCTGAGTCTATAAAGGTGGATGTCCTGGCAGCTGCCAGCCTATCTGTCTCTGGGTAGGTGTGAAGGAGTTTATCAGGGTGGAGCAGAACTCAGATCAAATGAGGAGAAAATAACCTCTACCACCCGGTCCCCCATTGTTTGTGAATGTGCCTTTTTCTTATTAATTGTTGTGGTGGTGCAGTATGCCACCGTTAAACAGTAAATAAGTCATTAACCATGCTCGCAGCCAGAGTGCCCTGGGCCAGGACCTGTATGTGTTGCTGAGAAATAAAACTAGTGGGTCTCTGCAGTTGAATCATTTCACACACACACACACACACACACACACACACACACACACACACACACACACAAAGGTAACTGGACTTCTTTGGTTTCTTGAAGACGTTTCACTTCTCATCCGAGGAGCTTTGTCAATTGTGACTGGGATATGGGAGAGTCAAGCTTATAAACTGTAGATGTCTGTTATTTCTTAATGAGCTGAAACTATGTAGTCGTCGATGTCGTTAGGTCCTATTGTGTTGAAATGGCTGTTTCGATTAGATGCAGGAGGGTGTGACCTAGACGGTCATATAATGTTTGGTTTGTGTACATTAATAGAGACTAAATCAGCAGCCAGCTTGCTATGGGGCTTATTGAGTGATTGAGCTTCAACTTTTGCATTAAAGGGGACCTAGAATGTAAACCAACATTTCCTTGTTGTTGTTGAATAAAGACAGCTTGGGTGGTCAAAAGTAGCAAAAAGTCAAAGCCGTGTTTGACCTACTTTTTATGTAAATTAGAAAGTTGAAAAAGGCGAGAGAAAACCTCCTGTTCTGAGAAAGCCTTCCTTAACACGTCATAAGGGGGAGCCATGCCCCCTCAAACCTGCATGTGTCTGAGGCCTTCTGGGGAAACCAACCAATCAGCATGTCCTGGCCGAGTGGGAGGGGTCAACAGCTCTTTTCACTGAAGGCCTGAGTAAGGGGGTTTAGAATGGCCTGTATCAGGGCTCCTGGGACAGATGAAAGCCACAAAAATTTCTTATGCTTTTTGGAGACTCAAAACTCTGTTTTAGATTGTTGATTAATTGCATTCTAGGACACCTTTAAATCTAAATCTTGTTCTTATACGTCCATGGTTACAGCTGAGTTCTCAACCTTTTTTCCTAAAGCAGACCAGTTTCATGCTTAGCAAATTCTTGCAGGTTATAAATGCAAGTTACTGACTGTAGAATAATACAATAAAACTATATAAATATACAAATATAAACAATAAAAGAGATCTAACAAAAAGTAAATAGGGTCTGTTATTCATCATTCATTATCATTGATTTGAATTAGATGGTTAATCAGTCATGCGTGAGTTCTAGTTAATCTCATGCATGACTTCAAATTTCAAGACAAAGAAAAACAAATCTGAAGTTTCATCTATAATGACAAGAATCTGTTACAACTTTGTTGCTTTCTTGTTTTTTGTGTTTTGTAGTAGCATAACGCAGTTATGACGTCTCACTTTGGATCACTCAACCATATGGGAGTTGATCAAAAAGAGGCCGCTTACAGCTTTGAAAATTAAGTTCAACAAAACAAAAATCCTTCCATTCTTGAAAAAGAGAGTATTTGTTTGAATTTAAATGAAATATTCCAAAAGGTTCGGTGAGCTTATCTTCTACAATTGTACATTTGCAGTGCTCTAGTATATTTTTCATTATTAGTTATTAGATTACATGTTTTGCTGCAAACGACCTTAATTGTTAAATGATAAGTGACCTGCGTTTATAGCGTCTTTCAGAGCTAGAGGACTCCAAAGCACTTTACACTACAGTGTATCATTCATCCATGCTGGTGAAGGTTCTCAGTCATCCAGATCATGGTGATCCAAAGGGGTTCAAATGAAGGCAACTGGACTTCTTTGATTTTTTTTGTTTCTCATCAAAGAAGAAGCTTCTCGGATGAGAAATGAAACGTCTTCAAGAAATCAAAGAAGTCCAGTTGCCTTCATTTGAACCCCTTTGGATCATTCATTCACACACACACATTCACTCCCTGGTGGTGATAAGCTACAAAGTAGCCACAGCTGCCCTGGGGCGCACTGACAGAGGCGAGGCTTGACCACCATCAGGCAAGGTGGGTTAAGTGTCTTGCCCAAGGACACAACAGCAGCATTCTCTGCCGGGATCGATCCTTCAACCCACCGATTACTGGACAACCTGCTCTACCTCCTGAGCTACTGCTGCTCCAATGGCAAGGTCAGCTAAAAAAGCACTTACTGAAAGTGACCAATATGCTATATAATAAATGTGATCCTTTAAACTGTTTAGATTCTGATGTCTTGTTGACCCTTGTCTCCTTACATCAACATTACTTCATCTCTTGTTCCTAACAGAGTTTCTACAAGGGCATCTTGTCTTATAAGACCACATGTTGGAGGCATGTGAGTCGTCAATTACCTCACAGTTCACTCAAAATAATCCAGTAGTCCACAACTGTTTTTTAGTTTTAGAAATGTAAATTCCCATGTTTATCTATCAAAATTGCTCTGGATTAAAGTATATTTGTAGACAAGCTTCCCAAAAGCCAGTGATCAAAGATATCTGCTGTCACAGAATAAATGAGAAGTCATAATAAATAACTTGTATGTGTGGGTGGGGAAAAAATAAATTAAATAAATGTTAAAACCCACATGTTTTGGCTGAAAAACATGCTGTCAATTCTCAAAAACAAAACAAAAAGTTTAGATGCCAAAAATGAAAAACATCCCATTCCATCACTCACTAGCAATGGGGGCTGGTGTTGTTTTATCATGACGGTAATTAAAGCCTCCAACTCATCTCACTCTTATGAGTGTGTATAATATCTCTACCAAAACACACACACACACAAGTACACATGGACAGAGAAACGCAACGCTTTGTTCCTCCCACCCACCGCTAGTCCATCACCGATGTGTGTTTATGTGTTTGAGTGTGTGTGTGGGGGGGGGGGGGACTGTATAAAATCATTCTTAATTACACATTTGTCACATGAAAAGCATTCTACCTACTTTGAGCTGTGGCAGTCTGATTAATTCAGCAAATCTCCCATTCCAACTGCTCATTATACACCAAACTTCAACTCCTCTGTCTTTTTTATCTACGTCTTACCCCATTCAATTTCTTCCCTCATTCCCTTGGTCCTTGACATTTCAGGCTTTTCATTGGAGTGTACTGATGTATGTGTGCTTGCCAGATCCAGTAGCCACAGAGGCAAGCTTTTCCTTGGGGATTCAGGGTTTGACAGCACACATAGGATGTCAGAGTCCTGCGTTGGCTAACGATGACAGGACAATTAGAGTGGAGAGGAACACTGTGTTTCGTGCTAGCTACCTCTCAAGCTATCATCTATACCAGCATGCTCATTGTTTTAGGGAAAAATCAAGTTCTACCCAAGAAATCTTGACACATTAGTGTAAACTTTTGTGCTTTGATGGAAACTTACTCTGAAACAATGTATCTGCTATTCAATAGTGCATTATTACCTCAGTCAATAAAACAATTGTGGCATAATGGCCCACATTAGGCCTTTGGAATTAATTAGGTGTGTATCTTCTGCAATAACTTTTGCAAACAGATTTTCCATCTACAGTTCAATTGAATTTCAGCACCCGTGACAGTGAGCTAAAACATGATAAACTATGTTAACAAAGCATGTTCTCAGCGTGAACCTAATCAGATTACATCCCACGGCAGAGAAGACAATTTTTTGAACCTCGTGTGCTTTTGCGATAAAACCACAAGACCGTATTGTTCGTGAGCGCTGCTGTGTAAAAGAAGCTCTCATCTCACTGTTGTTGTGAAACGCTGTTCATCTGTTTGAACTATTTTTATCTCACATTCCTTTGTGAGCTTACAGGAAAGCACGGGTCCACTGCTTCCCTGGAGATGCTAAATCATAGCATCAGAAAGACAAACAACATCTGTTTACTCTCAAACACAACACATCCTTGCAGAGCTGCTGCCATGGTGGTGATATCACACACGCAGAGTAGAAAAAAAAGCAGCGAGGTGTCTCTGTCACACTGTGATCCCCAATCTAAGTTGCGTTTTCGAGAGAATCCCAGAAGAGTTTACTTTTTAAAAAATCTATAACGAGGAGAAACCTCTGTGAGAGGAGAGCCAAGCTGTGCAGTTAGAGCATTATGTTCATATGGTGCGCTATCATCATGCCACTGCAGAACATCACAACATGGTCCTCAATAACTTTGTAGGATATTGTGTAAGCCAGGCAAGAATAAGAAAATCAAACCAATTTTGTTTTCTATCTTTAATCTCGACAGCATTATTAAATTTGTGCTTCCCCGTATTAGTGGAGTTGACTAAATGCAGAGCCATCATTGTTACATGTTTTATGACGAAGAACCCCCCCCCCCCCCCTGGTTATTTGCAATTGAACTAATTTAATGATCGTATGTGTGTGTTTGTGCTGATATGTCCATCCGTAGCAGATTACGTCTACCGAGACATAAAACATTCATAGCAGATGTGACAGTGGCATCTCAGAGCAGGAAGTTGTATCCCCCTGGGGCTTTGACGCACACACTCACACACATATACACACACACACTAGGGCCTAGCTAGCAAAATAGTCAGTGCTTTGTTCTATTGACATTTGGCTTTGGAATACATACCTGCATGCACTGAAAACTAACAGAGCACAAACACACACAGAGACGACAGTCTTGATATATGGTGGTGCAAACTGCTGACTTCCTGTGCATGAGCCACAACATATCACATATGCACATAAATACAGAAGCAAGGCCACAACCCCCTCCCCCACCCCCCACCCCCCACCACACACACGCAGAGGGCATGTGTGTATCTGAGACTAAGGATGAGCAGGTTTGCCACTAGAGCGACTGTAAATGTCTCCTCACAGCGGGCTCTTTGGGACAGCAGGCCACCAGCAGCTAAATCCCCATCCAGTGTTACTGACAGCACATAGAGTAAATTAGCCCAACTGCCCTGACCTTACCTCATGGGGTGTGAGCACACTCTGAAAGTGTCCTCCTCCATACTCCTGCAACATGCCTTTTATTTTCTTCACCCACAGTCACAAACAAAACTAAGTTTATCTCACTGGTGGAACGAATTAGTAAAAGATACATTTGCATACATAAAAGGACTATCTGTGCCCTAAACTAAGAAATGTCTTCATCTTCATTTCTAACCCATAAAAACCTTCTCAGTGGCCTAGTGGTATGAGTGTCCACCCTGAGACTGGGAGGTCGTGGGTTCAAATCCATGGTTGGGTCATACCAAAGACTTTAAAAATGAGACCCAATGCCTCCCTGCTTGACATTCAGCATTAAAGCGGCTGTCCAGAGTTTTCCCCTTTCAGGAATTATGTATGATTTTTCAGAAATCCGTAAAAGTGATTGTCTTATCATGTACTGTGATATAATGTAAGCAATACGTCTTTCTTTTTTTTTTGCTAAGCCCGCCCCCTGCCCCGTAGAGCTCCATGCAATAGGAAACTGAGCGCCGAACAGAACTAACCAAAAGCGTTAGACTATCGCTTACGTGCTCCAGCATTTAAGGAATACCTTGGCTGATGCAGAGTTGATGAATTTTTCACGGACAAGTAAGTCTTTAAAATATAAATATATGAAAACACAACATGACATGAGAATAATACTTGTAAAACGTGTTTTAGCTCTGTTTGTCGGCTACAGAAGCACATTCATAAACAAGAAACGTGCAGTCGCCATCTTAAAAAACCGAATCGACTGACTCTTGGTGTGATATGCTTGTCAGCCACTAGATGGTGCCATCAGATAAAAGAAATACTCCAGACAGCCGCTTTAAGGTGTTGGATTGGGGGGTTAAACCACCAAATAGTTCCCAAGTGCAGTCACTGCTGCAGCTCACCGCTCCCCCATGGGTGGGATGGGTTAAATGTGGGGGTGTAATTTTACCAGCGAGTGATGGTGACTAATGGGGACTTTAAAAAACAACTACTACCCAGTTGTGGTAAAGTGGAACTTATGCTGAAATGGAAGTTATGCCAATACCCTGGTTACGCCAAAAACGTAAGCGAATGAGAGACACCAGTGTTCGGACTTTACAATGCTGTTGAGTCTTGCAGTGGTGTTGTGAGCCCAATGACAAGCTGGTCACTGACCTGTTTAGCATTTACTTATTTGGAACAGCTGTTACAAAAAAATCATGACAGACGACAAACAAGCTTGTCACCTGACAAAGTTAAGTATTATCAGAGGATTTCACAAAATTACGTCCCAATTATTGACCTATTGAAGATGTAGAAAAGATAAAGGAAATATTTTCATCAGCTACAGGTAGGAACCTGCAGTGGAACCTAGCAATACAAGCAAAATACTGTTTGTAGCATTGTGCAGACAAAGTGCTGCAGATCACACATACAATAGAAGTTTTGTTCACTAGGAGCAATAGAGAAACATTTTGTTAAATATAAAAAAGGGTCCAATCAGTAAAGATATTGTTAAAAAGATGTGGCTGGTTGCGGAAAAGGATTATCTCTTTAACTCTTCTTAACAAGGGAAAAAGGTCAGAACCTGAGAGTGAGATCAGGCAAACAAGCATTTGGGAGTGGATAATGAAACATGATGAATGGTGTATCTAACAAGAGAGAATGTGGAGTAGGAAAGAGCCACATGCATAAGTGCAGTAGGTTTTAACTCTCAAGCAAATGGAAAGAAGTAAACATTTCCTAAACATCTTCATCTTGTAGATTGACCCATAACCCTCCTAAAAGCTTTAAGAACTGCTTGATGACCACTACTTGGATACCCAAGAATGTTTCTTTAAAAAAAAAAAACTGGGAGAGAAATTGCTGAAAACCAGGGGAAATCATACACAGTCAACATGCTTTCATTACATATAATGGATAACGTCCCAACATAAAAAAAAACTCAAAATGAATACAAGACTGATTTCTTACACATTTTAAAACCTGCAGTTTCTTCCAACATTTACCTGTAGTTTAATATAACACAATAAAAAGAGTTAATCTAGTCTCCCAGTTGGATTTCTCACACAAACACTGATTCAAGCCAGCAGCAATAAAATCTGTTCAGTTCTGTTTTGGCTTCAGATGAGGAAAAACCCCTCAAGAATGTTATTTCTATTGACTAAACACAGCAGTGTTGAATGATCTATTATATACATTTGACATTAAAAATAAAGCTCAGATTTTAAAAAAAGTAATATTGACTGATTACATTTTAGACACAAGTGAGACACGTTAGACAGCCTGCAGGGAAACAAAAGCTGTGATGCATATTTAACCATGTATTTCAGGGTATTTAAGCCCCACAGTGCCTATAGTATTTTCTGTTTTATTAAAATTTTGGGACAAAAGATGTTGCAGCTGTGTGCTGTGGACTCCACATAAAGTACAGATCTTATATTTTCAGATTTATGTGTTAGTAACTATAAATTCCAGAGAATCAGATCTTGCCTCTATCGTTTAAACTGACAGGCACTGATTCTACAAGAACATCATCCTTAGAAAACAATTAACATCAATCTGTCAGCAACTGTGTTTTATGTTCAATTCATTATCAAGCACACTAGTCACAGGAAACAGCAAAGCTAACTAAGAACAACATGAATTTGCATATTGTTGCTTAATTTTTTTGTGATTTTAGGTATTCTTCAATAGCAATTTAAAAGATAGGCTGATGATGTGAAGCAGGAAACACCACATGGACTCTATAAAGAACCTAAAAGTACAGAACGTAACTAATCTCGGGATAGAAGTTGTAAAAACAAACATTGCAAATGCTTTTTTTTGTTTGTTTTTTTATATAAAGAGTTGAAATTCATTAAAACAAGTTGAATTCAGGACATGAAGTTGAGATTGTAACAGGTGCTCATTATGAAAATAATATTTCTATTTCTCAATATTGTGACAAACTATAAAATGTACTTTAAATTTTCATTTATAACTTGAATTTCCTGACAAGTTCTTGCTACCTTAAATCTGCAAAACAAGCTAGTTTTTAGGCACAAACACAATCACAGAACTCTCACCCATCCCGTTAGCTATCACCCTAGGCCACGTCCGCCTGATACCGAAACCCACAGTGCCAGAGTAGAACGAGAGAGAGCACCAAACACCAGTCGCCGTCCAAACGTCTTTTGTTGTCCGTGACTTCAAATGGTGTTTTTCTTTTTGGGACTCTGGTAGTTTGTCCTAAAGTTGAAGTGGTAGCATTCGGCTGTTCGCCGACATTAATGAGCCAAGAACCTCTCACACCAGTGGTGTTCTGTTGCTAAATGCATGAGAGCATTATGAGTGGAGGATCCCAGGAAGTGTGGAAGTGCAGTGAGATTGACAATCAGAGGGTCCAAACGTTGGTTTCGGACTGAGCCGTGTTATTGGTGGAGGTTTTTAGATGAATGTGAGAGAACCACTTCATTAATTTTTATCATTTTTTTTTATCTCCACAATATATTTTTATCTATACTATGTTAGAACGTTAAGAGGCATGAAAAAATGTTTTAAGCTAGCTTGTTTTGCAGGTTTGCTATTGTAGCTTTAAACTGACAAACAATCCTTCAATTCTAGACATCCATCGAGGTCTTAAAAATCCTTCAGGCTTTGTTTCGGGAATTTTCTCAGCAGTGGAAACAGATTTGTGTGAATATCATAAAAATCAAATATCTAATCAGATTCTTCTCTTCAGAGTCTGTATATACTTGGAAAATCAAAATGTTCCTTGTCAAAATCAAGAGCCTTTAATTTGTGGTGATATTCCCTCTCAACCATACAGCTAACAGTGGGAACCAGGCTGAATGTTTTGCCACCCAGGGTGGCTCGTCAGACTGACAGATGTAACGATGGACAGACAAACAGGACAGGAAATAAGAAATTCTGCCCTGCTACTTTGCAGGCTTTCGCCTCATAAGGTGCATATTAAAATAGTAACTCGTCAGCAATCTCCCCACACGATAAAACAGCAGCCAACAGACAGCTTAGTCCATCAGCACACTGTTAAATTACAGCCATCAGCGTCCCCCCTCCCTACTCTAGATATAAACTCCCATCTCTAGCACCAGGAGAACAATCTGCCGAGTAATTAGCCTCCACCAACAGACAGTTACAGAGAGAAGGAGGATGTTTGGCTTGATTAAATTATTAAACCACACAAACAAAAAACAAAAGCAGCATCAAAGAGGCACTGCGGCTCTCCTTCAAAGCTCCTCGCTGTTCCCTAAATACAGAATACACAAAACGTGTTCTCCCAAGCCACCAGTTGGTATAATTGGCTAAATGTGTGCATTTGTGCATGAGTGTGTGTTTGTGTGTACGACTTTGCTGTGATTGGACTCAGTTCTCCAACTGCTATCTTAAAAAAGCAAGCGGTTAACGACAACATAATGCCAGGAACACCCCCGCAACCCCCCATACCAATAGTACACACACAGCCCACATGTCTACACACATGCGCATTAAACAATACTCTAATTACAACATTTATGAGTCCCCCTTGTCTCCCGTGCCTCCCCAACCACCTACCCAGAAATCTGTGAATCTGGAATTGAATTTAGCCCAAGTTGAGGGCTGCGCTGGCATGAAAAGACTATTTGATTAGAACGGCAGTTGTTTCATTTGTGGTGCAGCAGATTGCAGAGCCTCTCTATCCGGTGTGCAATCTGTATTCATTACTCGGTGTAAAAGGATGATCCATGTCCTGACACCAGGCTCATCATTTCATGCAGATGCACAGCAGCTCCACAAGGCCCTTACAGAGTCACCATAAAAAGCCTCCTGCTGGAACCTTAGCATTTCTCCTCTCCTCTCTCCCACTGCTCAACTCTTTCTCCTTTTTTCTGGTTTCTTTTTGTCTCAGCTTCTGTGAACGTACTTGCTTCTCTGCATGAGAAAAGTAAAGCTGTGATACGCAGATCCATCCATGCTCAGCTTGAAATATACACATAAATTTAATTTTAACATCAAACATGTTGGAAAATCCTATCAATCTGCTAAAATCATTCATCTCTAATGAAAGAAATTTTGGAATACAAATATGATTTACAGCTCTAGCAGCAACTTGTTTCTCCCCACATTCATCCCATGCTCATTTTAATTTAGTCCACGACATGCACACAATCCTGCCATTTCTACTGAAAGAAGACAGAAGTCTGTCGGGCTTCTGCCACCATCATCCTCTGATTCTCAAAATGTGTGGAATAGAGATCTCAGCTGACTCGTGGATCGCTGGGCTCCCAGTACAGCCAGAAGCCATTCCTGGCCGTTGCGGATGGGCTTGGGGTCAGGGCCCTGGGCTGTCTGTGTGGGATACCTGTGCTTCAGCTGGCGGGCTGCTCTCCAAGTGGCTGGTCTGAGGAGACTCCTATCTGGCATTGCAGGGGAACTCCAGAGGGGTCATGGCTGAGGTCTTTGCTGCGTTGCTGTGGGCTGGGTCGGGACAGGGCAGGAATTAGTCAAGGAGCGGGTCCCCGGCAGAAGCTCTAAGCCACCTACCACCATAGCACCTAACCCTCCCACCCCACACACAATAAGTTGTTGGGGTGTGGAATATTGTGCCTTGTTGCAGGGGGAGAGTATTGGGAAGTGCCACCCTGTCAGGATCTGCCTATATTGGACTGAACAGACACAAGCGTGAGTTGGAATGTGGCGTGTTGTATGACCCAAGTGCAGAGTGAACTGACACTGGGTATGAACAGACATGCAGTTAATATAGGAACCGCGGTGCGCAGCTCAAAACGAAACAAACCCGTGCAGTTCCAGGATGAAGAGAGCGACATAATGGTAGTCGACAAGACGGGCATGAACAGACTGGACTGGGAAACGCTGGACAAAACTCTACTGGAACGCCAAAATGATGACTGAGCCGTGAGCACTGACTATGACTTCCTGAAATACCCCCGCGCAGATGACGTGGCCAGGAAGTCCAGTGTGTGGCATGATGACTAGTGAAGCATGATGGGTAGTGAAGTCCTGAGGCGGGTTTGGTCTGAGGGGAGTGAGTTGTGGGATGAAGGCTAGTTCTGGAGTTCTGGGGCAGGTTTGGGTCTGAGGTGGAGGAGTTCTGGGGTGATTAGAAGTGAGGTGGAACTCGAGGAGCCAGGATCGTGACACGTCACCTTGATTTGCTTTATCTCAGTTTTAATGAAATTTAGACACATATCATATTGCTTGTAGTTAACATTTCCTTTACAGTAGTTGAAAATTACTGCATCAGAAGAAAAATACATATATTTTAGTCGACTAAAATAAGACTAAAATAACACAAATTGAATGACTAAATTGTGGCTAAAATGAAAAAGTATTTTAGTCAAAAGACTAATACTCAATTAAAATATCTTGTCAAAATTAACACTGGCACCCATATTACCACAGACATACATGTATATACAAGGACACGGGGCAGGGCTGTGGCAGTGTGGCCTTATTCCAGTCCTGCTTTGTGCCTGTGTTAACAGGGAATGCTGGTGGTCTAGCACTTGGGGAAGGACCAGTCAGAGAGGGTCCCGGTGGGAGCCCTGCGGCCTTTGTTTTCCCAGGAACTTTCCCACTAGGTGGAACAGCAAGGTGCCACTCTCCCTTTAGGTCCCACCCACTGGAGATTGCTGTTCCCTGTCTGGCAATTGGGGAGATCTTTCAGGTGATTAATCCTCATTTGTGTTTGCATCTCCTCTGCAAGGGACTTGTGTGGGCACCTGGTGGTTGGGTGGCCAGTATTCAGGCTTGACTCAGGCTCAGTTGTGTGGGGAATGCGGGCCTCTGGGCTCTGCGTCTCCCTCTGTGCCTCTCATGCTTGGGGGCTGCAACTCCTGTGTTCTGCTGGCCTACCTCTGTGTAAGGAGGATGCAGGCCCTGGGGGGGCTGGTGGCTGTCTGTCAGGGGCTGCTTTGGCTTCCAGGAGCCATCTCAATTCCACTTATGCTAGAAAAACACTCTACCACACACACACGCATTCACATACATATAACCCAGAAGGTCAACGGTCACATGACACAATCTATGATCCACAATCTATTATGCAACCTGTCTACTTTGATGCCTATGGGCAACCTTGATTTATTAAAGTCGATCATTCAATTAGGAAACCACAAGATATCCTTTTTGGAGAGCAAAACATGCCCAGACACACACAGGAATTCTGAGTCTCATTACAATCTATTCAGCAGTTCATAAAATACTTTTGTAAACACCACCAACAGACAAATTAGGGATGCAACGGTACGCAGTAAAATCCCGGATCGTTCGGTCCTCTGTGCATGGGACAATCTACCCTCGTGTACCGCGGGACTTTGGTTTTGCCATTATTTTCACGCTGGTCCTTTTATTTCATGCTTTACACGGCACCAGAGTACGTTTGTCTGTCCAGGCAGATGCATTTCATTCCGTGTGCCCGCTCTAGTCTCGTCTGAAGCTGCTCACAGCAGACCCCCTCCCTACCCGCAAGTAAATATCCAGTCACAGGTTTGACCCGCCCCACTGAGCTGAAAGTTTGAGCAAAACAAGCGCTACAGAGAAAACTTAGCCACGGCGACATGTGACGCGCCGTCTTCATACAAACCTTCTGTTTGGGAACATTTCTGGTTTGCAGATGACTATAAAGACGAGGAGAGAAAACGGTGAACTCAGAGGCTCACTTTATTTGCAGCCACAACCACAACCCCTCACACAACACACTCCCGAGTCGGGACCTTCCTTGGACATCCTACAATTCCAAATTACGCGTCCCTCCCGGTCCCGCTTCGGTCGCCCTAGCCTCTCACTGACACAGACATTGAAAAGACATTTTAAAAGTGACATTTCTGTTGGTCTCTGAACATATTATTATACACTGGACTACAAGTAATACATCTGAAAAGTTATATTATTGCGTGAATAAAAAAAAGTTTGGAAATTTCAGATTTTTTTAAGCTTTTCTACAATTCAAAGTGGACCGAAACCGAACTGAAACCGTGATACGGACCGGACCATGGGGAAAGTGGACCGTTGCATCCCTAAGACAAATACACACACACACACAAAGAGAGAGAGAGAGAGAGAGAGAGAACACAGCAAGGCTAACAATCTCTGAATTTATTGTGTTACACAGAAGAATGTGATCTAATATAATTGCGAATGTTTTTCTTTTGTTGGTTGCTGATTCACAAAGTTAGATCCCACCTTTAAGAAAACTATCATTTTAAACAGAAAACAATTATTTTCATCATTTGTTTTTTGCTGGCCTGTTTCATTCAGTTCCCACGGTTACTGGCTCCTTAAAGTAACTAAAACACAAAAAGTTTGTCAGCACTTTTTGAGCACTTGATTGCTTGTTTCTCTTTATGTACTTGACTTGCAAAATTGAGCTGATTTTTGTAGCCTTTGATTCTGCTGCACTCTGAATGAATAGCCTACTGATGACTACCTTGATGGGTGCAAACACTGGCACAATTAGCCTTTCGCCAGCCCCGGCCCCAGAACGGCTATCATCCAATCACACATCATAGCAACCGTTACTATCCGACAACTCCAAACAAAATGATGAAGCTAAGCCTAATTTACTACTAAGCATTAGCCTCAATAGTAGTCGTGTCTCCTTCGTTTCCCTTCAGAACCTCCTCAACCAGCAACAGCATGAGTGCTCCCCCTGCCCGCAGCTGGGCGGTGGTCCGCCTCCCAGACTATCCAAGACCCTTTTAGATAAGACACACTGTGCCGGCAAATCAGCGTAATATTACCTCAACCGTGTGTCTTATAAACGCACATTAAGCCTTGGCGCAACAACGGGTGGTGTCATGATCACGTGATGAATTAATGCCGAGCTCCGGCCGGGAACTAAAAATGAAAGTAAACACATTTTATAAACAGACTCAGCTGAGATGATAGCGATGCAGAGCGCCGGGAGCTTTTCTCCGTTAGAGCTGCCTGCAGCTCAGATCATCGGACAGCTGACATCTGACAGCTCACAGGGACACCGCATCGCCGCCACCGCTCACCGATACACGTGATCCCGGACGCCGGACCTTCTCCCAAACTCCCAACTCCTTGTTCCCTGCTACGCTTCGCTCAGTGGAGCCGACACTCATATATCCCTCCACTGCATACTGTAACCCTTTTGCCTCGATCTGGATGATATTGAGGAGAAATTGCTCCAAAAATGTCGCTGATAAGCATCTGTCTACTTCTTTCCATCGCGGAAATCTGTGGAGCTGCAGTATTTGATCCACTTATTGTCAGAGTTGGCAACAGTAACTAAGGGGGGCGGGGCTCGGCGAAAGGTCAATTGCAGAAGTCAAATGTGGAAAATTCTATGTACTTTATTAGATATTAGACCAACTAAAACTGAGATTTTTCTACTCAATTAAAGCTTTAATATTACAAAACAAAAAAATCAAACATTTGTATTCCACACAGTTCCTATTTTATAAGTCTTTGATAACTGGAGTAAATCTATATGAATTTTTGCAGTTTGAATAAAGACGTTTCTTTTAAAAAAGATGTCAGTTTTATTTCAGAACATGCCCTTAATCTCTGCACTTCCCTTTTAAAGTGAATCAAGCTAAAAATAAAGCAATGAATTTTGATAAGGAACCTTGCGTCAGCAGAGATAACCCAGGCAAAATTCATTTTGCTATCAGGGAGACAATTTGGAAATTCATTCAGTGCTGTTGTCATATCCCTTTGTCCATGTCATTATAACGTGATCTGGGGAGCATCAGCTTTGTCACTTAAGCATGTCCTAACGGAACGAGGTCACTCACAATATCCTACACTCTATAACAAAAATGGTTTAAAGTATTTTCTTAACTTCCCATAGAGTCTGAAAGAAATTTCTGGGTCTATGTGATGGGTGTTTGATGTAAAATAATCCCTTTGGCAGTGAAATATGCTCCTTTTTAGTCTACAATAAGAGAAAGCTTAGAAATTACCTTCCAAAGAAGAAGTCCACATGCAACAAATACCTGCCTATCTACCTAGTGCCATATGCTACAGAGACAGTGAGAAAGGAAAATGCCATGCAAAGGACAAAGTGAAAAGGGGAGGGTGGAAAAACAAGCTGACAACCCTGTAGAGCCTGTGCCTACAAATTCTCCAGCAGGAAGACTCAGTGTAGTCCTGCCATAAGCAAGTGCCACCAACCAGCTGTCTGCTGTGCATGTCCGTAGCGTCTCTACGCCAGCAATGATTAGCCTACGTTCAGCCAGTGGTGCTCACTGGAGACCTGTCCATCCTCTTGTTCCTCTGTCACTGCTGGAGGACATCACAACTTAGACATGACTGCAGAGGGATGCAAGGAGCACAGAGGGGGGGAAGGATGAACAAAGGCAGAACAGACAGTTATGAAGAGGGAGGTGAACCCACGAAGAAACCTAAGAAGACAGGGTGGAGCAGGAGGGAAGTTTAATATGTCAGTCTACAGAAAAATGAGAGACAGGCCATCTTAACCAAAGCATCTTCCAGAGCTGATGATGCAGTAAACTCGAATAAGAAATTCCATTGTAAAGTGAGCATTGCTGTTAAACACCACAACGGATTTCTTAGATTACCTACCGCCAACAATCTCTATCTAGAAGGAGCAAGAAATATTTCACATCACAAAGTAATTTCTCTGAATGAGATATTTCCCCTTTTTACCTTCTTCAAACGCTGCAAAACTGAATGGAAGTAGCTTTAAAAACAGTAAATATGTACTGCAAAAAAAAAAAACAACTTCTAAATATTTATTTCACAAATGCAAAACCAATAACCTGGTATCAACTCAACCAACCTAACGACATAGAATTACATCAACAGAGTGGATTTTTTTTACTATAACATGGATAATGACCATAAACCAGCAAAGGTAAGACTGAATTTATGCTTTTGACTTCATGAAATAAGCTTTGTTTTGCAGCTGCGATCGCGGCTTGCTCAGTGAGTTTAGCAGGTAGAGTAATGATACTTTAATTGTTGTAAAGAGGAGAGTCTGGGCTTTAATTAATGGGCAGCTTCTGTGGATAGGATCATATTGCACTGTCGCTACTGTGTGTTATTCTCGATATGTGTATTTAGCATATTTTTACGGCCTTTTCATGTAGCGGCTTATTGTCATTGGGTGTTGTTGAGGTAGAAAACGTGGATTCTAGATGAGCCTCTACCTGTTAAGTATGTGTGCAGTTTGCATATAATGGTGAATATTAAGCATGTTTTTGGAACAACTTTGTTGCCGGAAGTGCTCATGGACCCTATACCGTGCTTGTCGGGATCAAGATGTGTGACGCATAAGAATGGTAATTTGGCGTCCCCTAGTAGTGATATGTGTTTAGCGCATCTGAAAAATTCACTTGCAAAAATGCTCCCCAACAAAAGCACAAAATAAACTCAACCGCCTGATCATTTTCCTCTCAGAAATTATAAAAACCTACACATAACCCCACATAGTAACTCTGGATTTAGACATTTCTCTTTCTTGTACCACATTTATCAAACTAGAAGTTCTTAATCACATATAAGCAGCACGTTGTTTCTGTGCAACAAACCAGGTAATGTATTGGGTGCTTTACATTTCTTTGGTGTGACTGTTCAAAATACTGCCTCAGGTTTACTCTGCTGAATTGAAACCTACCTACTGTTGCAATTACACTGATCTTCATTGACAAACTGTAGAAAGGAGCAACTACTGGAAATAGAAAAATACTGTCTACTGCTGACTGGTATCAAGACATGATCTAAAATGTGTCTGTCATAGTTTAGCTATTCTTCTCAAGGGTTTATTTCTGTAAAGGCTAATACTGTCTGTATTTCTATGCAACACATGGCATATTCTTCCTCAGTTCATTCTTTTTTTTCTTATTATGGAGAATAACTGTCCTACACTGAGCTTGCTCCTAACAAGTGAGGCTTACAAATCACCCCTGCAGTGGTTCGAGGAGTTGAAGGCACTCGGTGCAAGGTTTTACTGCTTGTCTTCTATGAATGGCTCCCTGAAGGCTCTTATGATAATAGCTCACAGCCGTGCCCTTCACGGAGTCTGACACCAAGCACACCCCTAAAGCAGAATGGAAAGGCATGTCAACTTACTCAATGGGGTGTCATATCAACTCACCCACTGGTTTCTGATCAGATCGTGAATAGGCAAAGCAAGGGAGAAATGCAGGTGAATAAAATGTGCATGCTGAGTTAAAACTCTCGGTGAAACTTTTTCCAAAATAATCTAGGTTTTACTGACTGTGCAGATTATAAAAAATAAATAAAAAAAGTTTTCATCTGTAAAACACTTACTGCTCTAAAATGTTGAACGCAGTGGTTAGCTAGCGCTCTGATATTGACTCTTTGCCACTCATGTGACCGCCCCCTTCGCCATGACGGTTGGCAGAAAGACTGTTTACACATGTTTAAACTCAAATGATAAATATTATTTGGGAAATATATTGTAACTCATTACCACCACTGTATAAATGTGTGTGTGAATGGATAAAAACACATATACAATCTATAACAAGGAAACCTAATTTCCATCTAAGACCATTATATCAATCGATTAATTGTTTTACTCTCTATGTCAGGAAAATAATTGTGTCTCAGCTGCTCTTACCAATCCTGGATTATGGTGATGATATTTATCAAAACACTACTGCGACCTGTCTTCACTCCCTTGATGTGGTTTTTAACACTATGTGTCGATTTATCCTTCACTGCCTCTATAGGACACACCACTGTGTGATGTATGAACAGCTGTCTTGGCTCACACTTTCAGCGAGACGTCAATATCACTGGTCACGATTCGTCTTTAAATACATCTACTATGATTATCCGTTGTACCTAAAACAATATTATGTACCTTTTAGCTCATCTTACTGCATTCATCACAATGATTTTCTTTTTTTTTTTCCTTCTCTTATATTTCTAGAGTCAGCAGAGTGGAATATGCTTTTCATGTAAAAGCTCCCCAAAACTGGAGCAGTCTTCCTGCAGACATTCGGTCTCTCACTTCTTTTCATACTTTCCAAAAGACAATTCTAACTTCCCTTCAGAGTATCAGCTTTTGTAAATGTTACTATTTTTTTTAATTATTATTTATTCATTTATTATTTTTTGTTACTGTCAGACCTAAAATAAATGTTATGGCTTTGGTAATTTTGTACTGAACATTTTGTGTTCATGGTGTTTATTGTGTGCAGCTATGTACATGGTGCTTTCATTCTGCTTCGATGTAATGTTGTACTTTGTTGTACTGAAGATTTATATGGAGCCGGGAGAACTATGTGAGCTGGTCCGAGTGCGTGTGTGTATGAGTGTGTGTGGGAGGTAGTTTGTAATTGTTTTTTGGTGATTATTTATTCGTTATTATTATTATTATTTAAAGATATTTCTCTCTTTAATTAATAATATGTGATTAAAGTGGAGCTAGAAAGCAGTTAATTAACAATCTAAAACAGCTTTGAGCCTCTAAAAATCATAAGAAATGTTCTTGTGGCTTTCATCTGTCCCAGGAGCCCTGACACAGGCCATTCTAAACCCCCTAAATCAGCCTTGCTGTGAAAAGAGCTGTTGACCCCTCCCACTCAGCCAGAACATGAATATGATAATGAGCTGCTTGCTGATTGGTTGGTTTCCCCAGAAGGCCTCAGACACTGGAGACATGCAGGTTTGAGGAGGAAGGGCTCGTGTTAAGGAAGACTTTCTCAGAACAGACGTTTTTCTCTCACCTTTTTCAACTTTTTAATTTACATAAAAAGTAGGTCACACACAGCTTTGACTTTTTGGTATGCTACTTTTGACCACCCAAGCTGTCAAGCCTCATCTGTGCCCCAGACAAGCTGGTTCCCAAAGTCAGAGACTCTCTTGGTCAGCTTGCTTCTCACACCAAACCCTCTGTCAGGAATCTTGGTGTGACCTTTGACCCATCTCTCACCTTGGATTCCCATGTCAGTTCTCTTGTTCGCTCTTCCTTCTTCCATCTCAGGAACATTGCTAAGCTGAGTCCCATTCTGTCCCGCTCTGAACTTGAGATTGTTATCCACACCTTCATCTCCTCATGAGATGCAACTCACTTTTCACTTGTCTGAGCAAAACCTCCCTGAACCGTTTACAGGTGGTTTAGAATGCCTGTCCTAGGCTGCTGACCAAGTCCTCCAAACACACCCACATCACCCCACTCCTCTTCCAGCTTTACTGTCTGCCAGTTAACTTCAGGGTTTATTTCAAGATCCTGGTTCTGGTTTTTAGGGCCTTACATGGACAAGCTCCATCATACATTGGTGATCTTCTCAGTCCCTACACCCCCAGCAGGTCCCTGCGGTCCAGTGATCAAAGCCTACTTGTTGTGCAGCGCACCAGGCTAAAGACCAAAGGTGACAGATCATTTGCTGCTGAGGCCCCAGACTCTGGAACTCTCTCCCCCTGAGCCTGAGACCAGTGGACTCAGTGGTCTCCTTTAAAAAGCACCTGAAAACTCACCTGATCAGGTTGGCTTTTGAGTGACCTTTGGTTGATTCTTCATTACTACCTTCTCTTCATTCTTCTCTGTCTACCATTTTTGCCTTACCCATGATCCACTGATCACCCTTTTCTTATTAATTTTCCTTCTGCCTTTTCTCACATCCTTTTTTAATCACAATTTTTACTTTTCCTTTTATTGATATTTTTAATAATTTTTTAATTTTTATTTTACTTTTTGTTTATGTGAAGCACCTCGTGATTTTTATCTTGAGAGGCTTTATATAAAAGATCATTTCTTCTTTATTCAACAGCTTCAAATAAATAAATGAATGACTCACTGTAGTGAAAAGCATGTTGGAGTCCTCTGACTCTGAAAGGCGCTATACAAATGCAGGCCTATTATAATTTATTATCATTTCCTGCATTAGCCACCAATAGAAAATAGATGGAGAAATGCTCGGATTAGAAAAGACAATCAGATCTATGTCACGCTGAACGTCAACATTCATGTACTAACCCATCTTGGCTCGCGACGGGGAAGGCTGTTGTTGATTTAACATCCAGGAGACAGCAGAGCACGCCTCAGCTAGAAGAAGTTAACTGTTAGCATTAGCAACTCCACAACATGGTAGAACTCCTTCAGGCTTGTGTTATTTGTAAAAATAAAACATCAAAGTTGCAGAGCAAATTAAGTCAGTGGTAGAGTGGCATTGCTGTTAGCCAATCAAAGGTGAGAATATCAGGAAATAAGATTCCAAATTCTGCCGTTCAGCTCATCTCTGCCCTGGCTCACTTCTAGTTCCTGCAACAGGAGCGCCAGAGATATTTCCCCACAGAGGTCAACTCACAAGGCATTTATTTATAGTAGAGACCTCTGCAAATGTAATGAAAAAACAACTGAACTTGGTCTTTAAGACTTTATGATATTTTGAGATAAATTCTGATAACAAAATTTCTGACATGGGCCGTTTTTCAATACTCAAGGACGCTAGTACTTTCTTGTGTACTTGACAAGTGTGTTCTTGCCTATTACACCAGAAAGTCCGTTCTGCCGAGTACGGGAGGACGAGGACGGCATTTGGAACAAGCGTACTTCTTTGCCTCACGGTAACAAGCGCTGCTTGTTGCTACGATAAAAAAAAAACCGACCTGACATAAAAATAAAAGTCTAGTCTGTTCCTTAAATGACAAAAAAACAATGAAAACGTATAATTTGTATTATATTTGGTCCACTTTTCATCAAAACTGATAAAATATCAGCATTTCCTGCTGTTAAATGAAGAAAAAAAGATTTTTTTCATCAAAACAAAGCAATGATGCTTTTATTTTGATAGTGGGTTAGCTCGTTAGCATTTTGAGGGATCGTGAAGAGTCTGAAAGAAGAAAAAACAAATACACAGCAAATTTTACAGGTTATACGCAATTATTTACAATAACTGACAACTCTATATTGATTTATTTGTATTTCTGATATAAAACACAACAGTTATAAGCTTTCTCCTCTGCCGTTCGGAGTATAACGGTTAGCGGCGCAATGCATTATGGGAAACTTTGCTGTCCCAAGTCCGCAGAAGGGCGCATCAGTGCATCCTCGATACAAAGGGGCGGCGCAAGAACATATCCGGGAACTTTGAGCAAACTTGCCATTATATGTACTTCGGATTGGAACAGTACTTGGACCATCGCTGATGACGTTTCACAAGGACGGTTGTACACAAGTACAGACAAGTACACATATTGAGAAACGGCCATGGTTATACATATGCCTTTGCTTGATATTAGCAATCCACCACATATTTACAACCTTTATGCATGTTAGATATTTGCATAAGTACAATACAATTATTGAGGCACATTTTATTGTACAGTCCAGTCATGCAAACTTGTACAGTTCACCAACTTTCCTCATAAGTAAGTAAAACTTTGTAGCACGTCCTTTATGTAATCATTTTTTGTTAAATACTTTCCAGCAGAAAAGACCAAAAAAAGTCTCAAAACCTGAAGTGGTCAGTTGGTCCCAATGATTGCACATCTACTTAACCAAAATTAGTCTTGAGGTATGCAAGGGGTTGAATAAACAGAAAAAATAAAGAAGGACATACATAAAAGAGACATCCATCCATCCACCCAGCCATCCATCATAACCGATGCTTTGGTGAAGCCAATTTCCACAAAGCTGCTAAGCTGATTGAGGCAGACCAAATCTGTTTCACCAGCTTACATTCCTTCAAAATGGCCATCTCACTTCCAATATCACGGGCTTTTACTGTTCCCATTCCCTTGGCTCAGGCTGAGAGTTAGCAAGGCTTAGCCGGATGAAACACTCCAACAGCCCAGTTCTTCCCTGGAAACCACTGATATCTCTATAGCACAGCCTCTCCCTACCATAATGTAACTACACTTAGTCTGTGTTTTATTCAAGCTATTATTTTTTTATGGGTTTTTTTTTTGCATTTTTTGTTTCATAGTGGAATATTATACAAACATATATATAAATATATAAATATATTGTAAACAATGAACAGGCAGTACCTAAACACTATGCCTTTAAGGGGAGCAGATTAACATCAGACCACACCTTTTTGAGGTAGGAAATTGCAAAGATAACAGCTCCTAATAAAATAAGTTTGTTAGAGGTCCTGAAGGGAGTGACCTGAAATGTGATGAGAATAGCTGTTGCCACTATATGTGCTTCAGTCACCTCTGGGTTTGTTTTCACATACATGATCAAATGTTTATACTATATGATTGTGATCCCTCACCTTTGCTGCTGTCTGTGTCTGTGTCACACACTTTTCCTGTCATTTTGCCTCTACAGCAAATATCCTGTCAGTCCAGGCTGCAGCCTGACGGTGCTGGTCTATCTGGCCCTGGGATCGATCCGGCTCCAAGCAGAGGCCTCCCATTCATCTCAGTGCCATAAAATGTGATTAGTGCTGACTACAGCACTGCAGGGAGATGGGCTGATAGGCCCGATAGCCTCAGATAGGCAGGGCTGGACACTCACTGAAAGGCAGCAGCAACAGAACCTTGTGGATTCTTTTAAGTAGTTTTCTGTCATTTTTTCCTCTTTTTTTTTCTCACATTCTAATTAACTTTTCAATTTTTTTGTTTCTCCCCTAAATCTCAAGACCTGAATCTTCTTTTGCATTTGGCAATGTTAGGACCGCCTCTTTTCTGCTTTCTTATCATTATTGCATAACCTGTCAAGTGATGCGTGGTCCAGAAAAGAAATTACGGACTAAGAATTTAAATGATAATATTGTCAGTTTTCTGCTCCCTACACCACACAGGGTATCTCTGAGGCATGTGACAACCTCTGTCAGCCAATCAGGTGGTCTGAGCTTACCAGAGGCTGACTCAGGTTCAGAGACAAGTAAGGAGGTAGGAGACAGCTTGAGACCTGAGGTAAGTGGTTTTATAAGATGTAGTAAAGGACATGCAGGAAGTATTCTGACAGTTTGTGCTGCAAATATGGCAGATGACATTATTATACTTGAGCTTACCTGCAAAATTATCTGCTCATAAAACATTATAGAAAAAAGTAATGTTATTAGTCAATAGAAGTGTTACCCTGAGAGCTACAACACATTCTTTATATAATTCTCCAAACAATTCCACAAAACTTTTTTTTAAGTCATAATAATTTGCCACAAAAACACACTGCCTGGCCAAAAAATAGTCACCACCTGGATTTAACTAAGCAAATAGGTATGAGCCTCCTATTGGATAATTACAGCATGGGCGATTTATCTTTCAGCTGGCAACAAGTTATTTAACCCCAACTGGTGCAATGAGTTGCTTCTCATTTCTTAGACAACCATGTGGAAAGTCACATCTGGTGGTCGTGGAAAAGATGTTCCATCTGAGGAGATTGCAAAAACTACTAAAATTGGGTTATTAACTGATCAAAGCATGATTAAAAACTGGAAGGATAGTGAAGAGCCATCATCTTTGAGGAAGAATTGTGGCCGGAAAAAAATTCTGAATGATCGTGATCGACAATCACTTAAACATTTGGTGAAATCAAAAAGAAGAAAAACAACAGTAGGCTCAGGGCTATGTTTAATAGTGAAAGTAAGATCATTTCCACATGCACAATGTGAAGGTAACTCAAGGGAATGGGACTGAACAGCTGTGTAGCCGTAAGAATACCACTAATCAGTGAGGCAAACCGGGAAAAAAAGGCTTCAATTTGCTAGGGAGCATTAAGATTGGACGCTGGAGCAATGGAAGAAGGTCACATGGTCTGATGAGACCAGATGGACCCTGTTCCAGAGTGATGGGTGCATCAGGGTAAGAAGAGAGGCAGATGAAGTGATGCACCCATCATGCCTAGTGCCTACTGTACAAGACTGTGGGGGCAGTGCTATGATCTGGGGTTGCTGCAGTTGGTCAGGTCTAGGTTCAGCAACAATATGTGCTCCAAGAATTCAGCAGAAGTCAGCATGAGACATCATTTTCACACATGGATTGGCCACCACAGAGTCCAGACCTTAACTCCATTGAGAATCTTTGGGATGTGCTGGAGAAGGCTTTGTGCAGCGGTCTGACTCTACCAACATCAATGCAAGATTTTGGTGAAACATTAATGCAACACTGGATGGAAATAAATCTGGTGACATTGCAGAAGCTTATAGAAACAATGCCACAGCAAATGCATGCCGTAATCAAAGCTAAAGGCGGTCCAACGAAATATTAGAGTGTGTGACCATTTTTATTTGTGACTGTTTTTTTGCCAGGCAGTGTATAATATAAAGCTATGTTTTTAATAAATCCATGATTTATTGTTTTTGTTTCTAACAAAATGTATTCCCTGTAATGTTACTTTCAAACTGACTGACTGACTGACTATTAATGGAACATTTTATTGTGTTATGCAATACTTTGAATTTATTGATCAAATCTGATCATCTCAGAGTTCATATAGTTCTACTATTCTGACCTGTGTCTCCCGGACGTTCTCCACGGTGAAGTTAAACCAGAGGCGGAAGCGAGGGTTGCAGGTGTCCGGCCGGATGAAGAGGTCAAACTCAAAATCGCTGATGTAGTCAACATGGCCCAGGTTTCCTGCACACAAAGTTGATCGGCTTACATTAGCATGTTGAAAACATGAGAATTTCACATCAGAGTATCATCAGTTCCTGGTCTTCTTCAGAATTTGTTGAATTCCAGTGTTCAGGATCCACTGTCCTGTATGTTTTAGAGGTTTGTCAACATCAACACACCTGATTTAGATTGACAGTTGATTAGCAGGAATGTGCTTAACTTGGTTAGATGCTGGGTAGGTAACTGTCATTTAATTGAGGTGCATTCAAGGGGGGAAACATTTAAAAAGTGTGCTAGGGTCCTGGGACTGGAATTGAAAATCACTGATATATAAAATGTTAAATGCCAACTTCACAGGAGAAATAAACATGTTTATATCCTGGTACAAAAACACATTTTAGGTTTAATAGATCAAGTTTATCATGACAACTCTGAGGGGGGTGACATTTTTGTAACTCATCCATTTAGATGTAAATGAATCAGAATCAGAAGGATTTTATTGACATACGGTATGTGTGAGAAATCACAACATTAGGAAACTGCTGCGGTACTTGGTGCAAAAAAATAAGAGATAAACAAAAATAAGAAATAAGCACAAAAAAATAATAATATAGAGAGGCAATAATTAGAGAAACGATTAATATATACAAGACAGTGTAGGTATGATCAGAGCGGAACAGTCAGGTGCAAACACAACACAGGGTCAGGTGGCAGGAACAGAGCGACTGGAGTGGGCAGTCCTAGGATTGTCATTCATGAGTCTAACTGCAGAGGGTGGTCGAAGGTTCTGGTCCGTATGGACCGGAGCCTCCTGCCATTTGGGAGTGAGTCGAAAAGACTGTGTCCAGGGTGAGGCGGTTCGGCTGTGATCCGACCTGCCCAATGTCCTGGAGGGGTACAGGTCCTGTATAGAAGGAAGTTTGCAGCCAATGACTTTCTCAGCAGAGCGCACGACATGCTGCAGTCTCTTCATATCCCTGATGGTGGCTCCAGCATACCACACGGTGAGTGAAAAGGTGAGGATGGACTCGATGATTGCGGTTTAGAACTGCCTCATCGACTGTATTGGCAGAGTAGGGAGGAGGGGTATTCATAGGTAGTTTCTGCTTGTTAAGCAATAATAGAGAGCTACAGCTTATAAACTTGACCCTCCCATATTCCAGCCAGAATTCACAAAGCTTCTTGGATGAGAAGCAAAACGTCTTCAAGAAAGCAAAGAAGTCCAGTTGCCTTCAATCGAACCCCTTTGGATTACCATAACCTGGATGACTGAGAACCTTCAACAGCAATATCTTCATATCATTCAACCACGACACTTGCTAGAATCAAAAGAAGATTTTGACAAACATTGCATTTTTTTTCTCAATACGAATATAATTTATGTGCAACTGTCACCGGTAGGTTCGTTCTGGATCCAAGGGAGGGCAGGCACTCATAAAATCCAGACAGGAGTTCAGACAAAAATGAGGCAATTTATTTAAAAACAGTTAAAACTGTCCCAAAGGCCTCTAAAAGCCTGTTCTAAAACTTGTCCTCAAACGATCGTCGTCAGCCAGGCCACCAGTCCGTCCGTCATTGGCGACACATCCTGGCAGCTCCCTGGCACAGCTGCCCTCCCGGGGCTGGGGCACGCCACCCACCTCGGCCCAAGGCCTCTACCCGGACACAGCACTGCGCCGCTCCTATGTGCGGAGGGAGGGCCACCCACGCTCCTCCGCACTCGGCCGCCTGTCCTTCTCCCGGGACCGTGCTCCGGGTGCTCCAGGTAACCATCTGCGCTCCGGAGGGATTGGGGCGCACGTGCCCCCTGTGGAGCCACCGCAGTCCAGGGCGCACCTCCTTCCAGTCATCTATCTCCTTTTGTTCTGTCCTCCTCAGGCTTCCTCCAACTCCTTTTTATTGTGTGCCAATTAGTCAATCAGCCACACCTGCAGGTGTGGCACACCTGTGGGACGGCTGATTGTTCCACTCCCCCTGCTCAGCCAGCCCAGCGTCTCCAGGGAGCTCCACAATGGGAAAAACACAACAAATGCCAAAAACCACCAAAAACATGCATCTAAATTAAATAAAACTAGAAAAGTCACACATGCAAATTAAAACAGTTTTCCCACTGTGTGACACAACGTTTCATATGAAACGCTTGAAGTAATTTAGTAGTTCAACCAGTCCAACCATTGTTTGTTTTGTTGTTCCCATGACTTGTCAGGTATGAAAAAAACAAGACTAGTTACTCAGCTGTTGGCCAAGTAATCTTAAAAAGCTGCAAAGTACACCAAAACCAAAAACAAGGTTCTGGCAGCAGACTGTTGAATCTACAGTCTATTATTTGAGCAACTTGAAAATGTCCTTGAAGGGTCAAACATCTCCTTTATTGGTTTATTTAATATGATCCATTGACATAAACATAGTAACTACAAGGGCATGTTTTGAATTCAGAGAATTAATTTTTCTTTCTTTGTGCTTAAAATCAATAAATGCTTAAATAAACATGATCAAAAACCAATAGCTTAACATATCTTGACATTAAAAATTACAATGTCACAACATATTATTACATACAAAAATCATTTCACTTACGTGGCTGGATGTAAAAAAAAAGGACATTTTCTTCCATGTTAAATATGATGTAATTGTTGACTTAAAATGCTGTTGGGATCACACATGAGGAAGTTCACTGGAGAATAAAAAAATGTAATTTATAATCTCACAAAAAATTGCCAGCTTCCTGACTTTTTCTTAACATGAACTGATATTACTAAAGAAACACGTCATCATAGTAATAATTCAAGGACAAAAATACATGATATAACTATGTGCAAACAAAATCTGACTATTGTTTTTGGAATCAAGATTTAATTAGTATTAAAAAATGGGATTATATGTTCTTATCTTTACAGTTTTTTGTCCACATCAGACATGCAAACAATAACTGCTGGCTTGTAAAGTTCAAAGATTCAAGCTACGTGATGTTATAGGAGACAGTTCTGACAGCAAGGATGCTGTTTTTATGCCTGTATAATAAGCATGACGCACGTCCAGTAATAAAGATAAGGTATAAAAGGTAAAAGGCCTTAAAACCTCCTCGCTAGCTTCTGATTCATAAATGAAACTCTGTTGCTGTCAGTTCACCTTTTATTTGTCATTAACTTTATTGGGAAGCTGCAACAACACCATAACATACCAAACATTCAAAAACAATCCTGTTTATAAAATATCATCAATTCAAAACCTAGCCTTTCCACCCCTTCCCACCATGTCCACCAGTCAGTACATCCCACTCTTGATGAGTAGTCTCTGAAGGTTACCTATAGGCCTTTTCCAACAGCACTACTCAGAGTAACTCGGTTTAGTGCCGCTCAGCCTGGCCACCTTTTCCAACAGCACGGTTCGGTATTTTCCCTCTACTTTTTCCCAATTTTTTAGTCCCTGCTCTGTTGAGGTTCCAAGTGCGCTGAGTTGGGCCGCATTGCGACTGTGGCCCCTGACTGGCTAGGGGGAGGAGTCACTGGTTGCTCCCAGCTCTCTGCCTGCTGCCTGCAGCCATTTCCTGGTTCAGAGTCTGACAAAAAGCCATAAAACTGAGCAGACTCACTGATTGAAAACAGTAACTATGTATCTCTTTCACTTTTTAGAACGGTAGAAAAACTAAACAAACCCCCAGCCAGCTTCCTTCCAACATGATTGAGACAGACTGTTTTGTGAATATTTCACTGTAGAATTCTTACAAATTACTCCTTTAAAGTGCACACTAGATAAGAAAAAAAAAACACTTCTTCACAACTGTGGAGATTAAACTCCCTGTGAAGAGACAGGGTGTAGAGTTTACAGTCCAGGGGAGGAGGGATCTGGACTAGACTACCTGTCTCAGGAGGAGCGGACTGTGATGAAACAGCAACAGCCCCATCCACCTATATGCAGCCTGCTGGATCACTCGACAGCAGACAATTTGCGGTTGAGACAGGAAAATGCATGCATGAAGCCAAAAGCACTTTGGGAGTGTTTTCATGAGGAAATAACAATATAACATGATCAAAAGCTTGAAAAAGTGAATTTTCCATGATATAGGATCTTTAATACATGCATAAAAACACATTATACAAAAAGAAATTGGGTTGCGCCTGTTTGTTAATACTATAGCCTGGATTGCAATAGACGGTGCCATGGGAGGCTGGGTTATTGAGCCTGATGCTGCAGGGCCTGACGGCTGCAGCCTCAAGGTTAGAATTACATGTGGAGCTTACGGGGCAGCAGGCATATGACACACCATTGATCTCTGTTTTAATTTTATGGTGGCTACCTCCAGATTCAAACGCTTTGGTAGCCTGGTGACATGACCCTTTTAATCAATCCTATATCATTTAGCATTTACCCAACACCAGTGGATGGATTTTGTTTATAAAATGTGATAGAAAGCATTCAAAATAAACAACCCAAAGCTAAAATCATTCATTCTAAATTAAAAATGCTCAGAGTGAATCGGATTTGCATTGAAGTATCTTAGTCCCTAGTTTATTTGAAGCACATACAGATTGTGTAAAGTGAAGCTAATAAAAGAAGCACAAAGAATAAATGAAAAAGACCAACAAAAAAAAGAAGAAGAAGCGTCTAATTGCATAAATTCTTTAGAGTATCATCTCTCTAAATATTCTTCTTTGTTGCCGTCTTGGCAGGTTATGCTGAATATCAATCTTTGCCCTTGAGGGAAAAATAGCTCAGCGTTACGAAGACATTAAGAAGTTGTTTTTTTCAATGAACAGCTTAAGCCTGCTGCAACAACCCAGCAAAGAACAAATGCTGGTTCTGAACGTGACAGACTCTCCTTGGGGGGAAAAATGAAAAGAAATCCTCTGTCTTTCTCAGTTTATTCCATTTTTCTTTCACTGACACACCAGAGAAAATCAGTGAGTAAAGAGTGGCCAAATAGGATTTTTATTTCAGTAAACGTGGAACAACAAAATATTGAAGAATTCCATTTGTTGCTTTTGAAAATGTTAGTGAAACAGGCATGAAACCTGCATCACTGCACAGGCCAGAGAGCATGATAGCAAGGGTCAAAGCTTGATGGAACACTATTCAGACACTTCCTGTATATGCAGGGACTAAATTTCAGTTATCATGATACAAAATGACATTTGAGTTAATTCATATTTTAAATAGAGACTGAAGTCAGGTTACAATTAGATTTGGTGTAAGCGTTAGGAGTTGTGATGGGTAATGTTAGGGTAAGAAGCTAGAGAATACAATGTGTCAATGGAGAGGCAATTAAACAAGGACAAGGGTGTGTGTGTATGTGAGAGAGAGAGAGAGAGAGAGAGAGAGAGAGAGAGAGAGAGAGAGAGAGAGAGAGAGATGAGAGGGATGAAGAGGGAGCCAAAGAACCTGGCTAATGTAATCCCATTACTGAGGTACAAGAGGGAGCAGTCACAGTGCTCAGTCTGCACAATGGGTCTGTCTGCAGCCTGTAGCTATCCACTGGATGGATAGTTTCTACGATGCAGATATGATTGTACTGCAAGAGCAAACCTGTCTCCTATGGGCAGAAGTGAAACTCCCATTGCTGGTCATTACAGTTAGATGCAGTTGTTTAGTAAAATTAAACAGATTCTCAGCTGGACTTCCTTTCTTGTGACATGACAACACTGTACTCCTCATTCGATGAGCTTTGTTAATTCTTTGAATGAATAAAACTTATGAGGAAAAGAAAGACTAGGTTCTGCTAAAATACTTTTTGCCTTGAAATAACTTCACAGACATGTAAAGACATGTTGGTGTGATAGGTATCCATCCATCCATTCTCTTCCGCTTTTCCGGAGTCGGGTCGTGGGGGCTGCAGCCTAAGCAGAGAGGCCCAGACTTCCCTCTTCCCAGCCACTTGGGCCAGCTCCTCTGGGGGAATCCCTAGGTGTTCCCTGGCCAGATGAGAAACATAGTCCCTCCAGCGTGTCCTGGGTCTTCCTTTAGGTCTCCTCTCAGTTGGACGTGCCCGGCAAACCTCACCAGAGAGGAGTCCAGGAGGCATCCTAACCAGATGCCTGAGCCACCTCAACTGACTCCTCTCGATGTGAAGGAGCAGCGGGTCTACTCTAGGCCCCTCCCGAATGACTGAGCTTCTCAACCTATCTCTAAGGGACAGCCCAGACACCCTGTGGAGAAAACTAATTTCAGCCGCTTGTATCCGCAATCTCGTTCTTTCCGTCACTACCCAAAGCTCGTGACCATAGGTGAGGGTAGGAACGTAGATCGACCGGTAAATTGAGAGCCTCGCCTTCCGGCTGGTGTGATAGGTAGATGTTGAAACATACATTCTCTATTACAGCTTTGAAGCCTCAATTTGTTATTTTCGCTTTGGAGAAATAAGTTACTATTCATGAGTGGCTAAAAATATGTAAATAAAATGAAAGCAGACCAGAGTAATCAGGATTAGGCTACGTTGTGGTGTCATGGTTAGCCCTGTAACCACACAGTAAGCAGGTCTCTGTAGATTTTTGCTGGCCTAGCAAAGACCAAAACTGTGTTTAAAAACTAGGCATCAGATTACGAAAAAAAAAACTGTCTGTGCTGCTGAGGGAGCCCAGCCAGGGACCCTTTTAAACTTATTTTTACTGTGTTCCTTTTCATTATTGGAAAACACATCAGTTTTCCCCCTGGCTGCTCTGCAGAGTGAGGAAGATTCCTGGACACAGAAGAGGGGGACTGATAAAGACAGAATTGATTCCAGCCAGCAGCAGCAGCAGCAGCCATAGTGGGGGGGGGGCTCAGTTTAGTCCTGCAGCTAAACGTCTGGGTTTTACTCCGTCTCTCTTTCTTGTCCAAAGGCAAGTTGTCGCCAAGGCAACATCAATCTCCTGCCTCATGACTTCACAAAGCATGTCTTTTTCCCTGATGCCTTATCACACCATCTGCAGGCAAGATTAAATAGGTCACCTCCAAGTTCTCAAGACCCAACTACCTAACAGGTAAAACAAACTATGAAGTGAGATGATTTGATTGGAGAATGAACTGTGTAGGATACAAAAACATACAGAATTCTGGAAAAAATTACAATAAGATGTTTGCTTTTGACAAGAAATTTTTATTTTGTTATAATTTTAGTTGATTAAAATTCTTTTTAATTTTAGTAACAATATAGTCGTCCAGTTTGTTTTCATTTTAGTCCTATTTTAGTTGACTAAAATATATGTATTTTTCTTCTGATGCAATAATTTTCAACTTCCGTAAAGGAAATGTTAACTATACCTACTTGTATAGAAATATGAAAAATTCACATTTCACACTTTGGATCAATAAAACTCTATATTTATAATTGCTTTAATAACAATGGAAAATACTAAAATCCACACTGACAGTTTCAAATTGTGCCTCTCAATATTAATAATGTAAACAAATCTGTATAATGTGCAGTAATATTTGTAAACATGACAGGAAATGACATCATACCATCAAAACATTAAAGGAACACTTGGCAGTTTTGGCTTGTTTTTAGCACCCCCTAGTGTTCGTTAGTGAAAGCAAAAGTGAAACTTATCTCCTCGCTGTGAGTTTGTCTTTTTAACACCTTAAAGGAAAAGTTCGCTTTTTTAGACATTAAGTTTTATGTGTTCCTTCACCCACCCAGTGCTCTGTAAACTTTGACCCATTTCACACACACCCCCCTGCTCAAAGATTTTCAGGGGAGAAGTGATTCATAAAGGTAGTTCTGGCTAGTTTCGGGGGCACTTTATCTGCGCCGTTTAGCCTCACAAAAGGATTAGCCTCTGAAAGCATGGCTAATTTGCATCTCACAAACAAAGAGAAAAAAATTACAACGTCACATTACAACGGGACTATTTTTTGTCATTCGTATCCCTGCGCCGGTCACCGCAGCAGCTAGAACGGGCTCGTGTCTGGCTGCTAATCCTGGCTGTATGAGTGAAACAACAACTTCTAAAGTCACTTAAAAGTAGTTTTTCTTAAATATATCGAGCCATGGTGCGTACCTGCAGGTTCCCGGGTTGTAACAATAAGGATGTTACAGGATCACCTTTTCGGTTTGACACTTTTCCTGCTAAGGACGTTTCTCTAAGGCATCAGTGGCTTTTAGCAATCGGCTACTCCAAGGATACTCGGCTGGAACGAGTCAAAACCTTTCGTTTGTGCAGTGCACACTTCAAAGAGGATGATTACATCAGGAAAAAGTTCGGGAAAAGTGAAAGACTGTTTTTGAAGAGTTCGGCCGTACCAGAAATCTGGGTAAGTTTTGTTTTTAAAAAATTATTTATTCCGCTATGTCTGCCGTATTCATGCAATCATCTTCGCATTTTAGCGCATTATTTATGCAATCATCTTTACACCGATGGTTGATCATAGACTGCAGTAGCTTTGTCAACAATCTGTGTTGATGTGTGTGTTTTGTGTAGCAAATGCAATTCTTCATCCGTGTACTCTGGCTCATAAAGATATCCTAGTAGTAAAATAAGTTTCTTCTTCATCTGATATAGTGTTAAAATGAAATTCGTCATCAGATGAGACGGAGTCTGACATGTTTTCGGCATTCGGCAGTGAAACAGCTGACATACGAAGCGCTGTTTAATATCCGCGGTGAGCGGCGCAGGGATACGAATGACAAAAACTAGTCCCGTTGTAAGGTGACGTTGTAAATTTTTTCTCTTTGTTTGTGAGATGTAAATTAGCCATGCTTTCAGAGGCTAATCCTTTTGTGAGGCTAAACGGCGCAGATAAAGCGCCCCCGAAACTAGCCAGAACTACGTTTATGAATCACTTCTCCCCTGAAAATGTCTGAGCAGGGGGGTGTGTGTGAAATGGGTCAAAGTTTACAGAGCACTGGGTGGGTGAAGGAACACATAAAACTTAATGTCTAAAAAAGCGAACTTTTCCTTTAATCTAACTGCTGAAATGTCTCCTCAGCCTTCATTAGTGTCTACAGGAGCGGTTCATCACTAAATCAAACAAATCAGCTGTGTTCATGATCTAAAACATGCAGGAAACATGCTGGAAGCAGACTGCAGCACCAGGTATGTCAGCTTCAGCAGGGAGCGGCCCACCACTCTGAAGAAATAAAATTGAATTGAATTGAATTGAAGTTGCAAGTGTGGTATTCTGGCCACAGAGAGAGGTGGGGGTCTAAGTGACATTCCATTAACCATGTAAAGGGTCATTTTAGCACATACTGGCTCAAGAACATGATTTAAAAATATGAAAAAGTTGCATAGTATGGCTTTAAAAGGTGTTACTCTAATAATGTCAGGAGGTAAACTAAAGGTAAGATTTGTTTTCCAATGTATTTATTAGGGTTTTACCTGCACTAATTTACCAAAGTGGGCTGCCTGAACGTTTTTCTGCAACAGCACATCTGTGAATAACATCAGCTCATTCCAGTGGGGATTAGCTTACCTTTGGGCTAATATTTGTTTGATATGAACAGTATTTCCTGCCCATTTGGGTTAAATGTTCATTAAATGTTCCCCTTAGATCCGGAAAATCTCAGCAATCCCTGAGCACCATTGTGCCGCTTTTATTGATAGAATCAATGATTATTGCCATCTTAGGCTCTATCAGCAGCGCGGTGCCGTTCAAAGGGAATTAAACTTTTTTTCCATGCCTATGCCACACCCCAGAGCGTGGATTTTCGTCTTGGTAAGACAGGTGTGATTTCTAAAGCAGAAACTGCATGGAGCCGTGTGTAAGCAGAATTTTATAGGTCGGAAAATTAGTTTGCGCAAAAATTTTTTGCTGTGCTTAAGTAGAAGTTTTAGTAAGGATTCTACGCAAAGTTTTATAAATTAGGCCCCTGGGCTGTTGTAGCAACAAGCCTCATAATGTGATCATTCCAAAATTAAATTTTTTGATTTAAATCCTCTTCGGTGTGTGTTGAGGCAATCAGGAGGAGGGTAAAACAGAACCTTCATTCAGCCATCTGTAAAACAAAGAGGAGGCTTTGTCTTGGTTTAAGGTTGGACTTCAGCCAGTGGTCCTGGGAATCTTTTCAAAATGAATGTAATTATGAACTTAGAAATTTACTAGCAGACTTGGAGCCACTATGCAAAACCATCTGGAAAGCATCCAGTTGGCAAAGACTAATTTTAAGCATGACAACGATACCAAGCACAGTAACAATCTTGCATCAAAAGCATGCCTGCAGAGAAAAACTAATCATGCAACACTGTGAGAAATGGACAGGCTTCTTTTCTGACTTATATTAATAAAAGTGTACAGGATGATTCATCAGAGACAAAAAAAAGGTCCAAAGAGAACTGAAAATTTCTTTTAAAACCAGATTCTTTTACCTTGAGATTTATTTAAATAAATAAACATTATCTATGACAGTTTGACCCTTTAACATAAGATTTGAGTGTTTTTTTAACATAATTTCCTTCTTTTTGTGCCGTTTCCTTCTAAAAACATGTAGAAAAAGTATTTAATTTGCATTAAAAAGTTTTTAAAAATCTGTGTGACTTCTCTTATAGATACATAAACATGCACACAGTACTTATATTTGTACACATTAAAGTTAAAAAATAATTTGTTTATACAACAAAACAGAGATAAGAGCAAACAATAAGAAGAGACAATAAGGGGAAATATTGTTATGAGTCCATCTATGCTTCAGTGAGCTCCTCGTTTCAATATAGATGAAGAAAACTCAGCCTGAGGACAGCAGTGAGATATGCAGGCAGCCCTCACATATCTGATGATGTACAGGCCTGCCTGCACATTCTAAAGAGAACACATTTTCTAGCTAGCCTTTTATAATTGTATTTTACCCCCTTCCAAAAGGCCCTAGAGCCAGACGTGTATGCTTCATCTGAAGCGGTTGGTGTAGTAATGGGTCATAGTGATGCATTCATACTGAGGATGGCTTAATTGTATTATCAATCTCATCCAGACACTGCTTTAGCCCGACAGCTCTGGACATGCTACTGTCTGACACCCTGCATTAGCACTGAATAGTGAACCAAGAGAAATTTTAATCTTCACTTTCATCTGTTTCTCAAGCCTAAAATGAAAGGTTAGCTTGCAGAATGTTGGCACAGGTTTGTTGCCACCTAGCTTCTGTTGTCCCTCCACCCCTCATTTTCTTTGCCTTTCTTTTTCTGAGGCCACTGAATAAATACAAATTAGTCACCAGTTTAATAATTGATTTACACATGTTGTTTATGTCTTTTCCTCAAACGTATTTCCCGCTCCCAGTTTCTCCTCCTTTAACAGTCTCTTGGTTCTTGGCTTTCTCCCATCCTCAGCAGCACCCCCAGTGGTGAAGGAGAATTTTGAGATAAAGGAAGCAGCGAGCTGAGGAGTTCTTCACAAGCCAAAGGCAACAAGGTCAACAGGCCTGCTAAGGAGGGCTGTTATCATCCTGGTTACATGTTATCAAAGAGCCTGCAGTAGTATTTATTTACAGTTATCGCTTCCTCTGGGTGCTCACTTTAAAGCCTGGGGC
Organism: Aphyosemion australe; assembly: GCA_006937985.1. Classification (NCBI taxonomy): domain Eukaryota; kingdom Metazoa; phylum Chordata; class Actinopteri; order Cyprinodontiformes; family Nothobranchiidae; genus Aphyosemion; species Aphyosemion australe. Next base: position 3,540,117 of record SSNS01000004.1, on the reverse strand, counting down.
TGATGGTGCTGTAATGAGTTTAAGAACACAGAGGGCCAACGCAACAAAAGAAGTGAAAGAGGGGCTAGAAATCACTTGCCAATAACCAATAAAGTCAGTAGAGTAGGGGATAAAGAAGGGAGTTTTAGTTACTGCAAATCTGCCAAATAATGTTACAGTAAAAAGGTTTTGCAGCTCAAAATTCACTTTTTTTTTTCAATAATATGCTGTGGACTTTTAGCCAGGGAAGCCATCCTATATATGATAACATATAGTATGGCCACGGTCCGTTGATGGCTCTAAGTCATGGGGTGGGATCTACGGTTGCCTTTCAAACTGTCTCTGCATGCTGTTGGATAACAAACAAGTGACATACTCACCACTACAGATGTCAGTCAACGAGGCAGTCCACCATAGTCCATCAAAGACACAAATATATCCTTTTTCTGAATAAACTTAAGTACCTCTATCTGCTCTTGACTCAAAGAAAAGCCTAAGTCTAAATAGTCCAAAGTTGATGCCAAAGTCATTTCAAATGAGCCATCGCAATTTTTGTCTTTTCAGTAACATCCCACCAAACCCATAGAGCGCTGTGATTGGACCGCTAAAGATGTCAGTAACGGGGCAGCAACAATCATTTTACCAAACACGCCATCCAATCATTATTTAGTAAACAGAGATTAATATATAAAACTACAAACAGGTAATATGAATGACAAAGTCACAAAGCACAAACTTCCCCCCCACCCCTTTCTGGAATATGTGATTAAAGCTAATCTAACCAATGTTGACCGAATCACTTGGTCATTTAAATAATTCATAATTCATCAGAATAGATAAGCACAATAAGCCTGGGTGGAGATTAATCATTCAAATGACATTATTTATCAGACGAAAACGCCAGATTTTCACATCCTAGGTTGTTCATTAGATTAGATTCAGAACAAGAACAGGATGAAACAACCCTCAACATTCAAAACACCATTTAAGTAAAGGAAATGCAGCCACTGGGACTCTGGCATTAAAGTCAGATTAAATGCTTTTACTAATATCTCTCCTTCCAAAAAACATCCTGTTAATTCTACATATTATGTGTAAAATATTTAGAAGCTACTGCTACTAACTCATCCATAAATAAAGATCCAATCTTCCCATAAATTTATAAAACAGCTGCAAATTTCCACTATCAGGCCCAATTAACACGTAATCCTGACGTCCTATCAATAATCACATCCAACACATTTTACAAAATAAGCAGATGTTGCGTGACGATCAAGTCGCCTGAATTCAGGGGGAATTTCAGCACCGTTTACTTACTGATCTGACTTAGACCAGTACGTGTTCTGTCAAATTTCTCTTCCTGTCAGTATTTCACCCCTCTCTCTGTGTTAGTATATTTCGTACATGAATTTGTGTTATCAAACAAACCCTGGCACATCAATGAAGCTGATCTCAGAGAGACATTTCCAACATAAATCAGCAGAATAAACACAGACAGCTAAAAAAAAAACATGAACTGCTAAAGCATTACAAATCCTCACCATTTTCCCCAAACTGCACAATCTTGTCTCAGAAGAAAAATGAGATGTCTGCTCTGAAACTGTGTTTATGGTGTCAGGAATTGCTAGGAAATAAATTACTGGATGAATCGCTGGAGCTGGAGCCCTGTGTGAGAGCGCTGCTTGTGCAATGAGGAAATCAAGTTCATGTTTGACACACATGTATTATGATGCTGTAGAGGCAGGCCCTAAGCCAATGAAAAGTGAAGTTCCAACACACATTTAAACTAGGGATGTGTACTGGTAAAATTCTGGCGATACAATACTTATCACGATACAGGAGAGACGATACGATATATCACGATACATTGCGATACATTCAGCCAGACGATATTAGCAATTTTTTAGATTTATTGTAGGAAAATTCAATAAACCGTTCAAACTAATACGTAACATGTTTAACGAGGTATCTGAACCATAATAGAGAGATTTACATTTCAATGGTGGAAACAAAACCCATTGCTCTTTAAGTAAAAAATCAAAGGAGTAATTAACATCTGCATTATCGGAAGTCATTTCAAAATAAACAAAAACGGCAGTCTCTGCTGCCAATAGTGGTCAGCGTTTGAATTGCACCAAAAGAGAAGAAAATACACAAATGTTTGCATGTAAATTCTTCCAAAAATTCAATACACGGCTTTTGAATATCGATATAAAATTGCAGGAAAAAATATCACGATATATTGCCATATAGATATTTTCTTACATCCCTAATTTAAACAAAAGGAAAATAGCCTTGAGCTGAAATAACAACTCATCTGAGTTGCCTCATCCCTCAATAGAGATGAAGTAACAACAGTTTGGTGTTATAAACTGTCCATTTCCTGTAACATCAAGGCTTTGAACTCCCTTTCCCTCAACCTTTACAAATCTTCTAGTCACACCATGAACAGTGTTGATAATAAAATCCTTTCATTGCACAAAATTTCCAAAACTGCTAGCATTTGGTGACATTTCGAGAAGAGGACCAACTGGCTGGGTTTCCTGTGAGTGGTCCGTATCAGAGCCATCAACAATTAACTTACTAAACACTGATGTTGGGTTTTTATTTTTATTTTATTTTACAGCCTAACTGAGTCAATGTGTTCAGCCAGTGATTAGACACAGCCATGTGCCGTCCTATCACTACACTTTTAACGATACCATGTGTCAGGTCTCCTAAGAAAACACACCGTCACACAATAAAGGCATTGGTTTGTGTATGTAACTTTTTAGATCATTAAAATTGTTCACTTCTATCGTTGTTGCTCTGATTAGACGGGCAAATAAAATCACTCCATAAAAATGAATATTATCCAGTACCTAACACATTCTCAGCAAATACTGTGGCTGGAGGCAGAAACGGGCTCAAGTTTTATCACCCTGGTCTGACGTGTCCACAACACAAGATAATTAGATTGTCCATCTTTTGTTGATAGAAAAAAAATATTAATTTCTGACATTTTAAAACCACTGCATACAAGCTTTTAGGCTTTGCCACAACCCTGATGGAAGCTCACCCTTAGGATCAATCCAGTATAAAACATCCCTACAGACAAGTCGTGAAACGGCATCAAAACAGTAATAAAACTGACAACGCAGGCCTGGAAAAAGTCAAAGATGGGATATGAGCATTGTGGAAAAACCCCACCGTGATAATAAAGAGTAATCTCTTATGGATACAAATGGCCCGTAAATAGAATAAATCAGAAGCAATGGTCTTTCCAACAGTCCCTCGACAGCACAAATTTATCTCCATACTCTGCCCCTGACTTAAAAGAATGAGAGAGGAGAAAAAACTGCTAAAAGGGAAAACTAGAGAGGCCATTTAGTGATTTCAGCAGTGAAACTTCTCTGCTGCCAAGGACACGTAAGAGAGAGAGAGACTGGGAGTGCCTCTCAATACATCAGATGTCAGGAGCGCTCCCTCCCACTCAGACAAGTGGATCCTTTAAGGCTCTGAAAACGGAGCATTCAGCATCGCTGGTGAGCAATAGAAAAGAACAAAAATCTAACTGTCCAGAGATCAAGTCACTGTGCAATGCTAAGTCTCACAAATGTGTTATACTCATGGAGATTTACTAATCCAGGAAGGCATTAACAAAAGAAATCTAAAAGAGCATTTTCATCCTTGGGCTGCCTCTCCTCCAGGATTGTTTCTTCAGAGACGAAGACGAGGTTATGTGGAGAGCTGCACACTGCAGCAGGATCGGCCCTCTTCAAAGCACTCATTCTGAGCATCTGGCTTGATTGTAAAAACGTTTCCCTCTTCTTTAATCAATAGAAACTCAACTATCCTGATTCATGGGGCACTCTGGAGTACATAAATATCTTCTGACAAGCTCGGCTGCACTTTCCCTAGCCTAGACCAACTACAGGCCATTCCACCCTCAGCCTCAAAATTATATTTCTCTGCATCACCTCGGTTCCTTTTTTGCCTATAGCTCTAATTTCCTCTGTCACTTTAGCCTTCACTGTAACATTTTTAAGGATCATAACATGAAAATCTCTGGGGAAAAGATCAGTCGTGTGAGTGTAAAAACAATAAAAGCTACAGCCGTCAACGCGGGGCAAACACACTTCCTTGTCTACGAGTACGTACGTTATTTACCATTCTCCTCGCAGTCTTCTAACTCATTAGTAGGATTAGGCAGGTTTTGTAGATGTTCTGTTCAGGATCTTTTGTATAGAGCAAGGATTGAGACAATATTACATGTGACTTGTACTTTTGGGCCTTTTCTAAAATTCTGACGATAGAGATGAGTATTTCTGATAAAACAAAGTCATGAATATGTTGAAGCTGCATTTCAGCTGGGCATGGCTACCATGGTCATATAAATTGGAAAAGTCATATATAAACAGTTTGGTTAAAGCTGCTACAGCAAATCTTCAGATCAAGCTATGTTTTTAACACAAACACAGTCACGGAACACTCCCCTCCCCTCAGGTATCTTCCCTGAGACGCTTCTGCTAGAAACGGAAACCTGCGATACCGGAGGAAACGAGAGAGCGCTAACCACCAGTCGTTTTCTAGGTCCAAACGTCTTTTGTTGTCCGTCACTTCAAATGGTGTTTTTCTTTTTGGGACTCTGGTAGTTTGTCCTAAAGTTGAAGTGGTAGCAGCCGGCTGTTTCTCCTTCTCTGACGTTATTGAGCGGAGAACCTCTCACACCTGTGGTTTTTTGCTGCTAAATATGTGAGTGTGTAACGAGTGGAGGACCCAGGGAAGTGCCGCGGTTTGGCAAGACCGACAACCAGATGGTCCAATAGCTGCTTTTGGTCCGAAACGTGCTATTGACGGAGGTTTGTAGATAAATGTGAGAGAAACACTTCATTAATTTTTATTTTTTTATACCCCATTTCCACAACATATTTATTGCTATACGATGTTAGAACGTTGTTAAGAAGCATGAAAAAATATTTTAAGCTAATTTGTTTTCCAAATTTGCTATTGCAGCTTTAAACTAAAACTAGTAGTAAAGTAAATCTGACTTAGTCAAGGTCAAACTTGTCTTCAGTATCTCAAAGCAGAACAAAAACTCAAACCTAATTTTATATAGTTTGCAATTTTTCTAATCATTCCTGTTTGGTTTACTGGATCTTTATGTGATTCCAGAAGTCATCAGAGCTAAAAAGAATAATACAGAGGGAGTTTTTAAATTTTTTGCCCAACTAATGATGTGGAGCATCTGAAAAATTCACACAGGAAAAAAACATTCAACATTATTTACAACCACTAATGGCATAGATTTGTTCTTTACGTCAATATGAGCTGATTAGATAAGACTATTATAATATTTTCTGTTAAATTCACCACTTAAAGAAGAAATAAAACAAAAATGCTCATAATTCAAAGTGCCACATGACCTTGACTTTTAGGTCGCAGAAGTCTGCTCTTAGGTCTAACTGGACCGTATTGACTGAATTGACCGTAAAAGCCCATGAATCTATTGGTTGTGCCTATCAATGAACCCCATTAAACACTCTTCAGCCCTCGGGGCTTTATTTGACCATGCAAGTTATTGTCAGCAGAGTTATACGATGAATCGATGAGTGTTTAATTACATCTGGTGCTCAATCCAGAGGTGCAGTAAAACAATGTCTCCAGTGTCTTCCTCTGGAGCAACAGATTGCTCTCTGCTCAGCAGCATTGTACGGATGAGCTCACACAAGACTTTACTTCTAAGACTCTTAAAAATCTCCAACGCTGGAATGTGTGAGACAAAACAAATGTGCTAAAACAAGATAAGAATGTCATTTGGATTCCACCCTAAAAAATAATTATGCTTCTTTTATCACTTTTATGAATCTCTGTCTCTTGACACAAAACAGGCCAGAACTTTGTGTTAGCACATTAGTAATATCTGCTGCTTTCTTTTGTCCTACAGTTGAGTTTCTTTTTAGTCAAAATATATTCAAGTTCTTCTGTGCAAGAAACTACAAAGTCAGAATCACGGTGCGTTATCTGCACGCATATTTAAAAAGCTTTTGCTGTTTTGAAGTGACGTTGTTGTGGAGAACCTGTTGGCAGAAACATCTGCTGCTTTTTAAATCTGTAGGCCATCTTTGACTTGATCAGCATAAGGCTGGCAACCAAGTGAGTTAAGCCTCATCTAAATGTAAATTAGTTTTTATACCTTTGGCAAACAAATTATATAACCGGTGTCTACTTTAATAAACAAATTAGACTTTATTCTTTTCTATACAAACGCAGCAAAATAAGCAAACGTACACAGGGAAGGAGATGGCAGCAAGTCACAGAACCCTGAGTTACAGGTCCGTATATATTTCCCATGAACACATCAGCTTGAAGTGCCGTGTTTCAGATATTCAATCTGGGAGGAGTAAAATAGATATTGGCTGTCATGAAACACCAACTCAATAGCTCAGAGAATTGCACATGTTTGGCACGAGCTTACACGCTTGTCTCCAATTTTATTCCTGTCATGGGTGTCACAAATATCGGATGGGATGTGTGAAAAACAGCAGCTCGTGTTACAAGCCTTCCTAATATTTTCATACAGTCTTGAAGTGTGAGCGTGGGCTCCAAATCTGTTGTAAACAAATATATTATTATCCTGGCTGGATGAATCTGGACACTTTGTATTGATTAATATCTCTGACCAATGAAACAACATGACAACAGATCTTGTTTGTTTGCATTTTAACAATAAGAATATTAATGCTTTACCAGGATTTCATAACTTCACTCAATCAATTATCAGGTAACGATATAAACATGTTACTCTTTAAAGGTGTTGAACACTCATTTAATCAATACATTTCCAGTGGTCTCTAATAGGAATGAATGCCTTGTAAGTCGTACTCTGGGGAAGAAAAACACTGGTGCACCATTTTCAGGAATCCCAATACTCGCACTTGCACCCTTGCGCCCTTCAATTGCGCATTCCCGGCTAGGGGTGCGAGTGCGTAGGGCAGGGGTGCCCAATCCTGGTCCTGGAGGGCCGGTATCCAGCACATTTTAGTGGTGTCTCTGCTCCAACACGCTTGATTCAGTGCTTGAATCACCTGTGCAGCAGCTCATCAGGCTCTGCAGAAGCCTGTTAATCACCTGCTGATTGAAATCAGGTGTGTTGAAGCAGAGTTAAAACTAAAACCTGCTGGATACCGGCCCTCCAGGACCAGGATTGGGCACCCCTGGCATAGGGTGTCATGATTCTCAAGTGCAGATGTTGACCACGCAGCAATGCGGACTTGGGTGAAGGGTATTACCCACAATCCATTGCTGCGTGGGAATTTTGAGAAGAAGGTGGAGCAATGGGTCAGGTGCCTTTTCTGAAAACATGTATTTTCAGGTGAAATAAGTTCATTTTAAGGTGATTAATGATATTTATTCATGCTCTGAATGTTTTAGACTAAGATATAAATGTGGACAGCAATTATTTTAAATTTAGTCAAATAATTGTTTGTTTGTGTGTTTGAAAGCTGTTAATAAAGATTTTTTAAAAAGCACAAACAGCGACCGGCGTCGTGGTCGATGACGTAATGCTCACTGTCCCAATTCGGCAATTATTTGCACACTTGTGTACTACGCACTCAAAGCCTTACTGCGCACTTCACAGAAGGGTGTAGGGCGCAGTCCGAGTATTGGGTTTGGGCCGAAGTGAGCCACATCAGAGCTGAGCTTCAGACGGCAGGATTTGGAGTCTTATTTCCTGATATTTGGACATCTCTGCTCTGATTGGCTAACAGTAACACGACTCTTCCACTGACTCTGTTTGATTTGCAACGTTGATGTTTAATCTCCACAAATAACACAAGTCTGAAGGAGTTCTGCTGTGTGGTGGAGTTGCTAATGCTAACGGTTAGCTTCTACTCATCAAGACGTTCTCTGCTGCTTTCTGAATGTTAAAACAACAGGCTTCCCCGTCACGAGTCAAGATGGGTGAGTCCATGAATGTTAAGTGACAGTGTGACGTAGATCTGTCAGGCTTTTCAAATCCTAGAATTTCACTATCTATTTTCTATCAGAAGCTAATGCAGGAGATAAGTGTAGGAGACTATTTTCATGTTCAGCCTGCATTAAAAACTCAGAGTGACCGATTATAATCAGAAATAAACATTAAAAAATGTTGGTTTTTTTCAGTGTTCCACACCTTTAAGCAAGGTTTTTCAAATTACAGTTTGTACTTTTAACTATTTATGTGGACAAAACCTGCAAAACAATGAAAAATGCCAATGAAGACATTCAAGTCATTCAAATATTTTAAATTCTTGAATATTTTACATTTTCCTCCTGAGATTAAGGAAACAAAAGTGTGGGTGGACACACAAAAACTACTGATTTTGGATGAATGTAGTCTGAATAAACCCAGTGAAGGTTAAATGAAACAGTCACAGGGTATTAATGTTGACATTTTCTGACGAAACTTCTATTCATGTTCAAATCTAACTTTAGCAATGCGTTTACTGGAAAGAGATTAATACCAATTTCATAAATCATTCAGGAGGATACATCCGCACCGAGGGATACTCATATGTTAGCTGATCTCTATGTGCGAGCCCAGCACCTATTAATCAATGTTTCTGCTCCTCTGGCCATGTCATTTGGGAGAAAAAAGGCACATTTATTAAAAGGGCAATAACCACAATGATATCTCAGCACATTTTATAAGAAGGAAACATATTTAGTTCTGTAGGCGTTGGTGTTACGCATGTTCACTGACCTTCACATGCTTCTTATCTTTGTGTAAAACTATTAGTTTCCTGATGTTCTCATTTATTCATTAAAGACCTTCAAATAATTAGTTTTTCCCTTTATAATGAATCTATAACGATGTTAAAATTAAAATTTGACAAATACAAAGAAAATCTATTTGAATTTGATCTGATTTCTAACCTGTTTAGAATTAAGTGTATCAGAAAATCACATTTGGTCCCCGAGAGCGAGACCAAGGTCAGACATCAGAAAGTAAACAGAGAGAAGTCACAGCTCATCTCAGTCGACAGAAACTAAAATGGGCTTATCTGTGGAAATAGAAATCTGAGTGCCGTGTGAACCTAATCTCCACGCAGAGATCTGCTGATTCCCTGATTTACTCTGCCTTCCTGTGAGCCTCGGAGTTCGTCCGGGCGAGGGGCTAACTGACAGATTTTGTCAATGATGAACAAACACTTTCCACTCTTGTGCCTTTCAGCTGTCAGAAAGCAAAATCTGTTAACAAAGGACTCCAGGGTGTATTAACTTGAGCCTACTGTATGACTGGCTTCAACAAAATAGGTGGACAAGAAAACAGATCAATCATCCTTCGAAGAAAACTTACAGTTTTGCTTTTTGAATACCAAAAGTGTTGCAGTTTAAGAAGTAAATAATGACGCTCCAGATTTGAAGACAGACCTAAAGCCAGACTATGCAACTATTTCATATTTTTAAATCATTTTCTTGAGCCAGTATTTGCTAAAATGACCTTTTACAGGGTTAATGAAATGTCACTCAGACCCCCACCACCCTCTGTGGCCAGAAAACTACACTTGCAACTTCAGAGTGCAGGTCTGGTCCCTGATGGTGGAGGGAGCTGTGGGGTGGAGTGGAGCTGACATGCCTGGCGCTACAGTCTGCTTCCAGCGTGTTTCAGATCATGAACACAGCTGATTTGTTTGATTTAGTGATGAACCGCTTCTGTAGACACTAATGAAGCCTGAGAAGACATTTCAGCAGTTAGATTAAGGTGTTAAAAAGACAAACGCACAGCGGGGAGATAACTTTCATTTTTGGTTTAACCACAGTGAATTAATAACGGACACTAGGGGGTGCTAAAAGCAAGCAAAACTGCAAAGTGTGCCTTTAAAAATAAATTAAAGAAAATAAAATTTAAACAAACAAAGAAATGAAAGACGTTGCTTTTTTCCTCTTTTCATGACTGTATATGAATTTGAATAAATCTACAAGAATAAATGTGAAAATGCACACAATAAGACAAATAGTAACCTACATGCTAAGTTCATAAAAAAGGAAAAAAACATGTAACAACTCTTGCATCAGAACTTCTTAGAGCTGTTAATGAGGCCAACTCTTCCTCTTGTGCACACACACGGATATTTAGACAGTTTACGCTTTGCTCATACTCCTACAACACCTGACTAACAAAGTAGTGCAAAAAGAATTCATACAGAGAATCTTAAGGTGTGAACAGAAGACAGACAATAAGAACAGCTCCCTTTTCTTGACGTTGTAGAAGTGCGAAAGCATTCATTGATACAGCTGTGCATTTAAATAGTCCATGACTTCAGATATTACAGGGTTTTAATGTTAAACTTATCCATGACTGTGTAATGTTACAACTAGATATGACTGCAGTTAGATTTATAGTGCATTCGCTGCTATAAGAAGCATCTGAAATGTCTATGAGGCAGTTTTTAAGGCTTTAAGGAGGTTTTGATTAATAAAGTCATGATATGAACTGAATTAATTTTGAATAAACCATTTGCTCTAGATTTTTCTAACCGTATACTCTTTTTGGTACAAACTTTTTTATTAAACTAAACTTATCATGAGGATGAGATGATACAAGTATGTTTTTTTAATTACTTTTAATTTTATTTATGTTTCTTACCTGACAGATAACTTTAACATCCCCAAATAATTGCAAAATGTTCTTTATATGTTGCAATATTTCAAAACATAACCATGTGGTAAAACATTGCCACACTCACGAGGCACAGTCGTGGCCACATACAGGTGAAACTTGAAAAATTGGAATATGGTGTAAAAGTTAAAAGACTCATTCCATGCAAATCCAGATATTTCAAGCCGTTGTAATAATTGTGATGATTATGGCTTACAGCTGATGAAAACCCCAATTTCAAAATTTCAGACAATTAGAATATTGTGAAAAGGTTCAACATTCTAGACTCTAAGTGTCACTCTAATCAGCTAATTAATCCAAAACACCTGTAAAGGGTTCCTGAGCCTTTAGATGGTCTCTCAGTCTAAGTTGGATTACTAAAATAAATGGACTTTTGCACCATATTTTCATTTTTGAGTTTCACCTGTATACAACATTTTCCTCAGGTTTTCCAGCTTTAATACTCACCACTCTCAAAGCAAGCATCAAAAACCAGATGTCCTTTTCGATGGATCCCAGCATATCCAGGTGGGCTCACCATCAGCTTGTTGACGTTCCCCACTAAAGCATCCTCCCCTCCAGTTTCACTACCTGAATAACATGAGTAATGTAAATCTGAATTTACTCACAAACATTGCAAAATATTCTGCTTCAAAAACCTTTTTTTCCTTTTCATTTAAACAAGTACCAAAAGTAGCCTACACCACAAACTAGTAGTATTCCAGAGCCTCACAATATCACAGTAAATTTAACCAATAAGCATTTTTGTCCAGTGCAGTTTTAATTATAATATAGTGATAACTGCTGTTGCTTTAATTTAAAAGAATTATGGGGAAAATATGAGAAACCCCTGGAACCGAGTTGCTAATTAGCTCTTCCACTGGTGATAATGGTGATACAGCTAGTTAGCAAACATTCACTACACCTGTGCTGCTGCTGCTCGTTACGACCCGAGGCTCTAAATTAGCCTGCTAGAATTTATCAGACGTCGCTCCTCGAGCAAACGAAATTGCTCGGATACTTTGTGATGTGATTTACTGACGTCGAAAGCTGAAAACTACGAATTCCGAGTCGTGTTTACATCACTGTACCTGCTAGCTAGGCGGTTAGCACACTGAACGTCAGCGTCACAATAAAGACGCGCTGCGAGCTAAAAGAAGACAAATAAGGCTGTTTTTATTTGTCAGAGAACGGTGCAACGTGCCCTTTGTTCTGTCGGCGGAGCAACGAGGAGAAAGACGGATAAAGCTCATATTTACACACCAGCCTCGACGTCTCTTACAGTGTTCTCCTCCATCTTCCTCTCATCTGTTTCCGAGCCGACGCTCACAGGGCGTTGCCACGGCAACGGAGCAACATCTCCATCAGTCAGCTAGGAGGAGTTTTTACAACGGGAGCAGCTTTGGGCGAGTAAGATAGTCGGATTCAGTTGTAGGGGTCAGATTTTATTTGTGCTTACACCAAATTGCTCATATTATTTTAAAAGTAACCAATTAAAGTCTGTTTCACAGTTACACTATAAAAGTTCTTTTTAACATTTGAAAATAGAATTTGCACATCTAAGCTCATGGGGCTGTCACTTCTTTTGGATGTGCAGTACTGTGAAAGAGTATTACATCTTTTTTGTTTCTTTGTTTTTTACCTCCAAGCAGCTTTTTTTTTTTTTTTTTTTTTTTGAGGCTTTCTTTTCAAATATCCAAGGGCTCTGAAAAAAATAATAATTCTGAGACCTTAAAAAGACCTGAAAAATATTTCAAGACCTCTGTAAACTATTACAAGACAGTCTGGCACCTTAGAAGCACAGAAAAACAATTTAATGATAGTTTAAAAACGTTGTGTAATACTATAGCTCAATGATCCCACAAACATCCCCAAAATAAACCTCAGCGCCTGTTTGCAATATGATAAATTGGTAATACTGAGGTTCGGCAGACAGCAAATGCACAAAAAGGTCTTCCAATTCAATGCAATGTAATTTGTGTACTGGACATAATTCAGTTTTATTCCAGCCATATCGAAACAAGACCCGTTTTAATGGTATATTGAGAGAAAAATAAGCCAATAATTGCAAGCAGCAGTCAGAGATTGTGAGTTATCCAGCAGATTGATTAAGGCTGAAGATTTTCTAGACAATTGGAGCAGAGATGTCATCAGGGCCAATCAAGCCTGGCCCTATTCCTTTCCCATTACAAAGGCAGCACCTGATTAAGTAGATCAAATGAGCAGCCACACAGCTCCTGGAGCAAGAGGCATACTGGTGGCTGCTAATTTTCAGCTTATAAGCAGTGTGTAACAGGAGCAAATGAATAAGAGCAGGGAGAGGGCAATGATTTTTCGGTGGTGTGTGATCTGTATATGATGGCAAACATCAACAGGCAGTGGAGTAGATAGATCTGAATGATTATTTCTCAGATGACAGTGAGAATACAGAGCAGCTGTGTAATATTTTGTTAAAATTGAAAATTGAATAGCTGTCTGCCATGCCAAGTCATTCCTTTAACACTATGCCAATTAAAGAGCTTTATGGTGGTACAATCATTCATTTTGAAGAAAGAGGTTGAAATTGAATTATGGTGCATGAGAAGAATGTATTAGATGCGCTACAAGCTCTAATGTCTCTCAGTTTTTGTATAAAAAATGGCGGCATGGAAAGAGTGGAATTCATCATCAGAATCTGGCTTTTATTTATCTTAGAAAACGTTTGATTGTGAAGCATAACTAATTTGTGATTTTATGACAATGAATGCATTTTATAAGGGAAAGTACTGAGAGATGTCTGTTGTAGCAGCGTGCTTTTTTATAAAAGTAGACTAGACCACCAATGATTTCTGAACAATTTACAAGAACATAAGAGCACACACACCAACGCAATGACACTTTCAAAAACATCAAAGTCCAGTTTTTGTATTTCTGTGTTTCAGAATTCCTCTGAACTTTAAAATGATAAAATGACTCAGTCCTTAGAACTCTGTCCCACAACTCCAAAACAACAAAATAAGAAAATCCTTACAATTCTTGCCTGGAACTTAATGTGTGTGTTTTTAAAGTGAGCAAATTTCAGGGGGGTTTTGTATTTATATTCCACCAAGTACAGGGAAACCCTTTTTACCCTGGCACTTTCACACATGACAGCCATCATCAAAGAAGGAACAAGTCATGCAAAAATCAAAACAAGCAGTGAGACAAGGCATCGAGTCAGAGACAGGATGCTGTGAGAGACTTGGTGGGAAGTGCTCGGGGGGTGGGGTGGGGATGGGGGGCAGTTTGGGTGCAGAATCCATGCGGCACTACACAGAGAATCACTATGGTGACAGCAATCAGGGGGCTCAGGGGAGTGAGTCTGGGTCAGAGAGGAGAGCTTGAGAGGCAGCTGACTGAGGAATCAGAGCTCGCTCAGGATGATTCAACTGACAGCCCCCCTCCAGGGCTGCGCTGGACCAGCTGTCCCCAGAGACCACGAGCGGTCCGGAAACAGAGATGTGACTACAGCAGCCTTTTTCTTAAGGAAGCAATTAGAGCGGGAGACAAGATGCTGTTAATACCTTCACGTATCTTCTCACCACTGAAAATGTTTTTAAAAAATAGAAATAAGTGCTAATTTAAAACGTTAACCGTTATGTTTCACATGCTTCCTCGCTGCGAGTCTCCACGTATTTTCCTGTTTTCTTGTTGACATAAATATTGGTTGAAACGAGCAATTGGTTAACACTTTGCTTCGCAGTTTACTTTTCTTTTTATCTGTCACTGTCTCTAAATCCCTCTACTCCTCCCCCTCCGTTTGGTGCTGGGCAGCCTCCACCAAAACAGATGGTCCAGCGTCAATAAGGCTGCCATTAACTGGCCGCTCACCCCTCAAACTCTGATCCCAGGCAGCAAAAAGCACATTTAAAGTACTGGGATACATTTGACTCGATCCTGAGAAGGGCACCGTGATCCTACTCAGTTCAACAATATCAAAAATATTTTTATATTTTTAAATTCTCTCAAGAAATACATTTTTATAACATTCAGTCATTTTTTACACTATTAAGGCTCACACTCTAATTAAGCTTTCCAAACGGTTTATCCTAACGAATGGAGTGAGTCATGTTCTGGCTTTTTCCTGTTGTTTATTCAGGAGTCGGGATCTCCTGCCACGACTGTGACTGGTTGCTGCGTCATCACTGTGCCACACCCTGCTGAGGAAAAGGACAACCACCTGACCTTGATGCTCAGCTTAGCTGCATTTCTCCTCTGCTTTATTCAGCACTAACATTAAATCCACCTCCCCTTGAGTCCCCCTGTGAGTGTCCAGCTTTTATTACTATCCATTGATGCATTTCCTGTAAAAAAAAATCATAATTTTATTTATTCAAATTTAAATTTTTATCCCTTTTTATTGTGCAAAAACATGGAATAATTAAACACTATTAGTTCCCACACATCCTAATTTCGTTCACTAATCCTGGTTTTAAATTCTAGCTTCTTTTAAGTGTAAACGCCGTCTGCATCCATGTCTTGTGAACTCACTTGAAAAGGAGACAAGAGGCGAATCTAAGTGATGGAAGAGGAGGAGGAGGAGATGGTGCTGATGCTGATGCTAGAACAGTTTTCCCACCTTGTGGCGACACAGTGAACTGTAGCTGCCTGAATGCACGAGCAATGGGGGAAGAGGGAGTGATGCAGAGAGAGATGGAGGGAGGGAGGCGATCCAGAAGGAGCGATACAGAGAGAGAGAGAGGAAAAGAGAGCAAAAGGGAGGGGAGTTTAAACTAAGTGCTATGTTTTGGGACAGGCTAATCTGCTAGCGAGCAGTGTGAGGATCGGAGCGTATTGTGTGAGCCAGTGTGTGGGGGACAGATAAGGGAGCCAGCCAGCCTGCCAGCCCGACCCGCCGACCCACCGACTGCGTGTTTTAATGTGCTGACTCTGGGGAGATTTTAAAAGACAGCAGCGTATTGACTCCTCAGACGTGTGCGGAGACCCCGGGCACAAACGCCTCCACTAAACAGCCGCAGCCAGCAGAAGAGCATCAGCAGAGAAAGAGAGAGTGAGTGAGTGAGAGAGAGAGAGAAAGAAAAAAGAGCAGAGGACTGAAAAATCACAGCACCAAATCCAGAAATCAAAGAGGATTTTTTTTTTTAATTCTCCTCTTTTTTCTGTTGGTTTTTTCTTTCTTTTTTCTTGTTCCTGGGACAAGAGGGGCTGACTCCCAGCTGCAGAGAACGGCCAAAAAAAGCTGAAGAGAATCTAAGAATTGAAAGGACAGAATTTAAAAAATCACATCATCGAATCTGAACATGTTTGAAATAAGCCGAACACTCAACGCCGCTTTGTTGAGCAATGAGGTAAAGATATCTGGATTTATCTTTTTGTGTCCGCATCTCACCTGTGTATGTCTGCTGCCAACCATTCTGTCATTTGTGTTATAGTACGTCTGCGTGTGTGTGTGTGTGTGTGTGTCCCTACACCTCTGTATGCTCGTATCCAGAAGACCGAGGGGATGATTGATAACAGCAGCTGTTTATTTCTTCAGCACGCTGCTTGGTACAGAAAATGAAGGGACCGCTATGCTTCTCACACTCATTCTGCCTTGTAATCATAAACAGAGCCAGAGCCGAGACTTTACACCCCCCGCCTCATTGTAATAAAACCAACGTAGCCATCTAGCCCATCAAACATAGGCTTTGCTTGTGAAATTGCACACCTGAGGCTAAATCTGTATGTGTGCCTTCATGTGCACGCACGGCGTGAGTGGAAGTGTGTGGCTCCATGTTCACACACGCGTTAGTGTTCTCGTAAACCCGTCCACCTTCAAGTTTTTCCCCTCCTTACTCCCTCTTCTGTCCTTTATCATTCCCACTGTCCTTCCTACCTGCTGTTATCTGCTCTCCTTCCCATCTCTGACACCCCTTTCCCTCTCTCTCTCTTTCTCTCCCCCCCCCTTCCTCCCCCACTGTCTCTCCTCCCCTCTCCTCCCGTGTCTTTGTATGAGCGTGTGTGTTCTGCGAGCAGCATCTCAAGATGATGGCGAGGTACGGGCAGCTCTCGGGACTAGCAGCCAGTGGCGTGGGCTCCGTCCCCGAGACGCACTCGCCGCTATTTCCCAGGGATCTCCTGTCATCGCCCGTCCAGATGGGCTACAGGTCACCCCTGGTAAGAGGATAGACAGACCAATATCTCTGCACCTCTTTGATGAGCACAGGCGAGCATAAAACCTAGAAGTGAAAAGGCTGTTGTGGTAGTTCGTTTGGATATGTTGTGTGTGTGTGTGTGTTGAAGAAAAGAGGAAAAAGGGTAAAAACCAAAAAGAGAGCAAATCAATTGTGGGATTCTGCCTGTATCCCCAGTGGAGAGTATTAGTAAATATTTACATTGTTATGTTTGTTCAATTACGGCCGCCTACTCTGTCTTTAACCTCTGCCAGTCATATTATTATCAAGGGAGTTCGAGGTGTGCATGCATGCATGTGTGAGTGTGCATCTGAGTGGGTTATGCATTTGGTAAATTTGGTCAATTCTGTAGCACGGAATGTCTATTTTCATTTCCTTAGATATTCATAGACACGCAGTTTCTGCAGAGCTGCTCTTAGTTTAGTTGTAAAACTTCAGACGATCTTAAAAATGAAGTTTGGTTTCATGAAATATTTAATCAGGTAATTTCTAATCATTCCCTTTACAGAATCAGAGAAACAGGAACTCTGCAGAGAGACATTTTCCACCAGAGTCAACATTACGCTGCAATTTACATAGTCAAGATTACTTGAGGGGAAAGGGACCGGGAGAGGAAAAGGGGCATGAGGAAAACCTTAAGCGTTTAGGCAAAAAAAAAAAAAAAGAGCGTTGTAAGAAAATCCCTGACTCGCTGCATAAAAGCGACATGAAGCTGTGGGTGTCTAATCTGCTGTGGGCTCTTCATTGGTTCGGCTCCCCTTCTAACTGGCTCAGATCCACACCCCGGAGCCTCCCGGAAGCCTCCATAACCCACTGTCATGCTGCCGACTGCACCCAGGGGTGTCCGTCAAGTGTATGCAAATTCATGGAAAGGGATAAGCAGTGGAATATGTCCGTGAGGAACTGGGCTTTTAAAAATTTGTTTTTTGCTTTGGATTTTTTCCTTGACTTCAAAGCCTCTGTCCAGTGTTTCTGAACATGAAGCATTATGTGTTCCGCTGGCCGCTTAGACCCACAGCAGCGTTATCAGCTGTTTGCATGAAGGTGCTGGACCACAAATTATTTGCTGAAACCGGCAATTACCTCGATTTATGACATCAATGCAATTGACACATTAACATATTGCAAGAAATCATTTTCATCATTTTAATGGATAAAATTCGGTGGCGTTTACTTTAGGAGTTATTTTCAGGGTGGAGCAGGATGTAGCTGAACAGGGAGGAAAGGAAAGTGCCTGGATTCAATTAAATTTAAACATTAATTTCAAGAATTATAATGAAGTCATTAAGCAGCTTCATTTATTACAAAGAAATGTTTGTTAATAGTAGATTTGGGGTGATTTGGTCATTTGTTATCAGTACATTTCTGGTGATGAAGCTCGTTCTTGTGTGTGTGTGTGTGTGTGTGTGTGTGTGTGTGTGTGTGTGTGTGTGTGTGTGTGTGTGTGTGTGTGTGTGTGTGTGTGTATTACCCTGGTTAAAAAAGACCATCGTTAAAGTGATTAATGGTGCCTTCATTAAGCACAGCGAGATCATTTGCATACATTAGATAAATGTGCTGGAAGAATCTGGTTGTTTTGTTGGGTGAAGCCTCAGGTTTCAGAAACTACAGGAAAGAAATGATCTACGGCTGGTGCGGCTACAGAATATTGGCAGATATCAGTAATATTACTGTTAAATAAACCGAATGATCTGTGACTGATAATAAATCTTTAATTTAATACAACAGGTTTTATTCCTACTGGTTAATTAGTTTATTTTTTATTGCACATCTGCAGTACCTGCATGTTTGTCAGCATAGGCATGTTTTTTGTGTGTGTCAGTGCCACATGCTTAATCCCAGGGTCGGTTAGCGTGTGCACATGTTCTTAGGGTTGCACCCGGTGGTTAAAGCTCCAAGGCATTTAAAAAAAAACACTCAAAGAATTAATTTCCTGAATGATCAGAACCTAGAACCATAGAGAAGCATGCCTTTGACAAAATTAAAACTAACATTCTTCTGTTCTTAAAGTTTTAGCACAACCACAATGACCATCTTAATAACACCTGAGCAAAAATTCAAATTGCAAATGATTCCTTGTTGTTTTTGTTGTTTTTGTTGGCACTGAGACCCAATTTCCAGAAGCCCACATCTACAAACACACTGTGCACCATGCTTCAGAGCTGAATGCTGTTAATTTGGAGAAAGCTGCACTGATTACCCACTGCAGGCAGCTGCCGTTCCCCATGTGACACTGGGCTTTGTTTGACAACTACAATCTTTTCTGTTTCCGCGTGAGAAAAAAAAATGAAAGGCTGCATTTCAAACCTGCCTGAAGTCATTTTTAATCCCCACAAAATGCAACAAAAAACAAGAAGGGAAAAGGGGTGGCTGGTGCCACAGAAGCTTGCAAACGTGTGTCACCACGGAATATAAGAAGCCAGCAGATAGTTAGAGGTCATCTCTATTTCATAACAATAATTAGCTCCTTCCATCTGCCGCTCGCTGCATTTCTCCGAGCCTTGATTGCCGTGTTGTCTATATCCAGGAAATTAGTTCATTTATGCTCTGCAACCCTGCTGTCACCAAGGCACAAACAGGTGCAGCACGCTGAAGGACGGCTGAAAGAGCAAGAGATGCTCGCAGACAGAGAAACGCAGAAATGTGCAAATTGCAGGATCAAACATGATAATCACGCAACAAGTACAATAGCGGCTGATTAACACAAGGCAGAGAAAACAAATGTAGCTTTTGTGTGTTGTGAACTATTAAGTGATCTGCTGAAATTTTAAAATTGTTTTTTTAAGGCTGAAATATTTTTTAAAAAATAAAAAAGGTGTGGCATAACCGTTCATCTTTTTGCTCTTTTACAGCAAAGCCAGTAAAAAATGCTATAGTGGTTTTATTTATTCAGCTATAAAGCTGTAGGAAATGTTTCAAAAGACACATTACTGAACCATATCACACCTATAGAGTATCCCCCACAGTGCAGTGTGTTACGACCCCCCCCCCCCCCCCCCCCCCCCCCCGCTTGACTGAATTTACCTTCAGCATCACAGGAACACGGACTGTGCAGCTTGTGCATCATGGCATGCTTATGGCTGATCTGAGCACATGTGGTGTTTCAGGAACACAGAGAAACGCGCCGCAAAAGGAAGGGAGGGCTCGGAGGAGTGTGTGTGCGTGTGCATGCGTGTGTGCGTGTGTTGGCCACCAGTGCTGCAGGGAGGGCCTAGTGATCAGCAGCTGAGCCTGTGTCCCACTGGGAGCCATCACTGCAGAATGGAGCAGGTGTCTGCAGGCTCATGCACCCCCCAACAAATCACACTCACCTTTTTTCACAAATACTGTACACAATTGCTGCAAGCTAAGTGTACTTTTTTCCTCAGTTTTTTTACATTATCCTGTATCTGTGTTCGTCAGTTCTTTTTATTTATAAAATCTGGCCGTTTCCTCTCCTTCTTTTTGTGCTCCACTTTGCTTGGAACCAAATTACTAAAGAGTTTGTTTCTTATTTTTGATATTTCTTGCATAATCGTGCTGCAGATGCAACACAAGCATCAACACCCTGCTGTAGTTAACCTGCAATGTCTCCTGAATAGTTTCAGTAAACTATGTGCACCGCAAATATCTACATATGTGAACAGTCGTGTGATGAATTCTCCTAAATGATCAGTGAGTGAATATTATAGCGACGAGGGGAGAATACAACCCATAATCCAACTGTAAACAAGAGTCACACCCACCACTAAAAGTCTAATTTAATGCTGTTATTCCCACATTGATCTAGAGCTTTGTTCATGCACAGATTAGCATGACTAAATCATTATAATCCCAGTTGATGTGGATTATGTTATTAGATTATATGATGCTGTTTAGTTGGGTGAGAAAAATCATTTCTAAACAATCTAAAGGTTGTGCTTCTCTATGGAAATATAAAAAAATGGCAGCCAGAGCAATGCTATTATATGCAACTGTAGTGTTTTGTTTTTGGGTTTAAAGAGAATAAATACAGAGAAATGAAAGAGCAGACAAGTCTGAGGATTATGTCTGTAAATCAGCTTTGATTTAGTTATCTGTGAAATATTAACACGAGAGAAAATAATTATTATCTATCATCTGACAGGTTTGCAGCTAAATCTAATCTAAATTTAGATGCATAAAAAAGGTGTTTTAGGTGGACGTATGAGATGATCCAGCTTTGGTGAATGAATTAGAACACTGACAGCGATATCAAAAAGCAGCGTGGATATCTGTCAACCTTTCAAACCTTGACAAAAGAGGTATTAGCCAGTGCAAGCCCTCCACTGACCCATCTGCATCTGTGATAATCTCACTCAGACGGCTTCAGCTCATCCCTCTTTCACACTGCACAAAATAATAATAATAAGAATGCAAACACAATTTCCTGACAAAAAGAACACCAGTCTTTTTTTCCACTCTATAGCAGACGCCGTTTTGCAGGTGAGGGCCTCTGCCCGGACGTTCGTTTTAGAAGCAATCCCACGAGGAAATGTGCTCTTGTTGTTCACAGCTCAGCGCCTGTTGATGCGGACGATCCTGAGCGATCGTCCCCGTCTGCGATCCGGACATGTTGATGAACAATATTGTTCCGTCTCCTCTCAGAATTGATGGTTTGCTTTTATTGATTTCTTAATTGCGGAGGATGAGGTGAAATATCTGCCATCGCCATGAATAAATGATGCAAGTCTGAGTTGTGCATTAGTGAATTAGTAAATAGTGCATTAGTAAAGGAAAAAGTGACCGTTAGTGACTGCACCTCACTTCTGCTACCACTTGGGGATGTCCTGAAGCTAAGTCTCGTGTCTTTATCGTTTTGGTCTTGTTGATGGATTTTGACAGCCCAGTTAAATAAAGATTTATTGAAAAATAATAAAGACAGCGGGGGAGGGTTCATTTTTCTACAGAACTGAGAAAGCAATATCATTATTGGCAAGTCTCTAAATTCCAATTATAATAAACTTATTCTAACAGCTGCAATGGTGACAAGAATTTAAAGTGAATTACTTCATAAGAACAGACATGAATCCCATACGGAACATTTTATTACACTACAAATAATCTAAATTAGCATGTTTATTTATCTCTTCTTTCTGTGTGTTGTCAGTGAAATATCTGTTATTCAACCGAAAGTCTCGACGCCACAAAATAACTGAAACATGTCTGGGAGCATGTAGGCATTTAAGCTGAAACCCGTACTTTTTTGTTCTGCTGCATTACACCCCTGGTTTTCTTCAAGCATGAAGTGACATTTCCAGAGATGGATTTGTTCGGTGCGGGCACGAGTTTTTGGCCCACAGAGCCGACGGCCAGGCTTGTAAAGGACGCTGGACGTGTCTAATTTCTGAAAGGTTAGTCCTTATCAGAAGTCACGCTGCAGTCATTTATGCAGATCTGATAGGGGGAGATTCTTGATGAGGTTTAAAACACCGTGACAGATAACAGGACTTACTTTTTTCCCCTCTTAAGGTCTGAAAAGGAGATTCTGTAAAAGAAGAAAACAGGTGTTATTTTCACAGATTAAGAATGGGAGAGATAAATAATAGCAATAAATGAGCAGCAGCCTCAAGCAGGAAGTTTCATGTGTTTTCTTGTGTTGCTGTAGTGTGTGTGTGTGTGTGTGTGTGTGTGTGTGTGTGTGTGTGTGTGTGTGTGTGTGTGTGTGTGTGTGTGTGTGTGTGTGTGTGTGTGTGTGTGTGTGTGTGGAGGAAGGGCGGGGGGTGTTGTGATTAAAGCCTCCACCAGATGGACCACAGCAGTCGCCCTGTGAGCGTGGATGTACCCCGACCGGGATCAAACGCAAACCGGGCTGCCGTCCTCACAGCCCCGAGCCCACCAGCAAACCCCCATGATCCTCTGACCCACCACACTGCAGCGCGGCCTCGGCTTCATTTCACACACCCTGTTCAGAACGCAACACGACTCACGGGCAAAAAACAAAACCCGTCGCCATCATTGTCATCACACGCATCATTTACTCTGAATACACCGATGCGTCTGCACGTCTTTAAAATGATGACACGTTGTTAAAAGATGACAGGAAGACTGAACTTTATGACCAGCGAGGACCGCTGGCCCCCTGAAGCTGAATGTCAGCCCGTGCTGCGGACCGCGCCGTCGTCCAAATGGACACTAATCCACCAGAGCCCTGTTGAGAATACACACTCTGTGCCAAAACACATGCCAGACCAAACAGTGAATGCATAACTAAGCCTTCCTGGGCCTTCTGCACAAGCCCTCCCTCATTTGTGTTAACTGTGAGCAACAGCCTGCAAGACCGTTTTCACCACTAAAATACAGGAACAGTAGAGATGCCTTCACCTTCTCCTATCTGAGACAGCCTCGGCTGAATCTAAATCAACCAAACAAGAAAAATAAGTTACCTCTGTTTATTTTCAGAGCCTACATAGTGACCAAACCAGCGATTTCGATGGAGTCGTTTCAAGCTTTGGCTCAGAAGACAGCCTCCCTGTCACATCTGTGCAGACTGCATGACTCCAGCCACAGCAAACAGCTTTGAGTTAAAAGTTGAAGGAAACGGCTGTGACAAATGCAGCCGAGCCTTGTTCTGAGATCGGCATGAACAATTCACTTCAGATCTGAGGAGTTCCTGGCAGAGAGAGTGACACAGGCCGGGGTTAAGCCGACTGTGCATCATGCCCACTGTCACTGAGGAAAGAGGATGTGGAGGAAGAGCTCCAACTAGATTAGCTTGATTTTTTACCAAATACAGATCTTAAAATAGAGTTTAGCGTGGAACATGTGTCTTTTATTTGCGACATTTGAGGAAAAATCACCCTAAATGTTAGCTTTTAAAGATTCAGCAGCAACAATGAATTCAAATCTGCTTATAGGGAATCATGGTGACGTATTTTCATCCCCTTTAATTGGCCTGTCTGCAGGATGTCTGCTAGGAATTGAAATTGCTTTCAAATCAAATTGTTTGACTTTCATTGAAACTCTGCACCTGTTCTCAGGATAAGAACACAATCAGGAGTTAATGTCTACGGGAGCGAAAATTGGCACATTTGACTGGTTGTGAGTTGTTCTTTCTCAGTCTTTCCTCTGAACCGATGGACTTTTTTATTTTTTTACTCTAACAAGGAGCTGTCTCTCTTGTTTGCACCCTTCAGTGCGAGTGGCTTTAAGCTTGACTGTCCTCTCAAAATGCTTTAGCATCAACCAGCCTCAGCGTCTTGAACTTTTTTTTTTTTTTGTCTTGGACATCATTTTCCTTTCAAGGAGCAGCTTTGTGGCAAAACTACACCCGAGTCAGAGAAATCACTTGAACAATCTTGACTGCTTCTGAAGAGACAAGAAAGCCGATCATGAAACTACCTAAAAACATACAAACTATGTGTAAAAAGTCAGTGGAGCTCCAGCTACAGACAAAGCGTGATGCTATCATGTAGACAGTTGTTTATCACCGCTGAGGGACACAGACATGCTGAAGTCTGCCACTGTCATTTGCTGATTGTTACCGGCAGAGGGTGGACACCTGCCAGGAGGAGGGCAGTCATCAGTCTGAGTAGCACAGCAAGATGCTACTTCTGCCAGGACTTCAATAGAGTAACTAAATCCATCCTTCAAGGACAAATGAAAAAGACTCCTGGCAGAGCAGCAAATACGGCTCTAATAAATGTATAAACCGGTTTTAGTGCATCAGCTGCTGTAAATTGTGTGATATATGTTGATAAGATTGTTCTCCTCCACTCGGTTCAAACGCTGTTTGAATATTTTCCTGCCTGATGGTGATAATTCGGTTTTGCGGCGTGTTTTCCATCTCGTGTCATTGTCTGCATTCATTGTATCTAACGTGCAATCGCAAAGATGAGTTTTTCTTCCTAAATAATGAATAAAAAAAGTTTTCATTCCCTTGTTAATAACGGAGGTATTTTCTTCCAGCACACCGAGGTAACACCTCAGCTGGCGTCTTCACTTTCCCTCCTTTTAAATAGAAGCCTTATTATGCAGAGTGAAACATAAGACAGGTGTTGAAACACTGCATGTGACAGTTAACAAGGCTCGAACCGAGAGCACCCACAATTATCACTGTATGCACTCTGCATTTTTTAAACCAAACCTGCATATGTAGCACGCTGCTTTTCTGTACCTCCTCTTTCACACTTGTTAGAGGCTCGCCAGGTTCACGCTTTTACCTGAGGAGCCTCTCTTATATACACAGCACCACATCCAGAGTTCTAACCTTTAGATTCACTATCAACAAACAGATTTGTCAGAAGTGGCAGAGATATAGTGAGCAGGAGCATCACAATGCATTAAGAGGAACAACACAGCCTGCAGGTGATTAGAGGCTATGACCAGGAGGTTTACGTAAGCAGGGCAGATTGGAGGGCAAAAGAGTTCACTACAATTAATCTACAATTTTAGGAGTTTCAGGTTGTATTAT
>SSNS01000004.1:3398964-3514872 GCA_006937985.1 Aphyosemion australe | reverse complement strand
ATATATATAATTTTTTATATACAATTTTTTTTGCTTTTGTGATCCATTTGTGCATGCATTTCCGCTTGAATGAGATGCATGCATGTGTGTGTGTGTGTGTGTGTGTGTGTGTGTGTGTGTGTGTGTGTGTGTGTGTGTGTGTGTGTGTGTGTGTGTGTGTGTGTGTGTGTGTGTGTGTGTGTGTGTTATGTGGACACGAGCCAGAGCTAATAACTGAGATGGGATTCCACATTGCTGACGGTGTGTTTGCTCTTTCTGGGTTATAGCCACAAAAGCTTTTTAACTTTCAAAATATTGCAAGAGCAAAAAAAAAAAATTTAAATTTAGCTCCTCAAAAACTATTCAGCATCAGTCATCACCCAAAATGCCAAAACTGCATCCAATCAACGCAATGCACTTCTAGATTTTCTTCCAACAAATTCTGACAAAGTGGAAATGGCATCAAAAAAGCAGCTTTTTTTTGTCCTTAACCCTAAAAATCATTTAATCATTTTAAATACATCAGTGATTTGATGTGTACATAATTTAAATCCACACTGCAGCATCCCTGACACTCAGGCTGTAAAGGATCTCAACATGGATGCCTTTAATGTTAAACAATAATATAATGCACAGAGCGGTAACTTGTACTTTGCAGTAACATCGTTCCGTCTTCGTGCCACAGCTACATACACTCTGCAGCACAACATGGTGGAAAAAACAAATTGTGTTTATAGCTAATTTACCAAGTAGTGGAAGTCATAGTCGCCGCTTTTTAAAATGATGATCCCGTAGAGCAATCTAGTGAAATAACACGCCACGCACGGCTACCGTGAGAAACTATTTTCACTTTCAAATCATGTTCTCATTTGGAGAAAAGGTTATTTGGATCATATTGGAGGGAGCGATAACAACCTCCGAACTCTGCCCATTATGAAATACAAAAGAACCCAATCACCTACTTTATTTTACTGTGAACGGCGAGCACAATGACAGAAAAAGACCCAACAAAAATATTCTAATTTGATTTGCAACTAAGTCAGCGCTCTCTTCTGTCCTGTAGGGAACAAGAAAAACAGAGCAACAACAATAAAAACATGGGTTTGCCAGGCATACTGGAGGCTGGGGTATGAAGTGTTTCTTCTCAGGTCCAACCCAAAGCCTTTATTAAACTGAAAGGTCAGAGCATGAGGATAAAAGATGGAGAGAAGACCGAGGGCTTGTTGCCTGTACCATTCAGCTGCAAATTCTGCTTCCCCTTCTGTTCAAGCAGCAAAGATAAAGCGGCGTGACAAAAGAAAAGAGACAAAGACTCATTTCTATTTTAATCCATTTTCATTGTGTTTCATTCGGTATTACTCTTCCTCTCTGTTTTGTTATATACAGTACGACTGGTACAAGCCTCCAGACTGCAAGAGCCAGCATTTTCTTCTTTAAGAAACAATAGAGAGTGTGTTCTTCCATGTGTGTGTGTGTGTGTGTGTGTGTGAGAGAGAGAGAGAGAGAGAGAGAGAGAGAGACTAAGTCCTAATTGAGGGTGTCACAGATATTCTCATTAGTATGTCAAACACACGGTTCCACTAGACCTAGCTAGCTAGCGGTAGCTAACCAGACAGGTGGAGGGGTCAGACAGGAAACAATGGGGGGATGTTGTGATGTGATGCCTTTCTGGCAGCCCCAACATGCGTTTTTCTTCACCTTCTTCTTCTTTGTGCTTATTTGAGATGTTATATGTGCATTTTTTTGGGTGGGGGTGAGGGGGAATGCATGGCTAAGAGTTTAATGTTCCATATGTGTTAGATAGGAGATGATTTGCATAAAAATATCTGCCTGCATATAAAATCTTTCAACAGGATGTGATTTGAAACAGCAAGTTTGCATTAGGGGTTTAAATATCAATGAAGTTTAATATAACAGAAGGACTGCAAAACATGTTTTCTGTTCTTTATTTTCTAATCGTAATGCTTTTTATAACAGTACTTTTTTTGTTAATTTGATAAATAAGTTGAGAAAATTTGGCTCTTTGTACTTTATGGACAAGGAAAAGTGACAGTTTTGCATCCTTACATACGATTCAACCAACAAAATAACGCTGCTAAAAGTAAAAACTCTTTAAAGAGAAATGGTATAGGTTGTTAAAGCCTAACAACAATGATATAGACCAACAAGTCATTTCAGAAGCAGGTGTGTGTTTCTACCTGCAGCACGAGGTGTCTGAACGTGTGAGAATGCAGAACGATGTGTACATGAACTTGCACGCATTGCGAACACGAGGTTAAATGTGCAGTATAGCATGAAGCTACATGCGTCTGCAGTAAATCCGTGGTGTACGTGAGTGTGTGTAAATGTTTGCACATGTGAAAGTTCAGCTGAGTACTTTTGCCTGCCAGGTAACAGTGTT
The DNA here is from genome assembly GCA_006937985.1 of Aphyosemion australe. Taxonomy (NCBI): domain Eukaryota; kingdom Metazoa; phylum Chordata; class Actinopteri; order Cyprinodontiformes; family Nothobranchiidae; genus Aphyosemion; species Aphyosemion australe. The sequence continues at coordinate 3,512,492 of SSNS01000004.1, read as the reverse complement.
AAAGGAGGCAAGAGCTCCCTCTTCTTGTCTGCCTGAGGTAGAGTCCAGAAAGGATGATCCAAGAGCTGATGGGGGGGGGAAAGCAATATAAAAACATACCATTTTGTTTGTTTTAAACATTGTATTGACTATTATACTTAATCAGGACTCTCAAATGCATGGTTATATTAATGCTGTTATAAATTCTATGCTATAGGATTTATTCAATTCTGTGAGGAACAGCTTTGAAAGGAAAACACACCGTGCATGCCAGGATCAGTGCTGCCCTTTTCCAGCTGAATTTAAAGGCTCTACATGGCTGTAAAACAGCAACCACTCATGCACAGCAGCAAAAATGCAGACAGCCTCTTTCCCAGCTTAATGATAAAGGAGGGACGTGGAGGTGCATAAACTAAAAGCCTTGTGTGCTGATCTCATGCACAATTATTACAGTCGGCTGACAGATAATTATGCGCATACACAAATATAATATGGTTTTAACTGCTCTGTGGCAGTCTATCTCCCCGCATGATGCTTCTTCCTCCACCCCCTCGCTCCATGAACCACCTCCACTCTCATCCCTGAGCGCCCCGCCCCATCTGCATCTCCTCAGCCAATCGGAAATCTCCAGGTGAAAGGACCATCCCTAATTGGCTTTTGGGGAAAAGTGAAAGATGTTTGGTGTGGAAGGAGAGTATCTTGTTGTTTTTTGTTTGTCTGCAGCACAGGACGGAGTTGCCGGTCTTCCACACCCACCCACGCTTTTACTTGATTTACTTTTTCTGCTTCTGTTACTACACTCCACCGCCTCCTCCTCGTCTCATTCATCCTCTCCAGCACGCTGCTCACTCTCCACTGACTTTACCAGCTTTTTCCATTCTTTTTTTTTCTTTTGTAAGTTTGTCGGCTGAGATCACCTTTACGATCCAAACAGCCAACAGCAGAATGGTCATGGTGAGTAGGCAAGATGTGAAAAGGTGCCTTTTCTCCCTGTGTGTGCCTTATTTTATCACAGCAGGCAGACAGTTACACATACAACCTGCTTTTATTGTCTTTTATGTTGTACTATAATGTTTTCTAATTGTAAATGGCACCTGCTGTCAGATAGGTGTGTGTGCAATTAAGATTTGTTCCATTTTAATCTAAAAAAGTATAAGTTATCATGTAAATAACCAATAATTCATGTCCAGATTTATTTTGTAACTATAAAAATGACAAAAAGGGAATGCAAACCATCCCTTAAAGATCTTAAATCAGTGTTTTTGTAACCAAAACCTGATTGTAAAAACTATTTGTGTTAGGGAAAATACAGTCTTGTAATGTACAGAGGATTTACCATACGCCGTGTAATAGCTAATTTATATACACTGTGCTGCGCAGGCATCCTATTACCATAACGCCTGAGGCTGCAATCACTCCTCTCCTCTCCTCTCTCTTCCTCTATGCGCTACTCTGCTCACTCAAACACCCAGACTTCAGCTGCGATTGATTGCCTTGCTGGGATTCAGAAAGCCTTTTCTCTGCCAAAGCAGCCAGAGGTTGGCGTGTGCCGAGGAGAGCTCGGAGCCAGCCAGAGAGCGAAGGTGTTAACGCTGAAGGGAGGGGAGAGGAGAGGAGAGGAGGTGAGGCTAGGGAGCCGACAGGCAAGGCAATGCGCCAATCACAGAGAGCTCTACCGCTGACGGGGGCGGGCTCTGACCTTCCAGCTGAGCAGGCGACTGGATGGGAGGTTGAGAGGAGGAGGATGGCGCGGGGGGATGCAAGGAGGGAGGGATGTAGGATGGGAGGAGAGAGAGAGAGAGTCTTGCTGCAGCCCAGCACTCTCCTCCAGACTCATCATTCTCCTCACATCTGTGGAGGAAGGCTATGTTTGCTCTGTGCACATCTTAGAGTACCGTACGCTCAAGATCCAGGAAGAAACAGGAGGAGAGTCAGAAGGGAGAGAAAAACAAAAGGAGGCAGTGCCGGAGAAGACTAAGACAAGGGAGAGAGTTAGAGTAGGGTTTCTTTTCTGAGGCGTTGCTGTAGTTGTGAGGAGAGAGGGAACGCGAGACAACGGCTGGCATCTCCCAAATGGAGTGGAATGGGTTTAAGATGGTAAGAAAGGCTACGAGCGGCCTGACAACATACTTCATTTTCAGCTTTCTGCAGCAGGAATTTGTAGTAAACGTATTCTCCCCTACGTCAGTGCATGTGATGTTCTTCTTACAGCCAGTGTAGTGATGCTGGTCAACTATTTCTCATTCAGCATGTTAGGGTTGCTTCTTTCAGGCAAGCAGCTTTCAGCAGGGGGGTTAGTTAGGCTGAAGATCTGAATGAGGAATGGAAGATGTGAGGCAAAGAGCTGGGCAGCATGCTGATAGGAGATGTGTGGAGGCAGGAGTAGAGGTAAGAAAGGTGGGAGGAAGGAGTTAAACTGGGGAGCAGCACCCATTTTACGTTAAAGCTAGGGCTTTCTCTGCCTTGGCATAACGCTGCAGTAAGAAAATACGTTTACCTGTCTGTATGCTTTGTGTGTTTAAACATGTACTCAGAGTAGTGCATGTAAGTCAATGTGAGTGGTCAGTAGGCCTCCTGTGTGCACAGTTTGAGTGTGTTGCACGAGTGAAGAGAGACTTGATAAACTGGAGTCACAACAGACTTTAAAGCTCATTTTAAAGCACGAATTATGTTAAAGTGTGTGTCAGCGCGAAAGCCGTGATCATGAGCTACCCAAGTGTTCGCCCTTTCTCGCCACCCTGAGACTCACTCTAACATCCATCCATCCATCACATTCACGCTACAAAGTAAGAGGTTGACTAATAAAACCAGCAGCCATTTTATCCTCCCGTCTCTTTCACCTGTCACCGACAGTAAGACGGTCATATTTCATCGTCAGCACAGCTCTGAATCGTCAGGGCTAGAATTTTACCTTTTAAACGTACCCATCCATTTCCACGAAGGCTTTCCTATCATCCGCTGACTCGTTTTTTTGTTTTTTATGCCTTTCCATAAAAATAATTTTGCAGCGAGAATACCTTTTTGCGTGCATGGGCCAGTTTTAATCATACGTCATCAAAATGCTAACGGAAATGAAGGCGATTCCCCCCTGATGACGTGGCTGGAAGTTGTGGCTGCCCCGCTGTTCTGTCTCCCTGGACACTGAAGGCTTCAGTCATGTGTCAGCAAAGGTGTTAATGCCCAGCAGGAATATACAGTATGATGCATGTAGACAGGCATGACCAAAGGACAACTCCGTATGATGTTTACCTACAGATTACAGAAAAAAACTGACCTATAGTAGAAGATGCATATATATATATATATATGCATATATATATATATATATATATATATATATATATATATATATATATATATATATATATATATATATGCATATATATATATATATATATGCATACAGGGGCTCTGTTGCCCTAAGGCCGAACACCAGGTGCTCCAAGGTTACACATCAATGCTAATAGGCTGCAGTGTGCTAAGAATTTATCAGCCGCCCTGCATCATGCCGAGTGGTTTAAATGTAACGTAATCTCAGATAAGGGTGCAGCAGTAATTTACTGTTGTAGTTTGAACCTGGTTCTGTGTTCAGAGAACATTCCAGTAAGAGAGGATTTACGGTAAACATTAGAACGCGGCTTCTTCCTGTTTTGCACACTCGTGTTGTTGGTTTTGTGTGGTTTGACGTGCCACAGCACCTGCTGACATGTCTTCAAATGCAGAGTGGCATAGTTAACTAGAAGCTGATTGAACATGAAGTTTATTCACAGTGTGAAAAGAAAGATGCAGTTACCTCTTTATCTCCTCTGTTAAAACATTAGCTCTTTGTGGCTTCATCCTGTAGTAATGTTTATATTCAATATATTGAGCAGAACTTGAAATCTTTGCATGATTCTACCTCCGCCATGATATATGTATTACCTGGCTCCAAAAGGTGAATGGCAGAGTATGTTTTTTTCTGGGCGCGAGTGCTAACTAGCAGGATGTTTTATGAGCTACTGGACTAGATTTTAATTAAACTCTCAGGAAGGCTTCATTGGATGTACGTCTGATTAACTTTTAGATTCAAGATGGCCACCACAGCTAACTGACCTTGGCTCTGAGTGGCATCAGATCCATCAATCTGACAGAGATTGAGATCAAATTCCATGTGGTGGAAGCTGAGAGTCATTCACAACATAATATTCAAACTCTGTAACAGATCTTACAATATTACATGATATTATTTGTGACTTTGGTTCCAAAAATGTGACCAAAAAGTCTAAAATGCCATTATAACTTATTATAAACTCAAACACGTAAGGGAAGGGATGATAGATGTTCTTTCAATGAATGGTAGCTCTTTGTTTTGCTTATTAATTTGGATGATGTATAGTTTCTAATCTAATTTGATTTAATTATTGGTTAAATAAATGTCTAAGAATATTTAATTATGAAGTGCACGTGAGACTAAAGCTGGTTCTTAATGAGCAATTTTAAGTTGATTTGGAGAAAAGGGTCAACAATAACAGGATTAATAAGAAAACTTTACTGTGATTTGAAAATAACTACATAACCCAAAACATTCAAATTTAAAAATGAGTTTTCTAAACTTGGATCGGTCAGTAGTCATAACTATGATGAGACTAACAGGCTGAGTTTAATTAAACCTATTCCAGTTGAAGAATTTAGAAAAACCTTTAATTCTTCTCTAAGGATCATCGTTCACTACAGTTTTTTTCTCTCCCTGCAGGAAACTAAAAAATAGTTTATGGATGTGTTGATGTTTAACCAGCTCAGTGGCTTAGTGGTACGAGTGTCTACCCTGAGACTGGAACATCGTGGGTTCAAATCCACAGTTAGATCATACCAAGGACCTTTAGAAAATGGGACCCAATGCCTCCCTGCTTGACACTCACCATTAAGGGGTTGGATTGGGGGGTTAAACCACCAAATAGTTCCCGAGCATGGCCGTGTCTGCTGCTCACCGCTCCTCCAGGGGATGGGTCAAATGCAAAGAATAAATTCTACACACACATCAGTGTGTGTGACGACTAATGGGACGTTAATCTTTAATGTTTATGACTAAAAAGGATGACGTTAAGTGTTGTTTGTTTGTGGATGGAAGATTGTTCCCTGGCATGTAGCTAATGCCTCATAAAGACTGATCAGTAAAGGTCAGTGCTTTTATCTGTAATGAGATTTAATGCAAATCAGAAGATAAAGGTGATAACATGTCATTTTCCTGTAATTTGTGTGTTATATGGATGATAAAGTCATGTATAAATGTATGAATAATGGTTTATTTGTCTGGTATTTAACGTCGTAACTCTGATGCCCCTACTTAAGAAAATTCTAATTCCCTCATGAAGATTGTAGTCCTACTGATAACGGATCAGACACCATCCACAGTTGTGTCAGAACTAGCTTGTTCCTGAGAAAAGTCACAGTTCAAAGCTAAATAAAAGGCATAAAGTTCAGTTAACATCAGAGCTTCTGGCTTAAGAGGTTTTTCTATTGCTTTAGTGTCATTTACAAAAGTATTTTGTTGCAAAATGCTATTTTTCTTCAAAAGTCTTGTCCGTTTTCCTTTAAATAAACGCTGGATGGAAGCCGTTAATGAGCCAAAAGCCTGTTTAAATAAGACGACGCTTTAAGAAGAAATCTGTCCCAATTAGCACGCTTTGGTTTTTTAAATATTCCTTTTGTGCGAAGCCTAAACACACATGAAGACTCACAAAATGGTTGCATTAAAAATTAAATAGGTTTCCACAGTGATTTCCTTCATTTATTTAAAATGTTGGGATTTTTTTTCCTTCTCCCTCTCTTTTTGAAAAATCCAGAAATGTGAGCGGTATGGCGAGGCATTCTGCTGCGAGGGGAGCAGCGTTCACAAATACTAGACCTAATTCCTTTGGCAGCAGCTCAAACTGCTACAGACAGACACATAATCAGCTGGGGAGCGTTAGCGCCTCAGCCCACTAGCAAACACAGGACCGAGCCCTTGTTGTGCATCGCTGCTTTTTAGAATAAATATCCCGGTGGAAAATACAGTGGAAGAAAAGGAGGGTTTTTATGTTCATGTGGTGCTTTGTTCAGTCACAAAATATGAAAAGAGAGAGGAACGCTGGCTTTCCTCGCCGCCTCTGGATCCACGCGCTCCCTCATCCTTCACTGTACTCTGTGTGTTTTGGTATTCATACAGATGTTTGGATTTGACTGGCAGTTTCTCCTGAGACCGCGCACAAGCGGCTGATTCGTCTCATCTGCATTTTGCATCCCTGGAAAAAGAAAAGAAAGAAAGAACGAGCGGAGAGCATCAGCAGGCAGACAGGCTGAGAGCATCAGGACGAGTTAGAGCGCTTGTGCTCGTGCTGCCTGTTGTTTGGCGGCTTAACCGGCCCCAGCGCTGTTGCTGTGTGATGTTTAAAGGACATTTCAAGGTCACGCTTTTGACAGGCCCCACCGCCTCAAAAACATTAAACATTTATGTAGTTCTGTAGCCAGATGAATTATAGATTCAACATGCAACCGAACACGCTACAAAATGGCAGCTTTATGCTCGGTAACAGACACATTTGGGGGCCGCAAGCGAAAGCAACTTTGTTTAGTCTCCCCTTCGGCATCAATAGCAGGTGTGTCAAACTAAACGTCTATCCATCCACTCTCGCCACCGCTCACGCCATTATTCATTGATGTGATGCTTTTTGAAGACATGTTAGAAAAGGTTGAGGTTGAAATGAAGCACAACCTCTAGGAGGATTACGTAACGGCCATGTTGGAGTTATTTAACTTTTATCAGAGATTATAGCTGCTTCTGCAATCTTACTGACTTTATCATCGTCATTTTTGGTTGATTTTTCTCAACTTTTAATTATGTATTTTTCTTTTTATGGTGGTTCCTCTGTTTGGAACATCAATGCATTTTTTTAAATATATATATTGGTATTTTTTTAACTTAGGCCATATAGTGGAATTGTCCTTTAAAAAGCATTTTGCATGAAAACTTTTTAAACAGTTATAAGTTTAGCTCATTAGGGCCTAAAATGTTTTAGCTGGTCAACAATGGCTGCTATGTGCTGCGTCTAATCACCTGGGAATTATTTTTTTGAAAGAAATCTGCCTTTTCAGACCGATTCAGTGGAGAACGTAGAGGTTAAGGATAATTTGTGTTTTTAAAACAAAGATCTGAATTAGAACAGAGTACTACCATATTCCATTTAAATAACAATTCTGTATTTACCTTTTTCATTTTTATTCTGATTTTTTATTGTTAAATTTTCTTTTTTTCTCCCATTTTTATTATGATCTCTTATCTTTTTTTATGTTTATTGTTCTTGAGTGATTTTTATCTTGAGAGGCGCTATATAAAAAAAATCCTTTCTTCTGTTATACGACTAAAGAGTCACAACATTTATTCTGGTTTTTGTTCTTGAACACAAAAGATATGTCATCTTTGTTGCGGGTTTTCACATTAAACACAACTTCCCTCTTACTTCAGTTTACTTTGCTTGATAAATCGCATCATTTTCCCCAAGTTTGTGCCTTTCTAGTCTTTCATGGTTTCTTTGTAACCTTCTTGCTGTCTTGTTAAGTTCAGGTTAGGACCAAAGTAACATTGTTTTTAGATAAATGATGTATTTCATAATTTTCCCCTTCTGAGAAATTATACTAAAACCTCCCATGCAACTGAGTGAGTCAGGACCTTAAAGCTTACTTTACCTTTCCAACATCAGAGAACATGAAATTATAATTTTGGTCTTGCTCGTCCCAATAGAAATGTATTTACTGTCAGTTATGAGAATTGCATTCTCTCCTATACATTACAACTAGTTGCAAATGAAAATAGAATAGAATAGACTTTATTGATCCCACAGTGGGGAAATTCGCTCCTTAAGGCAGCACATACACTTAGAGAATAGGAAAAAATAATACATGAAATTACACAAAGGCATTCGGCTATTATTGTAACCTTCAGCAATAAAAAAAATGAATAAAAGAAGAAAAAATAGAAAACTGTCATACCCAACAGTGATCAAGTCTGAGAAGCATCCCCAACAGGAACCATCGTGACCTGATAAACTTATAACGGGTAGAAAGAAAAAGTACAATCTAACATTCTGTAGATGCACGACTCCTCTGCTATTGTCACACCGCTGTAGATATTATTTTATAACAATCAGCCACCACTTTTTCCACATCGCCTCCGTGGCATACACCACAGTACATGAGCAGAGATAGCCTCCTGTGGGCAATTTCAATTACTCTGCACTATCCAGCAGTAGGGGGGATTTATCTGCTCATTTCAATGCACGCCACACTTAATGATTTAGCTGGTGTGCCGCAGGCCTCGGCTGTTAGCTGTGCTGTTGTACATGTGCTGAAGGCTTTTGTTTCTCTCTCCGTGTGTCTCTCGCTGCAGCAGAAGCTATCTTTGGGTTCAAAATCGAATCCCAGAGTAACTTGACGGGAGAAAGGTGCAATCATGACTGGGAAAGTTAAACTCTAAATTTATGAGGAAGCTTTGCAGCGTAATGAAAATGACCAAAACTGTGTGTTGTAAGTTAGCATGCAAAGTCGTTCTTGTGCTGTGATTCCACAAGAATCCAGAAAAACAGAGAAAGAAGGGAGGATACTGTTTGTGTGAAGAGTTGGATTACATTTGATATCTTAGCAGATTATTGCTAAGTGTTTTTTCTACAGAATAGGTTTTATATTTCAGCTTGTTGCTCTGTCAGCAACATATCTGCCTCCTCTACAGCTGCATGTAGTCCTGAGTTATCCACCGCCTCGATCAAACTGTTAACTCATTAAGACAGATGACGGACGGCTGTCCTTTTCCCTAGCAGCTATTAGATTATAAGAGCTCCGGCTCAGAGGCAAATCAATAACCAGATTATATAAACACGCCTGTGCACACGCTAGCATCCATGCACACACAACCCGGGGCTGTGAAATGAATTCTTGAGTACAACGGTCAGTCTGTGTCTATGTGATGTGGCCGTATGCCTTTGCTGCAGGACACACACACACAGTCAGGGTGTGTGTGTGTGTGTGTGTGTGTGTGTGTGTGTGTGTGTGTGTGTGTGTGTGTGTGTGTGTGTGTGTGTGTGTGTGTGTGTGTGTGTGTGTGTGTGTGTGAGATGAAGCTGATGGAGGAAATAGTGATTAGATTAGGTGGAGCTCTGCCTCTGCTTAGCAGCCAGCCGTGTGTTTGTCCCTCTCTCTTGTTCTCCGTGGAAGTGCTGCGTATTGTTCTTATCACAACGCCTTCAGGCTGTTTATGGCTTTTTAAAATACCTGTTTCAACAAATCCAATATTGCCACTTCCAGCTGCAAACCAATTTTAATTAGAACTCCTGCTGTGAATTATGCTGAAAATTAAGTTCAGTCAGAGGAGTTTACAAGTTTTCTGATTCTGCTGGTCTCATGTTCGGGAGGCTTTTGCTTTAATTGCAATCTTGAGCAATGCACAGATGTTTGTAGTTGTTTGCAATATTAAGACACTGCTGAACTGCTTTTTCTCTGACCCAACACACGCAGTCAAAGCACAGTGGAGTGCTGGAATCGAGTCCTTTTTGCACAGTTGCACATGTCTATGTCCTGTGCACTAGTGCAGCGTCGTGTGTTTGGCTAAAGATAGTATGCAGCTTCACTATTATGGCTGGTTGCCTGCACAGGTGCACGGCCTCATTCACCTAGCAGCCAGTCGTGGAGGTGGTGTCCTGGCTCGCTGCACGTGCTACTGCTGACTCAGTAGGATTCACCTGCCTTGCACTTCCAGCATCACTTGCTGCTTTTTGCATCCTCCGGCCTCTGTCCCAGCCTAACTGGAAGTAGCTCCTGAGAGCATTAGAATGCATCTCAACGGTCTGTACCATCACACAGCAGACTTAATGCAATGCCCTGCGCCATTTGTTATCACCGGTGGTGAAAAAAGTACTTGATTTTCTTACCTAAGCAAAAAAAAAAACAAAAAAAAAAAAACAGAAAAGTGGAAGTATCTAAGAAATGTTGTCTTAAGTTACAGTATTAAAGTATGCATTATCAATTGTACTTAAAAGTAAAACAGAGAAATTATTAAACTAACATTTAAATATGTGTTGTGTGTACAAGTGTGCTGTCTGATCAGGGGAGAGGGGGCAAAATGCATATTAAAAAATAATATGCTGGTGAAGGTTTTCAGTCATCCAGGTCATGGTTTGACATGTTTGACAAACGGGAAAGACCTACATTAAACAAAGGAGGAGGCCTCAGGTTTCACCTTTCCAGCACCCAAAATGCAGCTCTGAACCTGATTCCTAAACAGTTTCAGTCTACAGTCTTCAGTCACACCCTCCTGCATCTAATCAAAACAACCATGCTAACACAATAAGATCTAATGACATCAACGGGGGGTAGGAAGAAGGGGTATTCATAGGTAGTTTCTGCTCGTTAAGCAACACCAGACAGCTACAGTTTATAAACTTGACCATATTCCAGTCAGAACTAACAAAGCTCCTTGGATGAAAAGCAAAATGTCTTCAAGAAACCAAAGAAGTCCAGTTGCCTTCATTTGAACCCTTTGTATTAATAAATAATAGTACTATCATCTTAGGCGTGGACAAGGGAGCATGCTACCAGGAGTGGGGTGGGATGTTGGACAAAATGCAAAAAAAAAAGAAAGTACTTTTACTTTTGAAACATTTTACAAAACATTTTGGAGTATAAAGTACATGGAATTCCTTTAACATCTAGTGGAGTAAAAGTAAAAGGTAGGCCTCAAGACAATTACTTAAGATGAGTAGATACAGAAAATTTTTACTTAAGTACAGTAATGAAGTACTTGTACTTTGTTACATACCATCATCATGACTCACTGCTGAAAGGTGAGCAACTGTGTGTGTGTGTGTGTGTGTGTAACAGATTTCAATGAATCTCTCAGAAAAGTAATAACTGAGTGTAAATCTGCAGACATGCTGGTTAGACTAAAACCTTTAACCGCATTTTCATTTAATTATGGATGCAAAGTAGGAGACTATTATTTAGCCTCTTTAATCCACGGAAATTATCTATCTAAGAGGCTCAGCTGATCAGTCCCATTCATCACACCCGGGGATTACAGCAGGACAGACACCAGTGCACTAAAAAGACATCTTACTGGTTTAACTTGAGCTGGAAGTTGAAGATTGGGCAGAGGCAGCAAGAAGTGAAACAAAGGCTGGCAAGCTGATGATGGGGTTTGATTTTGTTTGAGGGTAAAGATGGCACCACACTGGCCTGCAGCTGACAGTTGGACCAGGAAATAGGGTTGAGGGGCTACAGAGCGAGGGACGTTTACTGGCACAGGAGTGAAACTAGAGGAACAGTGATGAGGACCAAAGAGGCCTGGCCAGGGCTGGGGGTAAAGGACAGGGACCTGGGCAGACAGGCAGGGCCAGGCCTCCAAATCCAAGGCCCAGTCCCCCGCGCTCCTGGCTTCGGCCAAACAGCTAGGCAGGTGTCCAGCTGATCTCACACCCCCACGAGAGAGGAACTGCAGAGCATCAGTCACCGGAGCTGCACAAATTGAAGTGTCATCTCTAGAGTCAAGATGCTCACCAATTTTCTGCATGCGTTGGTGCAGAGTTGGGATTCAGCCAGTGGACAAATGGCTCCAGTTCCGCCTACAGTTTGGCTCAGAAAGGGAGACTGGTGTGTGTGTGTGTGTGCGCTTGTTTCCTGTATGTATGAAGCAACTAAGATGGGATTCTCTGTCTCATTTCACAAAACAGAATAAAATATTTTTTAGAAAGACTCAAGAAAAAATGAATCCTTGCAAAGTGCTGAATTAGTGTGTGTTTGTGTGCGTGGGGTTCGACATGTGCTCTTAAAACTGGATATCACATCTTTTTTTATGAGAAACACATTCAGCCATTAGGTAGCCCTTGTTAGGCAGACCCGTCTGAAATCAGCCCCATTCTGTCATCTCCTGACCTCTGACCTCACACAAGCGTGTGCCGATTACCCCGCAGCTGTGATGGAATCTGTGGGAAAGCTGCATCGATCTCGCTGAAAGACCCAAACATCACACGAGCGAAAGAAGAAAAGAGGGAGGGGCAAAAAAAAAAAAGTCAAGCCAAAGTTAAATGAAAAATTGCTTACATACACGTCTCGCTCGGTCTGGAACATTTATTATTCTGAGTCACACAGAGAGGAAAGAGGTGGAGGAGGATAGAAGAGAAGAATCCATTTGGTAAAGTAGATGCAGATCGATGAGACTGGAGGCAGGCAGGCCAGAGTGCATCTGAGGAAGTGTGTGTGTGTGTGTGTGTGGGTACCTGTGATGTGTCTGTGTGTGTGTGTGTGTCTACTTGCGTGCATGAGGCGTCCCAGATTACTTTTCCCGATTGATCCGGCCCAGCATCTGTCTGACCTGCAGCAGGACGTTTCAGAGCTCAGAAGAGGCTGGTGGAGGTGGAGAGAGATGGTGAGAGGGAGAAAAGAAATATAAAAATCAATAGCGCAGAGAGCAGTACACGGAACTTGACTGGCCGAGAAGCTGAGATAGTAAAGTCGTATTAATCTCTTTGTGTCTCAGTCGGTTTGATAGGAGCTGCAGCTCAGCTTCACTTTCACTCAAGGAGAGTTTGAGGAAGCAAGAAAAGGGGGACATGTGATTCTCTCTATCTCAGCAGCTGGAAATAAATTTCAGACCAGATAATGGCTTTTTTTTTTTTTTGGAGGAGGGGGGTTGTCTTCTCTCATCCATGTACTTTAACAACTCAAATAATGTTTTTTCAAGCCAAAGGAAACCACGAGTGGTACCTAAAACAAGATGATGAGGCAAAGTCTAAGATGTCAGATGCTTTCATGCTGGCTCCATTTTGTTGCTGCCAGGCAGTTTGTCTATCAGCAGAGCGATCCTGCGTCTCACTCCGCGGTCCTCTATCTGCTCTGGCCAAGTCAGGGTAAATTGATTGTCTAAGCTCTGTAAAAGGAGTGGAAGGGAAGCTCGCGCCGGGCCAACAATAATAAAAACAGTAGATTTATCGGCTAAAAGCAGGAGAGGAGCGACAACCCGGGCGACGCTAAAAGGAAAGCAGGCCTCCTTGATCATGTAAATCTTTTTGTCAAATCTGCCGCAGATAGCGTACAGTCAGGGCTCAGGGAAACTTCAATAACCGTTGGTGCAGTTTGTCTCTTTTGTGTTTTCTAACATAAAAGGAAAGCAAACATGCACTCCTCCTTATTGCTGTAGGTGGGTGAAGCCCGTCTTATTTTGACTGCAGTGCCCGGATACCGCTGGCCGGAAGCCTGAGGAGACAGGAAGCACTTTTGTGGCATCAAATATTAATGGCCTTATAGAGTGTATTGATTATATAATAACTTTTTCCACCATCCGAGAGCCGACTGAAATGTATTCCCTGAATAATTGAAAATGTATCCATGAGCGGTTTTTCATCTCAGTGGTTGGTGGATGTAATTGCACTGCAGATTTTATCAGAAGCAGCACATGTGTGTTTTCATGTGATAAACGCCAGGACAGCGAGGATATGAGAAAAGATTAAACTCTGTGCGTGTGCGTGCGAGTGTGTGTGTGCGTGTGTGTGTGTGTGCGCGTGTGTGTGTGTGTGTGTGTGTGTGTCACCTGATACCGTTTTCTTTTTATCGAATGGTTGGGCACCAAAGACTGAGCAGTGCTTGGAAAATGAGATGCAGACTCCAACACGCTGCTAAGCTTCATTTTACCGACATTTTGCTCCCTTGCACCATGTTAGCTGTTGAAACTGAGACTCATGTGCATCTGCTTGCTGCTTCTTACATTTTATCACCACATGTGTACATCCTAACACACTGCACCGTCTGCTTGCTGCGGCACGTCATCCACTCCCTACTGACTCATGTAAAGAGACGGCTTTGCAGCATGGGTGAAAAATGATATATATTTTTATGTTTCACCTCTGCCTAACTTTTCCTTTTTCAGGGTAGCGCTCCACCTTTAATCTTATTGGATGGGACAAATATGATTTCATTTCCATACTATTACCCGATTGTTGTGAGCATCTTAGCTGCCGGGGATGTAGTCATCTTGGCTTCTGTATCAATCAAAGCTCGACTGTGTCACCATTTATCCCAGTCAGATTCTGTTCTATCCCATCCCAGTTTTAAAAAGGTAAACCTTTGACTCTCACCACCTTAAAACAAAAAGTAGCTCAACTGATTTTTCATATGATCGTCCCAAATATATCTCAATATTTACCAGAAGCTGTCAGCAGAGAGACGTCTCGTCTTCTCTCTACCTTGACCTCTCTGGCCCTCCGTATCGTCTCTCCCCCCGTCTAACTGACAGTTCGCGCTCATTTAGACCTCCATTATGCATTCCTGCCTTAGTTTACAAGACACATTGACAACAGAACATGTACAGACTTTGTCTCCTCTCTCCCACCTCTGCCTCTCTCTTCCTTTGAACAATTGGAAGTGTCTTCCCTATTACTCAACCCTTGCCTTTTATTCCTCCTCCCAACTGATCCCTCGCTCCTGCTCCTCATCTCTCTGAAGGACTAAATGAAAGCAGAGGTCATACCTCCTTCCCTTCCTCTCCTCCTGCTAAATTGGCTGTTGTAGCATCCATAGATAGCTGCGAGGCATTAAAGCCCCCTGCTCTGGAGAGTCAGAGAACCGACTTCCTGCTCATTTGTGGCATCGTTGCCTTTTCAACCAGACGCTTGTTTACCCTCAGAGAGTAAGAGGGAAACCCTCATTATAAACCCCGCTAAAGTCGCTGCAGTCACCACTCCGACCCGCCAGCCCCAACATACATGTGCTTTTTTATATTTTCGACAAAGGAGGAGCTTAAAAGCAGCATATGAGGTGATGTAATTGTATTTCCAGTAACAAATCCCAGTTGTGGCTTAAAATGTGTTATTTTCAAGGGAAAATCAAACTCCTGAGCTACCTGACTTTGTTTTAGCTTCCCTGGTGGTGACTGTCACTGTGGTTTGTTTTTTTAGCACGATGCCATATTCCCAACACCCTTCAACCCCCTCCCCCTCCTCCTACCCAAACCCCACCATAACCCTAACCTTGCAAAGTGAGTCTGATGTTGACGGCGGGCCGTGCGTCCCTCCCTCCCTGTGCTCCGCTCCATAGGGGTCGACAGAGACACAGTGGCGTCAGGCAGAGCTCCCACAGCTCCAGGGCTGGGCAGAGAAGGGATTGCTGACACAGCCAAAGATGGTAAGGAGACAACTGCTGCCAAATGGATGGCCCAGCCATTTTACACACCCATGAAGTGATATGATCTGATGTTGTACTGTGCACACATAAATACGCGCTGGTTGGTGATGCTGCTGACTGAGACAGTGGGGACTGGAGCACAGATTGATGGATGGGGGTAATTGATGCTGGGCAGCAGGGAGGACTGGGGCTGGAAGATGTGCAAACATGCTGACGTACTCATGTGTGTGTATTCAGTAGATAGTGAGTGGCACTCATTCGTTATGTTTTTGATTTCTTTACAGATTTATGTAGGGCTGAGGGCTCAGGTGCCCTTTCTGAAAATATGTATTTTCAAGTATTGAAATGTTGAATATTTTATTATTTTGTACATATATAATTACAATCAAGTGTTTCTCTGTTGGAAAGAGGCATTAGTGTGTATTTCCAAATTAGCACAAACAGCGACCAGCATCTTCATTTAGGAAGTCGTGGTTGATGATGCAATGCTCACTGTCCCAATTCTGATATTATTTACACACTTATTTACTCCACACTCCAAGCCTTACATGCACTTCCACCATAGAGGACTGTAGTACGAGTATTGGGACAGAGTCATCTATTATGTCTGTTTGCTAATGTTTGGGTTAGCTACGCTGATGGCAGTGCTAGGGTGCTAATGCTAATTTTGTGTTGTATTGAGCTAAAATATTCACCAGTGTGTTTTAGCAACCACACTTTAACAAGCTGCATTAATGCTCCATTACCAGATTGAACCGGAGGCTCCTCCTTCATGGTGAATGAAAGCTAACGACGGAGCCACATATCTGGTTGTAGTGGAACGCTGCTCTAATGGCAACATGACGGAAAACACGGCAGCGGATGATTTTGTGAATTCTAACTTTTTTCTGCTAAAATCTTAACATTAGGTGGTGTTTTTGCAGGAAAAACATTCATGTACTGTAGGCTGATTTAGTCAAACAGTGTTTTATGCGTTGTGTGAGAGGCATGTGGGCTGACCTCTGAACTACGGAGGCCCAGGAGTGGAAAAAAACAATCTGATTTTCACAAAAATTTAAACCTTCATAAGTGCCAAATTTGAATTAATCGATAAAAAATAAAGTATCACTCAGCCCTATTTCTATGTACATATTCTTGTATTTAAAATGCACTAAACATGACATTTCTAGAGAACATACACCAAGTTTAAAACATCTAGAATATCTCAAGCACCCTTTAAATCTGTATTCTGTTTCTTCACCACACTTCCCTTTTTAAAGCTTCAACCAGACTAAATCTGCAGCCTTACAATTGAAGCTTTTTATCCAGCTGAAGATTCTCGTTTGAGAAAGTCAAACTCACACCGGCAAAAAAAAAACCTCATATTTGTGTTACAATATTCCAGTAATTGCATCGTTTCCCCTGTGCATTACTTTTAGCCCAAAGCCATGCGCTGGCCCGTCCCATGCACGAGCTGAATTCTAACTCTCGAGACCAAGTGCCAGAGAGGGCTGGGTGTTGTGCCCAGTCAGCAGGACGTGCAGTGAATTGTGTCCTCAGCACCGAGCTGCACAGTGGGAGAGCAGGGACAGCCGGAGTGTTCACAACCAACATGAAGAGGATCACTGAGCAGCACGAACGCTGGTGGGCAGGGATGAGGAGAGGAATATAAACGGCTGCTGAAACTCGGCAGGTCCCTGTTAATTAGAGGCAGCCATTTTGGTGTTAAAAAAAAGAGAGAGAGAAAAAGTCCTCAGAATACGTCCCATGGAGTTGAAAGTCTCTCTGACAGAATGGAGCCCAGCAGGGAATGTAAACAGATTTAATAAGGCCCTCTCCAATCAGCTCTGTTACGGCTGCAGTCGATGCTTTTCTCTCCGCCCTCTTCGTTCTCCCCTCGTCTTTCTCAGCCTGTCTCGGTATCTCTGTTGTGGTGGAGTGTTGAGTGAGCAGGGAAGGATACTGTCAAAAGAACAATTTGCATGCAGCTCTCATCTTGAGAGCTTTTAGACATCTCCCTGTCTGTTTGTTTTCTGCTGTGGGCTTGAGCCATTGTTCTCTCTCGCTGCGTGTGTGTGTGTGTGTGTGTGTGTGTGTGTGTGTGTGTGTGTGTGTGTGTGTGTGTGTGTGTGTGTGTGTTTAAAATGAGAAGGTGGAAGCAGATTTGAGGCTGACATTTTTTGTTCCTTCCATGGAAACATTTATATGGAAGAAGAAGAGAATGTTAGAATTACGGTTTTATTTTTAGGAAACCGTCGAAAATCTGGGAAAATAAACATTTTAACCTCTTGTATTTAATCAGATGATTTCACAATATTAACAGAGATGGGATGGTTTATTTATCCTGAGCAGCAAAGATGAAGGTGGTGGTGATTAAAGCCCAAAACACTTACTGTGTCTAAATTTGATTTTAAAACCTATTTCTGGACTAATATTATTAAATTCTTGCTTTGAGTTATATTATTAGAACAGTGGGCCCAGTCTTTTGATAGTCCATAAATAGAGAGAAATAGGACTCGTCGTTTCTCCTTTGCTGAAACCAGCCTCGCTTCCGAGTGCAGCCTCTCTGCTCGTACTTAAGAAAAGTTAAAAATAGACAGAGCTGAATCGTTGAACAGAAGAAAGGAGAGATCTGAGATATTACTTCCAACTTTAATTGTATGAGATTCAAGGAGGTTTGCATTCGGATGTAGGGTGTTGGTTATTAGGTCGGTCAGATGCACGCTCTCTGGATTCTGTTCTAAAGGACATGGACAGGGTGCTCCAGGTGTTTTTGTATGAATCTGAATCACTACAACAATCACCTCCTTCTGGTTTAATTTAGTTAAGAATGCAAACAGTTGTTTCCTTTCTCCTCTTTTTAAAATCACTGATCCATACAAACAAGAGCACACACACCTTCACACACAAGATGCTCATTAATCCAATAAACAGTGGACGTGCAGCTGTTTGAATAGCCTCTCCTTGTGTTGTTTTTCTATAGAATCCTGTTGACTCATAATCAGTATTTGCATTAAATAAATAACAGGGCGCTCCGCTAGTAAAGCAAAGTGCGACCAACCTCCTGAGACTCTTTCCACCCCTTCCCGTGTTTTCTCACACTTACACCAAGCTCTCAGTTGCTCTCTGATCCCGAGATGCTCTCTGAACCCACATATGGAAACGCAAACGTCCCTCTGTCGCAGCAGCAGCAGCACCAAGATGCAAGCTGAAGGGCTGCCCCTGTTGCTGTCCTCTCCCACAATCCTCAGCAGCTATCAGGGAAAATATTACCTTCAAAAACACTTCCTGTTTCTCCTCTCTGACTCTGTTGTATTTGTAAATGTTCAGAGATGTTGGATGTGTCGTCTACAGTGTGTTAGCTATTTTTGTTTCTGTGTATCAAATACATAACAGTTCAAGTCAGGGCTAGAAACTTTGATGAGTCATTTTAATGGGATAGACAAAGCATGTTTTTATAAATTGCAGACATTGCAAGACAGGCAAGACTACTGAGGAAGCAGAAGAAAATTCAATCTACATGGACATCTGACTGTAAGATAGTTATAAAGTTGGGCAGCAGTAGCTCAGGAGGTAGAGCAGGTTGTCCAGTAATCAGAAGGTTGCAGGTTCAATCCCGGCTCCGGCCAGAGAATGCTGCTGTGTGTCCTTGGGCAAGATACTTAACCCACCTTGCCTGCTGGTGGCGGGTTACAACATTGGGTTAAAGACCATGAGCATGTGGAATTGAATTTATTTGAATATACTGAACACAACACACTTGACTTGGAAGATCAATTAGACCCGGATAACTTGTTTCTAGTATCTAACAACATTAACTGCAACTACTACTCTCAAGATAATAATAATGCTAAGTCTGAAGATAAAATTTCAATTATTCACTTCAATAGCAGAAGCATGTAAGCAAATTTTGTTGAGATCAAAGAATATATACAACACTTTGTCCAGCCATTTAGTATTATTGCATTTTCTGAAACATGGTTTGATGATGATAAAGGCACTGACTTTGAGTTAAAAGATTATAATCTAAGTTATGTAAACAGAACTAACAAATCAGGAGGAGTTGCCCTATATGTTCATAAAAAATAAATTTAAAGAAATTGGGAATATGACATCAACAGTGGATAATATACTTGAATGTGCATCAATAGAAAAAAAACTTGATAGTAAGTTGTGTTTATAGATCACAGGTTCAAGCTTGGAGATATTTACAAATTGGATGGAGAAGACATTTTCTTCAGTAAATAATAAGGATATAATTATTTGTGGGGATTACTATATTGATTTGCTTAATCCGAATAAACATATACCAACTGATGAATTTATTAGTACAATGTATAGTATGAGCTTGTTCCCATCTATTATAAGACCTAGTAGAATTACATCGCATAGCGCAACCCTCATTGATAATATTTTCACAAACAATATGGAATTTACAAATGTCAGTAGCCTAATGATTTGTGATATAACTGATCATCTGCCTGTTTTCATGCTGTATGATGAGAAAGTTGAGTATAAGAAATCATTTCAGAAATCCTGGTATAAATGACTTAGAACTGAGGAGGCAACAGGACTGGAACACTGTATAGAGAAAAAAATATAGATTGTGCTTTTGATACATTGTTAGGAATATTTAGTTCAGCGTATAACAGGAACTGTCCATTACGGCAGATCAGTAAAAGCAACTCAGTTATTAAATCCCCATGGCTAACTAAAGGTTTACAGAATGCTTGTAAAAAAAAAACACATTGTATAGAGAATTCATCAGATTAAGGACTGAAGAATCGGAACATAGATACAAAACATATAAAATAAATTAACTAATATAAGAACTAATAAGAAATTATATTATACTAACTTATTAAACAGCAACAAAAGTGACAATAAAAGGGTATGGGGAGTACTAAACACTATAATTAGACGTGATTCTAAAAAGCATTTATATTCAGAATATTTCATTGATAAAAATAGTGATAATTATAATATGAATGAAATTGCAGATAGTTTTAATACGTTTTTTGTTAATATTGGACCAGAATTGGCAAAGAAGATCCCTGTTAAAAACAATGAAGTGGATTACACGCAGTTAGAAAGAAATTCAAAGACAATGTTCCTGTCAGGTGTAACTGAAGCAGAGATCGTGAATATGGTTAATCAATGTAAAAATAAGTCATCTACAGATTGTTTTGATATAGATATGGCATTAATTAAAGAAATCATGCAAAGTATATCTAAACCTTTAACCTACATATGCAATCTATCATCAACAGGAACATTTCCAGGTAATATGAAAATTGCAAAAGTAATACCATTATATAAAAATGGAAACAAACACATCTTCACAAACTATAGACCGGTCTCTCTGCTACCTCAGTTTTCTAAAATTTTGGAGAAAATTTTCAATAATAGATTAGAGAAATGTATAGAGAAATGTAATATAATTGATGAAAGTCAGTATGGGTTTAGGTCAGCAAGGTCAACATCAATGGCAGTGGAAGAAATCACAAACAGTTTAGATAAGAAACAATATGCAGCTGGAATATTCATTGACTTTAAAAAAGCCTTTGATACCATTATTCATTCAATACTGTTAAAAAAACTTGAAAGATATGGTATTAGGGGTTTGGCCCTTAACTGGATTCAAAGTTATTTAACTGACAGAAAGCAGTATGTAAAGATGGGTGAGTTTAAATCTGGATTATTGGATATTGTTTGTGGGGTTCCACAGGGTTCTATATTGGGTCCAAAGTTGTTTAATTTATATATAAATGATATATTTACGTATCTAAATTATTGAAATTAATTTTATTTGCGGATGACACTAATATATTTTATTCTAGTGATACCTATCAAAATTTAATATCTATTATAAATACTGAATTAATGAAACTGAAAAAAGATGGATGGATATCAATAAATTAACCCAGAATTTAGATAAAACTAAAGTAATATTCTTTGGAAATAATACAGGGAATTTAGACCCAGGAATAAATATAGATGGTATAGTTATAGATGTAGTGTCAGAAATTAAATTCTTAGGAGTGACTATTGACAGTAAGCTAAGCTGGAAACCACATATCCGGCATATCAATATCAAAATTTCAAAAACTATTTCGATTATAAACAAAACTAAATCAATTTTACAGTGCAGTGCTTTGTTGTATTGTTCATTGGTGTTGCCTTATATAACCTACTGTATAGAAGTATGGGGAAACAACTATAAAAGTTCATTTAAACCCCTCTTCATACTCCAAAAACGTGCAGTAAGAATTATTCATAAGGTAGGATTTCGGGATCACACAAATAGTTTATTTCTGCATTCAGAAGCTTTTTTCACAGAGAGAAGGGAGTTATAACTTAAGAGGAGAAGGTAATTTTAAAGTTCAGGCAGTAAGAACCACAAGAAAAAACATGTGTATATCTATATATGGAATTAAACGTTGGAATCAACTGGGGCCACAGCTAAAGCAATGTTCAAATATTCATCAATTTAAAATTAGGTATAAGGAAATGGTATTATCAAAATATAAGTCTGAGGTTGACGGTGTTTGAGGGTCATGGGGATTGTTCTAAATAACTTTTATTATGATCTGTTATTAATAGATATTATTGTTATCATTATTATTATCAGTTATTGATAGTTATTACTATTGTTATCAGTTATGGATAGATATTGTTGTTATCAGTATTATTGTTATAAGTTATTAATAGATATTGTTATTAATTATATTGTGTTGTTGTATTGTTTTTCTTGTTAAAAGGGGCAGATAACATGAGTTTTTTCTTCTTTCTTTCCCCTTTTCATTTTGGTTTTAGAAATTGATTTTTGTATATTGATTTTAATGAATAAAATGAAATAAATAAAAAAATAAAATAGATAAATAAATAAAAATATATGCTTGTTTATACTGATTTTCATAACTTCAGTACAATCAATGCAGATTTTTTAGATTCTATGTTTTTTTTTTGTTAGTTTTTTACATGTGACCAAGCAAACATTTGATCTTCTTGGGCTTTCAACTGAAATCTGACGTATGAAATACTAAACAGCAATGACCTTTAATTGGGTGATAATAATACATACAATACTTCTAAAATGTTGTAGATAAGGTTATTGAAAGTGGAACTTTAAGCTTTCAATATAGGATGCAATTCATCAGGATTTTCATGAAAGCACTCAATCATTTTCTGAACCTCAGTAGAGGTGGGTCAGGGTTCATGTGGGGGACACGCTGGACACCAAGGGGTTATTTAGGGCACACAGAGAAAACCCACACATGCAAACTTCACGCAGAAAGGCCACAGACAGAATTTGATTTTTGAAAAATCTTACAATTGAGAATCTCACTAGCGTGATTCACTTGGTGTTTTAAGGTTATTAAATAACTGTCATAATTTGAATTGCAAAAGATGAGGATGAGAATTTAAACATCTAAACGTGTCACGCCCTCAGATCCATAAAAATGAATTCGATCAGCTCCAGATTCCAATGATTTGTTACTTTAAATCTGTTTAACTCAAATTTCTAAAGTTTTTAGTGTTACCATGAAAGGATATGCAGAGACTTTGGAAAAATGTGTTTAAAATATGGATGCACCAATCACATTTTTTGCTCCCGATTCGAGTCCGAGTCATTTGTTTTTGAGTATCTGCCGATACCGAGTCCCGATCCGATACTTCAGCAAAGAATTAAAATAAGAAAAAAGGGAAAACAAGTTTTCCTTAAATTTATTTTGTTATTATTTAGGTATCTCTTTCTGTATTTATGCCATTTCCTTGGTTTATCTGCCAAAAAAACATCACTTGTTTAGGAAGTACATTGATCAAAAACACATTACAAGTGGCTGTTACACTGCCTTCGCTGTCCAGTTTAAAATACCACCAAAATACACACATTAAAGCTCTCCTGAGGAGCTCTGTGTTAGCCTGCTAGCTAACAGCTGCAA
Organism: Aphyosemion australe; assembly: GCA_006937985.1. Lineage (NCBI taxonomy): Eukaryota > Metazoa > Chordata > Actinopteri > Cyprinodontiformes > Nothobranchiidae > Aphyosemion > Aphyosemion australe. Next base: position 3,489,411 of record SSNS01000004.1, on the reverse strand, counting down.
GTTATGGTGTCTGAATCCCTGCCTGCTGTAAATTGTGTGACCTAATGGTGTTTTCATCCAAGAAACAAAGAATACTGATGTAGAGGAACTTGCTGAGATTAAAACTAAGCCATTGTTGATCTGTTTGAAAATCTCAGGATGAATTTAAGAAGTCACATTTATTGTTTTATTAGGTTAAATCCGATCTTTTCACCCGATTCCGATCTTTTGAAAATCACGTGATCGGATCGGAGCATCCCTAGTTTAAAATAAACTCTTCTTTTCTAAGGAGATATGCCTTTAAGAAGCACAGCATGGACAACAAAACCAGATGTAACTGAAATGAACTGATGGGATGAGCGTGCACAAGTGATCAGTCATATTTTACCTGCATGAAAAGAACCATTGGGCAGATTATTTAAATGTTAAAACAAAAATAATACACATTTTGAAATGTCAACTCATTAAATTATATCAAAACTCCACAAAAAGTCAAAAATCATTGGTTAAAGTTGAAGCTGAGCCACCAGACCTTTCAATAACATTCTTAGTGTTTTAAGAAGTAAAGCTCTAAAACAATCAGAATAATGTTGCATAATGTTTTAAAAGGATGGAACGCGTTGCCTCGGCTGCGTAAAATGCCAAATATTTGACTCAAAAACATTTTTTTACATCTGTTTCTAGTTGATTATGTAATATTCATCTGTTGGCACTGCTATCTAAGAGGATCAAATGTTCTCTGGTACAAATCTGTTAAAAAGCCCAGAAATTGCCAAACTTCTTGCTACATCCAATTTCCTTTGGATGTTTTTATTCCGATGAAACGCACACATGCTGCTGTAATTTCTCACATACGCATGCATACAGCCTGTTCAAAGATGCCTTTCAATGACTATTTTTATTTAGATGCAGGATGCGCTTAAGAAAGCTACATTTGTCTTCTTGCTAGAGTCTTAGCTTTTCCTGATAAATGCTACCCGTCTCCTCTCTTCTCTCTTCATCGTTCCCTCTTTGCTCCTCTTCTTCAGATCATCAGTAACATGGAGGCTCCAGTGACAAATGGCCCCAGCGGAGGAGGCACCACGTCTAACGGCCCGACCACCAACAACCGCGGCTGCCCCTCACCCATGCAGACCGGCCCCACGAACGACGACAGCAAGACAAACCTCATCGTGAACTACCTGCCCCAGAACATGACCCAGGAGGAGTTCCGCAGCCTGTTCGGTAGCATCGGTGAAATCGAGTCCTGCAAACTAGTTCGCGATAAGATCACAGGTACGAAACGGAGGCTTTTACTTTGAAAATCCTAAAAACAAGCTGGTGCACTGGATGGTTTTTAGCTGTCTAGTGAATGTTTATGGAAGGTAAAACAGGCTTTGATTATAATCTTCGTAGCTTTTAAAGAAGCATGTTTCACTGAAGCATTTATTTTAAAATCAGTTTGAGTTTTCTGAGTCACCTGCTGATCTTACTGTGAAGTCTGATCTGCACTGGAGAAAGTTTAGTGTCAAGAGAAGAGATCAGACATGCAAAACATCACTTCTTAAAGAATCGATCTGTTTGAAAATAAAAAAAAGAAGGAAAAGCAGCTCACGTGGACCCCGAGAGAGCGTTTCCCACTTCTGTCTCTTTCTAAATTAAATCAGAACAATTATCTTTCACTGAAGAGCAGCTTCAAAGATGTTCTAGGAGGAGGAATTCTAATGCAGCCTGAAATGGAAACTAATTACTCTAAAAGTTTGTTCCTGCTGAGGTTTAAAGCTTTAAAGCTCCTTTCTTCCCTTCATCTCTGAACTTCTGTAAAACACCCACCCTGCACCTGTTTCAATAAGATTTGGAATCAATTTGACTTATTTATTTGATCAGATTCTTAGATGATCTTGGTGCATTAATATTGATGTCATAACTGTTCTCGTAGAAAGCTGAAGAACAAATCTGAATAAGTAAACAGCTAAAGCTATTTTAGTGTAGGATTTTAGAGCACGATGAACTTGGACATTTATAATAGATCCACTTTGTGGTTTGGAAGTTTTTTTTTAATTCTTTATTTAGAACAAAACACATTTTAAAGCAGCCGCGTCTGCATCTGACAGAACTAGACTGAAACCTTGTTTCACTAACAGGCTACAGCTTGCACAGTCACACAATCTACTCCCAATTTAACGACACTGATTTATATATATTTAACCTCTTAATGAAGCCAAATATTACAAAGATTAAAACCTCCAGCTGTGATGAAAAACGTTTTCTAATCTGGAGCTGAGTGGAGCGACGCTGCTGTACGTGGGTTTATTTTATCTAGCTCTCTGATTACGGGTGATGAATAAGCTAGGTAATGGAATAAATAAAGATTGGCAGCTTAAAAAATAAATCAAGTTTGTTGCCGATTGTTTTTATGGTGCCAGTTTAAAAGCCGTATTATGCAACTTTTTCATGTTTTTAAATCATGTTCTTGAGCCAGTATGTGCTAAAATGACCCTTTACAGGGTTAATGAAATGTCACTCAAACCTCCACCGCCCTCTGTGGCCACAATACCACACTTGCAACTTCAGAGTGCCGGTCCGGTCCCTGTTAGACTTAGTAAAGTAGAGCTGACATGCCCGGTGCTGCAGTCTGCTTCCAGCATGTTTCCTGCATGTTTTAGATCATGAACACAGCTGATTTGTTTGATTTAGTGATGAACCGCTCCTGTAGACACTAATGAAGGCTGAGGAGACATTTTAGCAGTTAGATTAAGGTGTTAAAAAGACAAACGCACAGCGAGGACATAAGTTTTGCTTTTGGTTTTACTAACTGAACACTAGGAGGTGCTAAAAGCAAGCTAAGTGTGCCTTCAAGGCGGTTTTGATTGATTTGAAGATGTAAGGAAGCATCCTTGTTCCGTGTTTAAATGTTACGCCCCTGAACGTGAGAAAATCCAGAACAATACTCAAGAATGAATGCAAAACGTATATATTAGTATTAGGACGTCCCAAAAGGCGATTAAGATGAGACGGTTTGTTGTAACGGAGTCCATTTTATTTACGTATTCTAATAATGTAATTGGCCATTTTTGCAAACACTCACTGATTCAAGACTAAAGGTGGAGAGCATCATTCCTGCTAAATGCCCTTAAAACCTAAAACATGTGAGGAGCTAAAAATGGCAGCGAATGTTGTGACTTCTGCACAAACCAAACATGTCCAATCTGACTGGAGTATTTGGGAAGATCTGCAGAAGGCGGCGTCTTCTTCGCCCTCAGTGTGCTCGAGCGTGGCGACTCGGCAATGCAGCAAAGTGCCACATGTTCTCCAGAGGTGTTTAAATTAGGCAGCACTTTGCGCTGCTAATCACGGCTGTAATCTGGGCGTAGTGGCTGTGTGGGTGGCCATGCAGCAGATGGATAGGGGGTGGGTGGGGGGGTGCAGCTCTGTGATAATGCTCCATAATGGCTTTCATTTTAGATCCTACTTACTGACACTCTACTCCTGATAATCTCATTAAAGAGCACCAGGCAGGGATCACCAAGCCATTGTGGGATAGCAAATGGAAGAGGGTAAACACACACACGCTCGCCGATACACACACAACACAATCATTAAATTTGATTTCCTGTAAACTAAAGGTCCGATTGAAATGACAGTTTGGCCGTGGAGCAGAGACGGCCAACGATCCAGACCGTCGCTCCCTCCTTCCGTGCTCTCACTCTTGGAAATAGATTTCTGCTGCTTCAGGATCCTCTTCAGGACCATCCTCCTCTTGTGCTGTAATGGGTCTCAAAATGGAGCCTGAGAGTCAGATACACCAGGATAATGGTGGATGTTGCGTACAAAAATAACACTGATACCACACGCTATCATCACCACCATGTTCCCTCTCCACCTGATTTGTTCTTTAAGTGCGATTTGCCGAGCCGCAGCAGTCGGGAACCCGCAGGATGTCGGGAGAGCGTTTTACAACGAACAGCTTCGCCGTAAACCTGCGAGGATCTTAAACTGGGACTCGGGGAGGTAGAGATGTTTGTTCGCTCACTTCTAAACCGTTTATGGTGTTTCTTTGCTCTGCACTACAAGGACTATCTGATGACTTTGCATCAACGCAGGAAGTTATAAATAAACCCTGCCCTCCCTCCGTCTCCCCCCCGTGGTGCAGGCCTGTTTTGCTCTCCCATGGGTGCAATTTTCCCGTGCAAACTTTTAGGCTAACAAAGCACAGATTCCTTCCAGCAGGGAATGCCAAGAGGCTTCACGCTCTCTAGCAGTCATCCAAATCATTAACAGACTAAGCCAGGTTTGTGGAAGGGAGGAAAGCCATCCCTCCTTTAAGCTGAAGCACCTGTGCTGTTCTTCATCCATCATGCATCCCTACAAATAAACACAAGCGAGATCAGGTTCTGAAACCGAGGGTTTTATTAATATTTCTGAGTGAGTTAAACATTTAGAGAGACGATTTCTCTCCTTGTTAGAATTTCAAAGTTAAGCAGCGCTGTAGTTATGAATTGATGCTTTCGTATTCTACTATTCTGAATCAGGAGTACAAAAGCAGTTCTTGGAAGTTAAATCCACTCACAAAAATTTCAACAAATGCCCTTGGATCATATTTTTTTCTTTTACCAGAAAAAGAGCGGGTTTTCACTCAGTTCTGTTCTAGATCTCAAACTCACTTCAAACAAACAAAAATTGGCATTTGTTTCCACCTCTGCTTCCTCCCAGTGTTGGAATCCCGGCTAACCTGCTGACAAGGTGTTAGCTCTCGAGCCTCTCTGAGGTATCCGAGACAGACAGGTCTTCAGCACCTTCTCTGCTTCCTGTGGACCTACTCGTGTCAAACCCAATGACGCCAGCATGGCGTGAGGCTCAAGGCGAGCGCTGGCAGGCGGAGACACTTCAGCTTTTCCTGTCACCCCAGCTGACTTCAGCCGGTGGAAGAGCCACCTCTGGGTGTCTTCCTCGTTCCTCATACGCCTGCCTGCTCGCCTACCTTTATGCCTGCTTGCGCAACCACTCCTGCCTGGTGCTCTCTCAACGCGCCGGGGACACGCAGGTTAATCTTTTATTTAAAGCTAGCTTTTCGCGCATCTATCTGCAACCCACACAAACACACCTTAAGCTCCGGACTTCCACCTGTTCGTTCCTTCTCTGCCTGTGGAGATGAAGAAGAGATCTGAAGTGTTCTTCAGCGATCTCGTTTAGATGCTTATGTCACATTCACAATGGTGAGCTATAAATAGTCCTCCTCTCTGCTAATCTGAAAGTTCAAGATCAATAATAATTTGTTGTGGTTTTAAAGCAAAAACACGAAGGCCTTTTTTTTCCAGAGGAGGGGGGGGAAGCAAATGTGGAATCAGCATTCCCAAAATGGGATTGACTGATCTTTGTCAGCAAGTCATTTCACGGGATAATTTTTCTGCATCAGCTGCATTTCTGCTATAGAAATGAATCCATTTGTTTTCATAATCATATGGAGGAGAAGAAAATAGCTTTCTTTATGCTGGAACAAGAACCGCCTGCATTGGTCTGGTTTGGAGGGGAGGGGGTGTAATTCTAGGGGCGACGAGCATTTGCATTCCCATATTTCTGTGAATATTAGTGGCCCCAAAAAAAAAATAGCATTACAATGTTGATAGCATTTTTTCTGCCTACTTGTTCCTCAAGTAATGGCATTTGCATGACTTCACCGTCAAAGTCCTCTCTCCTCGATATGAATGTGAAATGCAGCTGATGTTATTTCTGTTACACCAATCCCTGTTCTTTTTGTGCACACCACCCCAGTTACCTTCCATGTGTTGGCTTTATGCGTGTAATCTGAGGGACTGATGCAAATCATAGTGACAATCTAGCAAGCCAAGCAGATGTTGGGTATGAAAAATGGATGGACTGTGATGTCAGATGTGGAGGAGTTTAAGCTGCAGCACCTCTGACGGGCCAGCAGCTTCAGTTCTGTGGGTCTACCAGTACAGGTGCATCTTATTCACGTGATGCAGGTGGAAGGAACACTTAAATCTTGGTCATTTTGGTGAGTTTGACTTCCACTATTTATACTGCAAACTATAGACGATATAAAAACACATCATGTCTTGAACCGTGAAGACCGTGGGTTTGAATTCTTCTCCTGCTCAAGGTTTCTTTATGTTGAGCCGTTTCCCACAACAGGACTCCCAAAGCACCTACTACAGTGTTTTCTGTGTAGTACAAACTGCTTAAATTCACACTGAACGAGTGCTGCGTGAGATCTGCTTTAGTGTTCCTGTTCCACATACAGGCTGCATTTATCTAAACCTGAAATAGGCTGAAGGCTGGCTGAAGATAGTGTGAACAAAGCTGACATGGAAAGAGATGAGAAAAGGATTTGACATCTCCAAAGCCAGGTATTAGGAGAGCTGACAGGCTCAGGGGTGCATACACAAGTAGGCAGGCAAGACATGCATTAAAGTTTTAGAGTCCCAAGAATGTCCTGCATCTCCTCGGACCCCCTCCTTAATTTCCACCCTTTTGATTTCTCAGACCCAGAACTGACCGTCCCAAGCTTGCCCGGCTGCACCGTTCCTCCGGTGACCCTCACGTCAGACAGCCTCTGTCCCATTTCATCTGACTCCGAGTGGCCTTTTCATGGAAGGCAGGGGTTGTGACTGTCTCCTGTGCCTTCCTCAGGTCCAGAGTCTGAGTTAGCCTCCGGGCTGGCTCCTCACCCCCCCAACCTTCCACTCTTGGGTTTGCTTTGCCTGGCCAGGCAAGGAGAAGGGTGTACGGCTTAAGGGAGACAGGTTGGGCTCTCGTAGGGGGTCTGAGCAGGTTCAGCATGTCAGGTTCCTCAATCCTGACATAATAGGGTTATCCATGACTCAAAGGGGGGATTCTTTTCCTACCAGCTTTTTCCTTCTGCAGCAACACCGCTACAAAACAAGCCCACACACTGCAGGCTGCAGTCCACCGGCCCCAAGGCTCAGGGAGCCACCGTGAGGGGGTGGTGTACATGTGTGTGTTTGTCCCTGAGCTTCTACGTGGGCAAGTGTGTGTGTGTGTGTTGGAAGCAGGGCCTTGGGAACTGAGAGTGGGAGCCTCCTGACTGCAACAGTGACTGCTACCTTGGCAACCCAGGAGGGAAAGATGTGTTGAATGAGTGAGTGGGAGAGGGATCTACAGTTGATGCCTTTGTGCGGGGGATGTGGCTCTGTTTATGAATTTACTTATTTAAATGGGCTCGATACACGCCACATGTTATGCTCTTACTGTACTCGTGGTGTTTAAGACGCCGCAGTCTTTTGTTCTCGTTGTATTTATCCGTCTCCCAATTTCCCAGCGGGGCTGAAAGTCTTTGAGATGAGTGAAGCGGAGCCTGACACGAAGCTGGTGACAGGCTACCTTTTTAAATGTTGAGGAGCTCCAGCCCATCAGAAATAGCTCTACTTAAGTCGCTGTAGCAGCAAGGGAATGAAAGATGGAAGAAGCACAGACTGAAGCACATCATTTATAGATACTTTTTTATCTTTGCACTAAAATGTGGCTGGAGTTTCCTCTGATTGAGTAAAATAGTGTTTTTAAGTCTTCTGTTGGTGCATAATCAGCTCTCGTGATCCCTTCACACTGCAGCTCGCCCTCTCCGTTTCTGCTTTGCAGGTCTTTTCATGACTTCTGAACGACAGAAATATTTGGCTGGTGACAGTGTGTGGGAAACGATGGGGGGATAGCCTGTGAAGGTCCTCTGTCCTAGATTCAAACAGAGATTTTCTTCTTCCTTCTGGGCACCGTGTGCTGCCCGGTGTTCTCGTTTCTATTAAAACCTAAAAACTACAGAGACAAAAGAGAAAACTGAATGAATTTGAACAGATTTGGAACTCGACGGCGGCACAAAATGCCTCTGCTCCATGTTCAACATTGTAATAACTGTTTTGACAACAATGTCTACAGTACAAATTAACTTTTTGAGTAATAGCTGCATAATTTAGAGGATGATTATTAGGAACAATGGAGAGCATTAACTGCAAAAAAAAGGTTGTTGTAGCTTTGTGTTTCACTCGGTAGCTCCCACTTGAGATCAAAGCGTGTATACGGCGTGCCGTCTGAGCCGCGCCTGATGATAGTATGAGATGAAGACGCTTTCATGTCTGCAGTACAAGGCTCTTAGTCACATAATACAACAAAGGGCACAAAGTAATGACAGGAAATATGCACTGGAGTCTCTTATTTGTCTATTTTACAGCATGTGATTGTGTACCATACTGTGCCCCTCGCTGTGTTAGAACATTATTATATTCCAGCTTGATTGTATACCTTAGAAATTCAGCATAGCCGTGCATATATCCACTTTACTTTAATTTGCATGAGTCATATAAATAAATATGTAGAGGTGTGTTAGCTTCCATATACGTGCTTTATGTGTGTATGCACAGGAGGAAAACTAAAGATGAAATTACATATTAGTGCCAGCAGGCAGGACACCAGCTCAAAGTACACTCATTTTCTCATCTCACACGTTGGGCATCCTGCTGCTCCTCAGGAAACAAATAATGGCTTAGTCATAACTCCTCGCCAACACACCAAAGAGCTACTCACTAGAAATAGCAGTGAATTTTTTTCTTTACCACTGAAAAACAAGCCCACCTCCCTATACGATTTATGTCCAATTTTACAAAAAGGTCTGCCAGAAGCCGGGTTCGACTCTCAGCCTCCACCTCTTCACTCCTCCGACCCTGGTGGTTCGTCTCCCAGCGAAGGCGGACTTGTGCAATTACACGATGAAGCGCTGCAGCGTTGTGGTGGTGTAGCTAACGTGCTAATGCTATCGTTAATGCCCTATAGATCATTTGTATGTAAATACGCCACCTATTTCACAAGTTCTTCATTAGATTTGCATATTTTCTTATTAAATATAAAAGCACGCTGGTATCACTGTTGTATAATACGCTCATGTGGCACTATTAGCGACTGACAAATCAAAAACAGACCATATCTCACCTCGTTAAAAATCCATTTAGACCAGCAGTGCTTCGTTTGGGTTCTTTGGCTTTAACCGACAATAAAAATGTATAAGTTAATGCGTTTATTAAGCTAATTGATCTGCACAGGGCTGTTTTTTTAGTTACACCTCCATCAAAAGCTATTTATCAAGTTGTTTTATTAGTTTCTCCACACTGATGCAGGGCGTTTATATGTTTTAATCATGAAATATATGAAAAATCTGTCTGTATGTTTCATTGCTCTTAAAATTATTACAAAAAAGTGACAGAAAAGTTAACAGAAGATGCAAAACGCCATTTCCTCCAGTATTATTTGAAATTTCCAATAACATTGTTATAACCTTCTGCTGTTTTTTTAGGTGAAATATCTCACAGCAGCAAAGCAACAAGACTGATTTTTTGTTTTTTTACACAAAACATATTTTATCTAAGAGTTTACAGAAAGCTTTTGAGAAATGAATCATCCTCTCTTGGCGGTAATAAAGCTTCTCTGGCTGCTAATCTGGTAATATTTAAAGATTCAGAGCTGACCTTGCATTCATAAAGGACACCACGCTAAGTTAATTGCTGCAGAGCTGTTTTAACGTGCGTCAGAGCCGTGCTTAACCGCGGTGTGTCGAGCCGGAACTGAGATGGTGTGATCCTGAAGCAAACAGCGTGCAAGGCTCATCCTGCTGGGGGGTTAGGGGGTTGACAGGCTCAGACCCTCTGCCTGTTGAGCATGCGAGCATTCGCTGTAGGTGTCGAGGGGTTGAGCCCCTTACATCGTTGCTTTCATGACTGTTTGGACCAAAAGTTTTATATAAAGTGTTTACATCTTTTGAGTTCTTGAACCAACAAAACACTCCTGTCTCTTCGATCCTCACTCTCCTGATGTGAAGGCAAACCTTTACCGCTCGTACGTGTGTGCACATACATTCCAGGCGGCAAGCCGGTGGCCCCCTGCTGTTAGTTGGCTGGAAACGGAGGGTGGAATCCCCTGCTAGAGCTTTCTCTGAAGCTGTAGGCAGATGTCTCCCTCCATCTACCCTCATCTCCAGCTCACCTGGGGAACAAAGCTCGCCAGCGAGCCCCACTCCCACCTTCTTCCCTCCAGTTCTGGAGGTTAGACGTGCCAAAGGAGGAGTAAAGATGAGACTGGGAGCTGAGAAATATGCCAAACTGTGGGCTATTATCACCACACATAGAACACACACACCTGCATCATTCAAGAATAGCAGGTGTAGAGAAGCACAATTAGACTTTTAATCAAATAAATGCATTTTGATGTTTGTTTTAATACACAGCTGACTCGATGCATGCCCACACAGATGAGTAAAGACTGGTTCTGCACTGTGATGCTGGCTTTACATCATGGTAGCCAGCTGGCTGCATGAACAGCTACGCTGAACCAGTCTGCCTTGATGGTCGTGCATTTGATGTGGGAAAGTGCAGGGAGAGTGGTAAATAAGAACGAGGGCGATCAGGAATTATCTTTGATTATTAGAATAGTTTGAAACAATTCTTATGAAAACTCTTCATGAGTGTCGGTGCTTTGGCCACAAACTATTACCAAAGCTTTGTTTTAAACACTTTCTCCTCCTCCTTCGTCTTTGCCCGTGCTCTCTGGTGTGTACTATTAGAGTTATATTTAAACTGGCAAACTCAACACCTGATGTCAGCTGAGAGTCAGGGAGGAAGAGGAGAGCGGAGAGAGAATGGCCGGTTATAAATAGCAGAAGTCTCTCCAGGATGGCAGGTTTTTAATTAACAATAGAGTGTCTGATAATCCACCGTTAATCCAGAGGAGAAGAGGGAGGAGAGGAGAGAGGAAGAGGAAAATCATCAGCTGTTTGATGTTAGGACTACAAGTCCCTCCTGGCCCTTCCCCTGCTTGCTGCTGAGCTCGTCTGCTCTGTGATATCCACAGCCCAAATGTATTTATTTTGCGAAAGAGCCATGTTTCATACTTTGTGATTCACTTTGTCTCTGACTAACCGCTGTCTGTTCTTATTAGCATGAATGCGTGCGTGCTGCTCCTTTTAGATGCTTGTGTGTGGCGTTAGTGGATGGAGGCTGATTACCAGCAGACTGAGGGTCCTGATGGGCAGAGGGGTTGTGTGGGGGAGAGCGTCCGCTTAAAGCCCTAAGCCTGTTGAAAGTGTCGATCCACCGGGGAAACGCAGGCCTGCTCGGCTCTCAAGGGGAGTCGGCTATTTAAAACCCCGAGCTGAAAGGGAAATGGGTGTTATCTCTATTATTCATGCAGCTACAAAGTTATTAAATGTTTTGTTCTTGCTTTAAATTTGAATCATCACATTGTATATATTGCATTAAAGGCATACTATGCAACTTTTTCGCCATTTTCTTGAGCCAGAGTGGCGGCCCGGTCACTGTTGCAGTCTGCTTCCAGCATGTTTCCTGATCATGATCACAGCTGATCTGTTTGATTTAGTGATGAACCGCTCCTGTAGACACTAATGAAGGCTGAGGAGACATTTCAGCAGTTAGATTAAGGTGTTAAAAAGACAAACGCACAGCGAGGAGATAAGTTTCACTTTTGGTTCTACTAAACTGACACTAGGGGGTGCTAAAAACAAGCCAAAACTGCATAATACCCCTTAAACAAAAAAAGAGAGACTGACACTCATTTTTTGAAACTAAAAAGTGTTTCAGGTGATGGAAATGAGTGATTTGATATTTTCCTGCTCAATAAACAGCATTTTTAACGTCTACATCAAACTTTAAATTAATTTTGAATACTTTTCCTGACCAGAGTTTATTTTACCTATTGCTGGATGGAGGAATGAAAACGGTTCCTGCAAGCAGACCGTCTCCTCCATCACATGTTTTAAAGTCAAATTGAAACTACAAATCTTCACTGGGAATAGAGTTGGTTAAATTCATCCCAGGTCTCAGATCTCTGAGCAGGAACCACTGTGATCTTTAAAGCAGAGGTGGAATTATGTTTTACTGGATTTTTGAGGTAAGTTGTTCAAAGGGTCGTCGGTGTTGGGGAGTAAAGACTGAGTTTCATTTTCAGTTTGGAAGAGCGAAAGATCAGAGAACCAAACTGTTTAAACACTGGAAGGTCTTCATATTTTAGCTCATATAAAGAAATGACCCTTAAATTTTAATTATGTTATTTTTTTCTCCTTTGGGATTTCAGGACAGAGCCTTGGCTACGGTTTTGTGAACTACATCGACCCAAAGGATGCAGAGAAAGCCATCAACACATTAAACGGACTCAGACTTCAGACGAAAACAATCAAGGTAATAAACACGACATTTATGCATTTACTCTCCAAAATAAACGACTTCATAAAAAATATCCCATTTGAAAACATAACAGGGACTGTGTTAAATTATAACGCTGCGTTTTGCTGTCTGGGGTGGCTTTTAGATAGAGATGCTGTTATAGAACGTGCCGGAGGGCAAGATTAGATTAACATGCATGAGCCACAGGAATAAAAACGACCATCGAAATCAAACAGACACGTTAAACAGCTTGAGACTGTGGCTGATATGCTAATTACGTCTCTAAATGTCAAAACGTAAAGGTAAAATTATATACATATTACTGACTGGAAAGCAGGAAACATATCAGTCTTTCAGTTCCCACAAATTATCGAGGCCTCTGGTGTTTCTCTTAATATTATTGAGTGCTTCATTATTTAAACAGCATGACTAATAGAAAGGATTAGTTGTTGTTAGTGAGGTAGGATGGCTACACCAGAGCCAGTGCTGCACTGTCCTTCATCCTAAAAAATGATGTTTAATTTGCAGATGTTTTGACGGCAACATCTGTCTTAATAAATATCTAACATCCACATCTCATATTCACGCCGTCCTCTCTGCAGATGTGTTAAGCTGGAGTGTAATCTGTTGCTCTGTGGCAATCCCTAGATTTTTGCTTTCTGTCATCCAGCTTAATCTGATCTAGTCCAGTCTAATGTGATCTAATAGGATGGGATTATCTTGTTTGTATGCTGTCAATCCCACAGGGAATCCCTGCATTCCCTGGAGAGGAAACTGGCCTTTTTTCAGCTGGGTATTCCGTCTCCGGAGGAATAATGTGGTCAAATGGTTTGATGAGTTTGTTATGGGGAGGTGTGTCATAGTCAAATGATGCACAGTGCTAGCATAGATGAACTAGAAAGGGTTTGGATCAGATTCAAAATACACAAATGCACATTTTCTATGTTTTTAGTAAAAATTTGAAAACATTTCTAACTTCTATATGATTGCAAGTCATGTTATTTAGGGCAGAAGTAGCTCAGGAGGTAGAGCGGGTTGTCCAGTAATCAGAGGGTTGTAGGTTCGATCCCGGCAGAGAATGCTGCTGTTGTGTCCTTGGGCAAGACACTTAACCCGCCTTGCCTGTTGATGGTGGTCGGAGGGACCGGTGTCACCTGTGCTCGTCAGCCTCACCTGTCAGTGCGTCCCAGGGCAGCTGTAGCTACAGTGTAGCTCATCACCACAAGGGTGTGAATGGGTGGATGACTGATTGTGTTGTGAAGAGCCTTGGGGGGCTGTAGAACCCTAGAAGGCGCTAAACAAATACAGGCCATTTATCATTTTTTGCAGAGGCATTTTATAGGCCAAGTTCACTGAGAACCCATTTTTTACTTTTTATTTTTGAAGTATGATCAGTCACTTTGAGTTAAATGTGGCTAAACGTGTAAAGAGTCTCCTACCCCTATTTCCTGCATTAGCTGCTGACAGAAAATAGATGGGGAAACTCAGATTAGAAAAAAAACAGTGACATTAGCACGTCATAATGTCAAATTAGCATTCATGGACTCATGGACTCATGGTTTAGCATCCAGGAAACAGCAGAAAACGTCTCGGCTAGCAGAAGCTAACCGTTAGCATTAGCAATTCCACCACACAGCAGAACTCCTCCAGGCTTGTGCTGTTTGTGGAGATAAAACATCAACGTTGCAGAGCAAACAGAGTCAGTGGTAGAGTCATGTTGCTGTTAGCCAATCAGAGGTGAGATGTCCAAATATCATGATCATTAATGAGTAAGACTCCAAATCCTGCCATTTTCTGCTCCCCTCTCCTCCAACTAATTTATACTTCCTGAAACAAGAGCACCAGAGTTTTCACAAGGCATTTATTAGACCATAGCAAATTTATGAAATAAGTGAATGAAAGCTTATAAACTGATGCATGTAATCGTCCTCCTGTGGTCAGAATGTTTAAGAGGAGCTTATAAATAAAGACGTGCAGTATCAGAAACGGAGCAGTGCTTAGCGTCAAACTGCAGAACTGAGTGAAAATAGGTGTCGTCAGTGGTTAAAAATGGAAGTTTGAAGTTGTTTACACAGCGTAGCAGTCAGCGTTGAGTTTCTTTTTCACACTCATGACACAAGAGCTTGCCTCAAGTTGTTTGTGAGATAAAGGAGGTCTTTGTCATGACAGAAGACAACACTGCATCTCTGTCTGACACTATCACTCTTTTACACTTAATTTCCTTCCTCCCACTGCTGCCTTTCCCCTGCTTTCTCTCCCCACAACAGACCGAAACCCCCTGAAGGCAACAAGGTTAATTAAAAGCAGCACAGTAATTCTAAAATTAAGTTTTGTCATTCTTCATGTCACACCCTTCCCACTCTGCCAGTACACTTGTGAGGAAGCGCTCGGGCTGGAGATTCACATTCTCCCAGGCGATGTGTCTTTTCCAAAGTGTCTTTGACTTGATTTTGCTGGTAAAGTTTTCTCCGTCGTGACACCTCCGATTTTTGTCAGCGGTGTGCAGCGGTGCTTCTTTCCTGCTGAGGTGCGAGGGGAAGCAGTGTGCAAAAAGGTGCGAGGAGCTCACAGTGACACATATGCACACAGTCTGAGACACGTTTATCCAGCGCGTGCTTGTGATTACTTTATGATTTCTTTAATCTTCACATTTAGTTTTACTAACTTTTCCTGCACACGAGCGCACACTCCTGCTTCACACATGCTTCACACCGCACAATACTGCTCACAGCTTGAGGAGGTGTTGATGGATTAGACATCTGCAGTTGGCTGACAAGGAGAGAAAATGAGGGAGAGCTGTACAGCGAAGAAAAGAGGAAAAGCGGGGGGGGAGAAGCACACTCTGGAAAAGGTTTAGTGAGGCAGCATGCAGGAAGGAAGCAGACGAAAAATAACCAGGCAGCGAAAAGGGGGCGAGCTACGGGGAGGAAGGAGGAGACGGAGGCGCTGAGCAGATAGGCTGAAGAGGAAAATGTGTGAAAGAGAAGTGAGACTTGGGGCAAGCCAGCTGTTCCCAATCCCATTCTCTCACAGGCAGGATTTCCATGCTGTTGCTCAAGGATACGGCTGCATATCCACCATATATTTGCCTGACTTTAACCCTATTTGATGACTTATGTCTCTGCTTGTCAGAGGTAATGAAAGCACTCCGAGGGAAAGCTGCTTCAGTCAGCAGCTGTAGTAATGGGATTTACACAATTCCACCGCTGCAAAATTGAGCGTACGAGTGAAGATGTTGGGGAAGTTCACTAGTAGCACAGAGTAATCACTTCCTGCCCAGAGACTACATCCACATGTGGAGTCGTTTTAGAGGAAAACGCGTGCACCGCTGCTGTAAAGTTGGTAGTTTCAAAAGAACAACAAAATAACTTTCTTCCTGTTTTTCCGTCATGTTTTCCCTCCCAGCAGTGCGTTGTGTGAGTGAAGTGACTCTTTTGTCTTAATTGTGAGCTGTCTCTTCAAAGTGAAACCACCTGTGGTTTCTCCTCGAGGGAAACTTTTCTATACTTCCCCCAGCAAACAACCGACTGAGGCATGAAGTGTTATCTCTCTGGGGTTCTAAGCAGCTAAATCTTTTCCTAACAATGATAATCCCCACGGCAAAGAAGAAAAATACAGTCTCATTTTCCTCCCTGTGGATCTAACGATTCACACCCGTTCCTACTAAGAACACACACACACACACTCTCAAGTTGTGTATGGTTAAATCATTAATTGTTTTAATATTTTAACTTTCATGTGTCACGAGCACTCGGCTTACAAACACTTGTGTCTGTTCCTCTCCAGGTGTCATATGCACGACCCAGCTCAGCCTCCATCCGTGATGCTAACCTGTACGTCAGCGGCCTGCCAAAGACCATGACCCAGAAGGAGCTGGAGCAGCTCTTCTCTCAGTATGGACGCATCATCACCTCCCGCATCCTCGTCGACCAGGTCACAGGTATCCATGGGGCAGCGCCTGTTTTACCCTAACACCCTGACTCCATCACAGACCGTATAATGAATCAGACAGCTCGTGATTCAGAGTCAACTATGTTTATGGTTGTTCTCCGTGTTTAGACAATCGATGAGACTGGCCAAGACTGAATTTGCAAAAATATCTATAGCCGTGTTTCCACTATAGGAGTTCCAGGCAATTTATGGGAGGGTGAAAAGTGCGTCTCCATACAAAATCGGCCCGTTCAGAACTTTGCTAAGATGTCAGGATGTTGCGACTGTTTCAGCAATGAGTGAGGTCACTGATCTGTGCCTAAAGGCATCCACGGACATTAATAACATTAAAAGTTTTATTCTGTCAAAGCACACCATAATTTAATCTACTTGGGGGAAGGGGAGACATTAAAAGAAGCGTTCAATGAACAAGAAGAAGCTCCATTTTTTACGGCGCTCTGTGAGAAAAAGTGCAGTGAATTATGGCGTTGTTGGGGGAATTCTGACGCATTTGTCAGCTTAATTAGTTTAGAAGCGGTGATCTTAATGCTACTTTTTTCCTTCCATTCCGCCTCACTACCAACTCGTGCAATTTTACACATGTCTGTTATTTGACAACGGTTGCTGATGTCATTTCCTACTGAGTTACAACCAATCAGTATGAGGTAACCAAACGTCACACTCAGCGACTCTACTGAGCATTTCCTAGTAAATACCCCAGGTCAGGTACTTTGTTGGTTCCTGAAAATGGCCCGGGAAATGGTCCTTTTGGGTCGGCCTGCTGAAATGGAGACACGCGCATGTCACAAAGGCCCGGTAAAACTACCCAGAAGTTCCAATAGTGGAACCTGGCCTTATTTCCACTTCCATACTTTCATTTGAATTTCTTTAAAATAACAAAAAGTTTCATTCTTTAACTTTGGGAAATTAAAAGCTGAGTGAAGCAGTGTTAATTTTGTTGAAATAATTTTGGGGGGTTTTTGTGACGAATGAATTTTTCAAACGAAAACGAAGCGAAAAGTTAAATTTGTACTTCTGCACAGACTAAAATAATGACGAATATTGATCAACATTTTCGTCAACGAATAAAAGACGACAACGACAACTGGTAGTAACAAAAATCAGAAAACAGAAATGATGGGAGAACGGGAAAAAGAACCAATCAGCAAATGGAACAGGTGGAACTAGACGAGAAAGGAACCAATCAGAGTCCAGAGTTGTTTCAACAAGCTACTGGTAATCAGACGTCCTATATTGATGTCTGTGTCGGTAACAGTTAAACAATTTCTGTGTAAAAGGAGAAAATGTCCGTGGCTGGGAGGAAAAGCATTAAATGTGATAATCTGAAAAGTATTTGCTTGGTGAGTACACATCTGGGGTTTCCCCTGGTTTTATTGGTGTTACGCTGCGAGCAGGGGTGGGAGCGGGGGGGGAGTGGATTGCTGGAGCTGAACCGAATCAAACAATGGAGAGGTGCCTCTGAGTGTTTAATCGTTTTCGTGGCACTGCCACGGCCGATTTTATCAGCGTTCGGTGTTTTTGAGGGAAAAAAATCAGGCAGCCCACTTTGGTAAATTAGTGCATTTCTTACCTTTAGTTTACCTCCTCGATTTATTAGAGGAACACCACTTAATGATCTGATGGTAAACCACATTATACAGATGTGTTTACTTTATTAGTACTGAGAGGCACAATTTCAATCTGTCAGTGTTCATTTTGGTATTTTTCCAGTAATTATTGAGTTTGACTGATCCAATGTGAATTTTTCTTATTTCCTTACAGATTTAAGTAGGTGTAGTTTACTTTACAGACGTTGAAAAAGGAAAAATACATCTATTTTAGTCGACTAAAACAAAACTTAAATTAAAAAAAGACTAAAACTAAATTAAAATTCCTTGTGAAAATTAAGACTAGAGTGAAATATACTGAAATGAACTTGGTCTAAATGATTGAAATGCTGTTAAATAAATGTGTATGTTTACTCTTAAAAATCTTTTCCTTCCAGCTCAAAGTGCCGTGTTCCTACCTGCCCAGATTTTATAAATATTGATCGTCCAGGTACCTGCCTGCTCTGAAATATAACAAAACTCTGCTTCACTCGGCTCGTGTTGCACAAAGCATCAAAGAAACGAAGCAAACAAAGCAGAAATCTTGTTTCTTAAAATCTCTGTGCAGTTTGAATCAGAAAATAAGTCTAACAATCTAAAAGAGTTGATTTTTTTTATCACAGTGTTTAAATACTATTTATCCACATTGTTTTTTATTTTTAAGATAAAAAAATTACAGCAAAGTAGAGTATTATTTTAACCACTGAGGACTATTTTTAAACAGTCCTGTCTATTTAGGTCTCAGTAACCTTCTTCACTTACGTTTTGGCTTGCAGAGCTCCTGGATTGATAAATCCAGGGAGGTGCCTGATCATTCATCCAAACTTTGGCACTTGATAAAGTCACAGTGTCGCCTGGGAAGCTCAAGTCCTCTACAGATGGTATGATGAAGTCTCTTTCCTGGCAACAAAGGCACTCTGCTTCAGATGGCATTTGCTGGCAGTTCTGGCAAAAACATGTATTTTCTGCCCACTCTGGGTGTGGGTGCAGGTGCAGCAGCGATATCCTCGTTTTGCTACCTGTTACAGTTTTGATTCTTCCCTCCTTAAACTGAAGCGTGGCTGAATCACAGCTCTAATCGTCTTCCATGTGTTCCTTTCTTTCTGTTTCATGGAAACTTGATTGAGTTAAAGATATTAACATCCAGTTAAAGTTGTGTTATTCCAGAGGTTATTTAATATTTTGTACTGAAACATCTGCCCGTGTGGAGCAAGCCTCTTGATTTCCTCCCTTCCCTCTCTAGTGACCTCTACAAAGTGACCTCAACAGGCAGTTTAAAGCGTGGTGAAAGCAATGATTACATGCGAGGCCCAAAATGAACACACTTATTTACACATGTTGCATTACATCTAAAATCCACAGCCGAATCACATCAGC
This sequence comes from Aphyosemion australe, assembly GCA_006937985.1. Taxonomy (NCBI): domain Eukaryota; kingdom Metazoa; phylum Chordata; class Actinopteri; order Cyprinodontiformes; family Nothobranchiidae; genus Aphyosemion; species Aphyosemion australe. The sequence goes on along the minus strand of SSNS01000004.1, from coordinate 3,470,345 downwards.
CCATTGTACAGCACAGGAACCCCTCCAGCATGACTCAGATCCATTTCAGTGGATGTGTGTGTTTGCCTACAGGCTCCAACCTGCTCCAGCGTTATGTGCAGTGTGTACTGATGAAGCAGAAAAAAGGAGCAACACGCTGTAAGCCACACTCATTTGCCTAAGCAGTATAAATCACCGCTGGCAATGAAGTGCACGCCTGTCTCCACAGAATGAGCAGATGAAGCAAGTGGGGAAAAGGAGATGAAAGGAAAAAAACAGAAAACTTGAGAGCATGTAGATGACCAAAGATGTGGGAGGAAAAGGAAATGAAGGGAGGGAGGATGCAAACTAATTGCTGGGGAGGGTAGAGGCTGTATAGGGGAGAGGGAAACACCATCAGAAACATTTAAATGATATTTATTTTAACAAATCACTCTGTCATAAAGCCGTGTTTATGCTTTAGACCTTTGCTTTAGACATTTAAATCTGATATCTGGCTTGGAGAATCAAGTGACAGTCTATAAATAAAACAGCTGATCCCAGATTGTTCTGACTCATCTAAAATGTCACAGTGTCAGTGTAGGATCGATCAGAACCAAAATAAGTCTTCTATTCTCTGGGAAAAGCAACTCAGACATTCATTTAAAGTGTATTGGATACACTGGTAACACTTTACAATAAGGGTCCCTTTATTAATGTTACTTAGTGCATTATTAAGCATGAATAAACTATTAAATTAAGTATTAACAACTGCTTAATATTAATGTTAATATTAAGTAATGCATTACTAAGCAGACTCCCCCCTGGCCCTTTGTCATAACGTTAAGGACACGTAATAGTTAACAATATCAGGAATGTTAATAAAGGGACCCTTTGTTTATTAATGCTTAATAATGCACTAAGTAACATTAACAAATGGGATTCTTATTGCAAAGTGTTACGATTTACTAAAATGTAACCTTTAGTCGATGTCCATCCACAACCACCTCTTTGCCAACATGAAGAGAATCCTAAAGTGCGTTTATGATCAGATCTCATCAAGGAAGCAAGATTTTTCTTTAGGTTTTGTTTTGCGTGTTTACAGAAATACAGATGTGATTAAAATAAATGAGACCCCTTATGAATTTTAGAGTTTTACATGTCAGACCATAATTGAAAATGATCTGATCTTTTACTAGATCCTAGAATATAACCTACTTAGATTCCACCATGACCATGGCTGCAATGGAAAATTTGGAAAACAAATTACCTTAAAACATTTTTTTCATGCATTTTAACAACTTTCTAACATAATTTAGCTATAAATATATTGTGGAGTAAAAAAAATGATAATAAAGTGGTTGTCTCGCATTTGTCTAAAAACCTCTGCCAATAACACGTTTCGGAACGAAAGCAACTATTGGACCATCCAGTTGTCGGTCTCGCTGAACCTCTGCACTTCCGCACTTCCTTGGGTCCTCCACTCATTTCTCGTATTTAGCAACAGACCACCACTGGTGTGAGAGGTTCTTCGCTCAATAATATCAGAGAAGGTGTTTAGCGCTCTCTCAATTCCTCCAGCATCGCGGGTCTCTGGGAAGATACCCGAGGGAAGGGGTTAGTGTTCTGTGACCGTGTTTGCATTCAAAACCTAGCTTGTTAAAGCAGCTTTAAGTCCACCCTTTGTTGATTTCACGGGACAGAACAATGCTAAAGAGCAAAGAACAGTCATCAGCATGGTGGTGGAGGGCTGATGATTTGGGTTAGCTTGCAGTCACTGACTTGACCGTGAACTCCTCTGCAGACGAAAGTATTCTAGAGGCTGTCTGACAGCTGCTGCTTGAACCAAACTGGGTCATAAAACAGGAAAACACAGCAGCAAATCTTCAACAGAATAACTGTAAAACAAAATGCTGCATTTGTCCAGACCTCAACCTGATCAGAATGCTGTAGAGGGCCCTTAAGAGAGCGGTGCATGAAGGAATATCTGCACAGCTCAAGAAATACTCAAGAAACCTTAGAAAGACAATTGAGCTAAAATTCCTCCATTCCTTAACACAAGATTTTGGTTTCGAGCTTTGTTTTCGTTTAATAAATCATGACATAATGAAATATCTTGGGTGTTTTATACACTTGAGATCAAATTTGAATAATTCTACAATCTTGCTAAAATTGGATCCTTTTTCTTCTGAAACGTAAAACTCAGAACCTGAGAGGAGGTGTATTCTCGTTTTACCATGACTGTACATCTCTGCCTTGTATATCAGTCAGTATACATGCAGATCATGCTACTCAGACCTTCACCTTGACTAATTGCTGTCCGAATAACACACACACGGTGCATACACACACACACACTCCCACACACAAACAAAGATAATACGAGAGAGGGATGTTCTGCGAGGTGCGCCCCCAGGGGGGGCTGAGGATCAGCAGGAGAAATGTTAATGATTAATTAGATGTTAGAGTTGCTGGTGATTAAAAACATGGAGGATCTTAGAGCGGCCCTGAGAGTAGTATGCTGGCACCATTGACTCATCTTTTTCTTCTCTCTGATACTGTAGAGACAGAAGAAACACACCCGCCCACACACTCACTGCCATTAAGAAAGAAATGGGCTGCAAATTAATACTCTCCTGTGACTGCCAAAAAAGTAAGCACAGAATAATAAACAGAGGAAGAGAGGGAAGCGGAGAAAGAGGCAAGTTCAGTCCTTGTTTGATTGTTTTGGGACTCCGTTAATTCTGCACCTGATATCTGCTTTGTCTCAGTGACAATGCCCTGGAAAAAAGGTCTCTTGAGAAGACAATGTGATTAAAACTTCCTCTTTTCTTGCTCGTCGACACACGCTGATTGAAAAAGGGACCTGATCTTAGATGTAATTCAGTCTGTGATTCAGGTTTCCTACAGAAACTGTGGGTTAGTCTGACAAGCATCATGAGTGGACTGATGCACTGACAGAAATACACACTGAGAGCGATGCAGCAGAACATTGTTGAAGTAAGGGATGCTCTCCAGTGACCATTGGCAGATGGGCTGATGATCCACAGATCCTGCTCTGCTAAATTGGGAACAGAGTGTGTTCTCCAAATGACCTCCTCATCAACAGGATGCACCCTGCAGTCATTCTTCTGTTCGTAAACACAAGAAGGAACTTAAAAAGCCTCGCTGCTCGCATCGCTCACAGTCAGATGAAAAACTAGTAACCCCCCCCCCAATCCACCCCTGAGACTCAGAGCAAGTGCTACATTGACTCAACAAGGGATTCTTGTCATCCCTTCCTCTGCATATTGATTGCTTCTGAATGGACAAGCAATTTTTTTCCCTCTTTATTGGTGCAAATTGTGCCAAGTTCCCTTCCCCGTCTGCCTCTCTCACCCTCAGCCAAGGCAGTCGGGGTGTGATTTTGTGTTCTTGGTTCGAGCAGGTCTCCGTTTGAAACAGATAAAATATCAGAGACGGCTTCGGATCGATGGCTGGCTATTCCTAGTTCTTCCTCCCGGACCTGAATGCGCACGGAGGTCAATGCTTACCTGATCAATGACTGCAAATACAATCGATCCAGAGACACGACTTCTGCAAACGACAGCTCTAATGTGAAACTAAATTGCTGCTCAGTTTGTGGAAGGATTGACTGTGAGAAGGCTGATACCACGTTTCTTTGTGAGGGAGGGAAGGTGTCGCAGGGAATATTCCCATAGTAACCAGCCACAAGCATTAACGTTATAATAGAAGTCATGATGTTAATTGTCTGGGTCAGTAATAGGTGTATTATGGACATGGAATAACACTCATTATGATCAATCTCACAATCTATTTATGAAATATAGCAGAGTTACAATTTTTGAATAGTTGTCTTATTATTAAATAAAAATCCACACAAAATCTCACTACCCGACACTAATGTGTGCCTTGGTTGACAAAACTTTCAGTAAACACATTTCTTTAGACAGGAAAAAGGCTGTATAAACTCATGTACCTTGTAAATATTTAATATAGAGTTCTGTGCCAAGGTTAGATCTCATTTCATCATATTTTGCCTCCATTCAGCCAGATTCCTGTTTCTTTAGTTAAAGGTGTGGTTCAATTTAAAAAACATTTTTTACCTATTATTTCTGATTATAATCGGTCACTCTGAGTTTTTCATGCAGGCTGAACGTGAGGATCGTGTCCTACACCTATCTCCTGCATTAGCTTCTGATAGAAAATAGATGGTGAAACTCTAGGATTTGAAAAGCCTGACAGATCTACATCACACTGTCCCTAACATTCATGGACTCACCCATCTTGGCTCACGACGGGGAAGCTGTTGTTGGTTTAGAGTCCAGAAAACAGCAGAGAACGTCTCAGCTAGTAGAAGCTAACTGTTAGCATTAGCAACTCCACCACACAGCAGAACTCCTTCAGGCTTGTGTTATTTGTGGAGATAAAACATCAACGTTGCAGAGCAAACTGAGTCAGAGTCGTGTTGCTGTTAGTCAATCAGAGGAGAGATGTCCAAATATCAGGAAAGATTCTAAATTCTGTCATCTGAAGCTCATCTCTGAACTAGCTCACTGCTAGTTATTGTAACAGGCTAACCGGAGCTTTTTTCCCCAGTGTACGACTTACAAGGCATTCATTCCTACTAGAGAGCACTGCAAATGTATTGTTTAAACGAGTGGACCTCACCTTTAAATACATAAAAAATAACCAAAGATATTAGGATAAAATCAGGATTTTAGCACAAACAAGCTAAAAACTGATGTGCAGTAGATCCAGTGTCAGGTTTTTAGTAGATACGAAGCTGCTCATCTGCTGTATGTTTAGTAGAAACTTGACAATTGTGATCATTTTTTTAAATTATTTGTTTAAACTCACACTGCACGAGTGGTATGGTGTAAAACCTGGACAGGAAATTTGTGAAAAAGCAGCCAAAATCTCCAATAAAACTTAACATAAAGGCCTTCAGAAAGTCTACCTATTGATTAATCCCCGGGTTAAAAGACTACATAAAAGTCTGACTCCTTGGAAGAGAAACGTAAACATTAGGGGTGGTTTAGAACTGCTTTTATCTCCTTTGACTAATTCAGATTTTTAAATCCCTTTAAAGCTAACGGTTAATCTGTCCTGCTGCGATATTGAAGCTAATTCCCCAATCCAGGATTAATAAAGTCTTTTTTGTTTTTGTTACATCCCAACTTTGAGGGAAACGCCCTTTTGTTGTGTTGCTCTTGAACGTAGCTCAGAGAACAAAGAAAATGACAGAGAAGCTTTATTTGCTTCCACTGTACTTTGAAATTAAATTAAACACCACTTCTTGTAGGAAGAGAACTTCCCTCCTGAACACGCTGTCGTTCTCTCCTCCCTCGACTTGAATGGTGACATTAAAACTGTCTCACTGCTTTCTGTCTGGCCACATAGATGAGAACTGAGCAGTCAAGGTAACACAAGTGCTCGCCTTTTCTGCTCGCATGTTTTCATTAGAAGTGCATTCTACTTCAGCTGCAGCCAACGCACATTAAACCAGCTATATGCATCAACACACACATGCACACGCGTGCACGCACACACAGCAGACAGATGGTTGGAACTGTGCTCTGACAGAGGCTAAAGCACAGGGCACCTACACTCTTCAAAGTCTCTTCGCCTCTCCTCGCGTTGCTGTTTCAAATGCCATCTGTGCCCAGGAACACTAATGTTACTTAAAACAAGGACATTGCTTTCTTTCTGCCTCTAATTAGAAGCCAGCAGGAAGTAGGTTTCTTTTTCCCTGTGCCACGTTACACAACATTTGAAAATGTATGCTTGATTTGTTTTTTTCTATGATAAAAGACATGAAATGGAGCAGTAAAGTATATGAGAACAACATTTTACTTATATATGCCCAAGGTCCAGTACATTTTGACTGCGTGGGTCTTTGTAGAGGAACATAGTGCACTAGATGGATGAAACTGTGTGTTTGAGGTAGAGTCAGGATGCGTGTGTGTGTGTTTCATTACCCAGCAGTCAGGTTTCTCACCTCTTCTTTTTCCAGCCTCGGAAGAACAGTCGTTTCTCTTTGTCAGTCAGTCGGTGTTTTGAGAAATGATAGTGGGTTTTAGAGAAATAGGTGCTTTGTTTGGGAAGGAGCGAGCAAGAATAGCACCGTTTCCTTTCATCATCATCCTTTTTTTTCTGTCATTTCTCTCCTCTTTCACCTTCTCTCGTTTTGTCCTTTCCTTCCTTACCTCCCGTTTCCACTTGTTCCCTTTTACTATTTTCTCCCTCTGCTTACCCAAACCCCCATCCCCGATTCCCCCACCCCTGACCGAGGGAGCGTGTTATTAGTAAGGCAGACAATGTGCCTGTCGGTGTGTGTTAGAGAGAGATAAGCGCAGGTAGAGAGAGTTACGTAAGCCTCTGTTGATTACTGTGGAGAAGGAAGCTAGAAAAAGAGTGAGAAGGGGCAAGAGTGAGTGAGAAAGACAGACTGCTGTACTTTAGTAAGTACATTGTGCTCTAATGTCGCCTCCAAGGCTGGCAGGTGCTTGATAAGTGAGTCCAAAGCTTCTGGGACTTCTTGAGGGAACAGTCAGGAGGGGTTGGACTTTCTCGAACAACCTCAGAGGTTGCAGGCTGGTTTTTGTTGCACCGTTTAACAGCAGAAAGGTAAACTAATCTTATGGTTTATTACACTAATGTGGCATGACACCGCTGAGATAAACAAACAGGACAGACTAAACTCAGGAGTCTGAGCTGATTTTTCAGTCACAACAACTTTGTTAATTTTACTTGAAAGGTGTTTTGCTCTTAGATTCATTCTCTTTGTAGCATCTAAAGCCAGGATCTCGCTGGGCGACACACAACTTTCACAGAGGAGTTCACTAAATATCTCAAAACGTTCTCAGGGGCTCTCAGTTTCAGAAGCTTTGTGCAACAAATTTCATCTCTGGATAAAGTAGTCACAGATGTCTGAAACCTGTCTTAAACACTTTTCAACTTAGTTTCTATGTATTAGAAAGAGTCAGAAACGTGAGAGCTTTGGGACAATTTGGTGAACAAAGACAGAATAAAGTGAGACAAAATTAAGACAATTTGGGTCTAATTCCATCCATTTTCCTCCGCTTATCCGGGTTCGGGTCGCGAGGACATTAGCCTTAGCAGAAAGGCCCTGACTTCCATCTCCTCAGCTACTTGGGCCAGCTCCTCCAGGGGGAATCCCAAGGCGTCTCCAGGCCAGATGAGAGGTATAGTCCCTCCAGCGTGTCCTGGGTATTCCTCTGGGTCTCCTCCCGGTTGGACGTGCCCGGAAAACCTCACCAGGGAGGCGTCCAGGAGGCATCCTCACCAGATGCCTGAGACACCTCAACTGGCTCCTCTCGATGTGGAGGAGCAGCGGATCTACTCCGAGCCCCTCCCGGATGATCGAGCTTCTCACCCTATCTCTAAGGGAGAGTCCAGCCACCCTGCAGAGAAAGGGTTTCGGCCGCTTGTATCTGCAATCTCGTTTTTTCGGTCACTACCCAAAGATCATTACCATAGGGTAGGAACGTAGATCGACCGGTAAATCGAGAGCTTCACCTTCCAGCTCAGCTCTCTCTTCACCACGACAGACCGGTACAACGCCTGCATCACTGCAGATGCAGCACCAATCCACCTATCAATCTCCAGCTCCATCTTTCCCTCACTCGTGAACAAGACCCAGAGATACTTAAACTCCTCCACTTGAGGCAGGACCTCGTCCCTGACCTGGAGAAGGCATTCTACCCTTTTCCGACTCAAGCTGTGACATGAATATGATTTGTTACATCAAATGCCCTCTTTACCCTATCGTACATAAAACTGATAAACGTGTTAGAAAGCTGCCTTTTGACAAACAAAACAAGCATCTCTATTGTCTGTTTGTTTACCAAGAACACAGCTTTTTACTAAAGCTGTCATTGATGGAAGCTCGTCTAGGTCTGCCAGCAGTTACAGTTTAACAGAATAAACAGATACATTCACACGCGCCCACATAGTGATTGAACTGGTCATAAAAATATTACTCCAGCACGGTTTCTTTTTAATTCCAAAATAATAAAAATCAACAATACGCCACAGTTTCCTGCACGCAGCAGATGAATGCACACATCATTGGGTCAAAGTGTTAATAGGATTCTAGGGGGGGAAATGCTGCAACCTTTTGAACACGCTTTACTTGCTTCAGTCACACAAAGGGAGACTTTAAATCAATGCCTCGGCATCAATACAGTACATGCATGCTCCAAACTTAATGACAGCTAATTTGACTGAGAACACGAGGCATCAACTCCAGACTGTTCTGTGAGGAGCAGCACAACAGCAAACACTGACATGAATGCAAGTGAAGACCATTAATTCATTCTGTCACTTCTAATGTAATAACGTAAAAAATACCAGGACAGGCAAAAAACGGTGTGACAGCTCAGAAATTAATGTCAGGAAGTTTGGGGAAACTAAGACTTGTACTTTTCCATTTTGGTTTCCCTGCTGGATGAATTTAGCGTTTAAGCAGTGGAGCAATATTCCTCAACAGCGCTCCTCTGTTTATCTGATCGCATCAAACCTGCTTCATACCAACCGTTAGGACCAACCTGCCAATTGCCTGCTCATTTTAAGCAGCGCTCTCCTCCTCCTCCGTTTTACTGGAATCGTCATTTTCAGAATTTGTATCATCAGAGAAAATAACACCCTAGCAATGAAACTGAAAACAGCTAGTTCTGTTAAGGATCTGAATCAAACAATGAGGCTTTCGGTGATTTACAAAATTTGCTGTCTGAATGGTGGATGTTGTACAAAAGGACGTTCCTGCCCAGAAACGATCACGCAGAGACAACATCCCAACCTTAGAGGTGCCCAAGACAATAGCTGTGTTTTTCTTTACACCAAACTGTTTTTATTTATTTTAAACCAAAATGCTAAAAGAGCAACCAGACTGTTATCTAGCACTGATGAAGTACTGCAGAGAGAAACTCAAACAAATGTGATTAGACTGTTCAAGAGGAGGAATAAATGATAAACGTTATCTTCACCAACAATACCGTAGTACAGTGGACTCAAACTCAGTCCATTTGGCTCACGAACAATGAACTAATGCAGAAATTGGAAGTATTAATAAAGATTTAGAGTGAAACATCAAAGAACCGTTAAGTAAGAAATTTACTGATTTTATACTTGATTAATGAATAAAATGAGGGAAAATAAGGTATTTTTTATTTCAACGGTAAAAAAAAAATAGAAGTCCCACAATTAAAAAGCCTCATGCTTTTGTGGATTTATTTGTGTTTTAAATAATGAAAATATAATTGCTCAAAAACAATAAAACAGACTTTAGTTGTCTTACTTTGGAAGTTTATGGGCAGATAAATGATTTTAAAAAAGCCGTTTTATGTTTTAGGTCTACATCTAAGTCTGCTCTTAGTTGAATTAACCCTCCAGCTGCTTACAGGTGTTTTTCACATCTACAACTGAGTTCAAACTACACCTCTAAAACATTTGACTTTAGACAACATTTAGCCTTATTTTAGACTTAATGACTATAGGTCGCTTTAATGTCATTTAGACACCTTTTCTGCTCCACAAATACAGTTTTTAATATCAGTTATTTTAATAACTGCGTCATGTTATTTCATTATGATTTAAATAATCGTATACATTTCTTTTTAATATTTATAGACAGTGATTTGCAAGTAATATCACAATAAAAAACTTTTCAACTACAAAAGCAAAAGGATAAAAGTAGAAAATACCTTTAAAAAAATAAGAGAATCATTTATTTATGACAAGACAGCTAATGACAGTAATATATGTTGATCTTTGTGAACTAAAGCCTGTTTAACGTTGATTTATGGACTTTAAACAACTACTTTTTGCTTGTGTCTGTTGTAAAAACCATTAAGCCAGAGTGTGAATGTGTGTGTGAATGGGTGAATGACTGATTGAGTTGTAAAGCGCCTTGGGGGGTTCTAGGACTCTAAAAGGCACTATATCAAATACAGGCCATTTACCATTAAATGGGTTTTCATTATCCAAAATGATGTTTCCATTTATCAGTCATAATGATTTCAATTGTTATAATTTGTAACCGAGATGCTGAAGAAAAATGAGTCGATCCTTGTGAGTGTTTACGGTTACTGTCGGGGAAAATCCTGGTTCCCAGCTTAGATCACTCAGTTCCTTAAAATTCAGCTGGAAAACATCAAGAACAGGAGTAGATAGTACACACACACACACACACACACACACACTCTTATGTTGTGACCTGAAGAGGTGCTGTTCAGCATGAAGTGAGAAAAGTTGAGGTATATTGAAGAGCATCTAAGAAAGTGTGTGATTTAGTGATGTGTGTGTGCGTGCGCATGTGTGTGTGTGTCAGGTCTTCATCTGTATGCCAAGCGTTTATCTGGAGGGCCTCCAGCAAGAACCAGCTTAGGAGGAGCTCAAGGCCAAACAAGTGCAAGGATTAAAGGACGAAATAGAGTCCTCTCCTCTGTCTCATCGTGGAGGAGGACGAGAATGAGCAGCACTCTTCACTTTCTTTGCTAACACTGAGGTGCCCTTGAGCAAGGCTTTTAGAGTTCCAAGTGTCTTTCTGCACCAAACTATAAATGAGTCTGATTCCATGCATCAAGGAGATGAATGCTACAGTTGAAGGATTTAGTTGTTTGTAGGAATTTTACAAGCCACTAATGATCATTAACATCATATTTAATAGCTAAAACAACAACAAAAGCCTCAGAGACAAAACAATGACCCTCATTTTACCTCCAACGCTCCATCATGAAATAAAAAATGACTGAAGCAGTAGGCGGATTCCGTTCATACCATGTAGATCTCAGCAGAATTATTCTTTTGTTTCTTTTTTATTTTATTTTATTTTGCTTGACTGACTAATTAGAGAACACAGGTACAGAGTTGGCACAACAAATAGGTGAGGAAGAATTGTGAAACCTGGCAGGAGTTTGGATTTAGAAAAGGACTGAATAATACGCAACACAAATTAATGAGATCATTTAGCAGATAGAAGAGAAATGCTGTGGTTCAGGTCTGGTGGTCGGTGAAGATGTGATTTCACGCTCAAACTCAATAAAACCGAGCAGGTTATAAATTCTCTGAAGAGTTCTACCTTTGGTGCTGTTGCATGAAGAAACGAATGAACACTATTTACAGTAATTGAAGGCCTTTTACAGCGTTGACAGCTAAGAATCAGCTCCCAGCAGAGTATATGAAAGAGGTGAGAGCACTTTAAGAAAACAGCAAATACGCAAAAGGAGCAACCGCGTTCAAAATATAAAGCAGTAATTCAGAAATTTGATGCAAAACTTGATTTCTGCTGCTGCTGTACACTAAACTAAAGCACAAGTGCCCAGTGCTGTCTGCAGTGCTGCAATAATATATTTATTACAGTGTTTTTCAGTGGAACATGAGAGCAGTTTTGATTTCCTGGAAGATGAAATCAGCTCCTCTAAATCTGAGACCATGGTCTTGAATCAGAAAAGGGTAGAATGTCTTCTCCAGGTCAGGGACGAGGTCCTGCCCCAAGTAGAGGAGTTTAAGTATCTCGAGGTCTTGTTCACGTGTGAGGGAAAGATGGATCAGGAGATCGATAGGTGGATTGGTGTTGCGTCTGCAGTGTTGCGGGTGTTGTACCGGTCTGTCGTGGTGAAGAGAGAGCTGAGCCGAAAGGAGAAGCTCTCGATTTAGCAGTTGATTTACGTTCCAACACTCACCTATGGTCACAAACTTTGGGTAGTGACCAAAAGAACGAGATCGACCCGACTCCGGATAAGCGGACGAGAATGGATGGATGGATGGATGGATGGATGGATGGATGGATGGATGGATGGATGGATGGATGGATGGATGGATGGATGGATGGATGGATGGATGGATGGATGGATGGATGGATTTGTTTGTCGAGATGATGTGGATCATCTTCAGCTAAAGCCGCCATGTTGCACCACTATGTTTCATTATAATGCACAAACTGAACCTCATCTTAGATTAGATGTTGCGTGCATTTTTACAGTTTTCATCTTTCCTACATGCTAATAAGAGGAGCTTAAGATGGAGATTTCCAGTCTGCAATATTTGCAGCCAGTGTGAGTAAATTCCTTCTAGTTTAAAACCAACAATGAAAAGTATCTAATAATTATCATTAGATTATATAAAACAATGTTTTTTGGGGGGTGGGGTGGGGCCATAAACCCAAAAATAATAGGAAGTTAATCACCGCGTGTGTAAAACCAGACCAGACGAAGGATGAGACATTTTTAATTAATGGTTTGGCTTTCAAAGAGTGTTTTATTATTTTTTTATGATGCAGCTTGGCTGGATATTAAATAACCTTGTGATGCCTGCGTCCCGCTGAGAAAACGAGAACAAAAGATGGTGAGCTGGTCAAGGTGCCTCTCTGAATAAGAATTCAGGCGAGCGAGCGCCATGAGACGAGCCAACAGGAAGTGTGTGCATAAAAAAGAAATGGGGAGAGGGATGGCATGTACAAAAATGTGGACTAACAATAAGGGGGAGCTTTTTAAGTGTGAGAAAGAGAGTGCACACAATGATGCCTCAAACACAACATTCCCCTCTTTCTTACTGCCTTTCTTTTATTCAGCCTCAGTCACACAGACATGCCTGTGTGCACACAGTATTATGTAAATAGTCTCTTCAGCAGAGTGCTGCTGTCACTGAACGAGCATCCTCAGGGCTATCCAGGCAGCCTCATTAAAAAGAGGCACAGCATCCATTAATAGATACCAGCGCACATGTACACATATGCACACACACATACATGCATAGACAGTCAATAAAACACACAAAGCATTCACAGACACCAATAAAGGACCTCCCAGGAAGCACATCTCTAAATGTTCCTCTTAGGTGGCAGTCAAAAAAAAAATGTCTCCAAGGAAACGGCTCAAATGTCACCGAGAACAATGCATGAAGAGGATGTGGTGACCGTGACTGTAGAGAGTAGAAGAAAAGAATGGACAATGTGGCTTCAAACCCAGGATTTAGCCTATTACTAGTGTGTGTGTTTGTGTGTGTTACTGTTATTATACCTAAATAAAGGCTGCAGACTTTATTTATCCTTACGGCTAAAGGTATTAAACCTTCTTGAGAGGTAGACCTTTATAGAAGTCATTATTTAGAACTTGCAGCATGACCACTAAGGGTTATTTTTTTTACAGTTCTTCTAATTTCCTTTCAAACAAAGTTTTCCTAGCCTGGCAAGCCAAGCTATATATGTGAATATTTAGTCTGGCCATGGTCCGTTGATGGCTCTCAGTTGTGTGTCAGGATCTACGGTTGTCTTTCTAACTGTCTTCACGTGTTATTGGATAACAAACAACAAGTAAGTCGTCTATACTCCGTCAAAGAAGATGCAAATACACCCTTTTTCTAAATAAAGGACTTAAGTACCTCTATCTGCGCTTGACTCAAAGAAAAGCTCAAGTCTAAATAGTCCAAAGTTGATGCCAAAGCCATTTCAAATGAGCGGTCACCATCTTTGTTTTGTCAGTAACATCCCACTCACCAACAGAGTGCTGTGATTGGCCCACCAAACCAATAGAGCACTGTGATTGGACCGCTATGGATGTCAGTCAATGGGACAGTGTGCCCTACATCGTGGAAGAAGCGGGAAAGAAGTCAAAAATACATCGGTTTTCTAAATAAACGCACTGTGATTGGCCAGCCACAATACTGTCCGGGAATGTGGAGGTTCCAACTGTCAGGATCTGCTCCTTCTCCCTCAGATGTGTTGTCCTGTCTCCCCTCGTTAAGTGTTTATTGGACTCACCTGCCCCTTGTTATCCTACTCACCTGATTCCTGATTACCCTCATGTATTTAAACCCTCTGTTTGTCCTGGTCTGTGTCAGATCCTCGTCTTGTCTTCCTGCTGTATCACCACCTACCATTATTCATATTAAACAGTTCTTTTGCCTGCCAGTCTGCCTCCTGTTCACCTGCATTTTGGGTCCTACAACAACCACCACATGACGAAGGATCTGACCAACATGGACCCAGCGGTGAGCCAACTTTCAGGAGGAACATTTTTTTCTCTACTGTAGCAGCAGGACCAAGGAGATTTTGTGGAGGGGTTGGCACCGACGCACCCTAGCTGTTCCCGGGTGGTTGGACACTTTTCCCCGCTCCTCTGCTGCTCACCTTCATGAGCACCTGCTGTTGGTCCCTGAGGTCCTCGTTGAGTACCCTCCGATGATCCCTGGTCCACGCTCCGCTCCGGCCGTCTTCAAAGTCTCCATCGCCGAGATTCAGCCATTCCCGGAACCTCCTAGGCTCTCCCTGGCTTCAGCCGTGCTGCCTACCAAGAGGCCCCAGCTTGTTGTCAGGTCCTGTGGGCTCTGCCGTGAGGTTTCTGGGGTTCCAACTTCCCTCTGAGGAGCTCCAGTATCCTGGGTTTTCCTGGTCCTCCCCTCTTTCTGAGGAATCCGGTTTTGGGCGTCAGGAGCCGCCCTTAAGGGGGAGGTCCTGTCAGGATCTGCTCCTTCTCCCTCAGATGTGTTGTCCTGTCTCCCCTCGTTAAGTGTTTATTGGACTCACCTGCCCCTTGTTATCCTACTCACCTGATTCCTGATTACCCTCATGTATTTAAACCCTCTGTTTGTCCTGGTCTGTGTCAGATCCTCGTCTTGTCTTCCTGCTGTATCACCACCTACCATTATTCATATTAAACAGTTCTTTTGCCTGCCAGTCTGCCTCCTGTTCACCTGCATTTTGGGTCCTACAACAACCACCACATGACACCAACGGTGCGTTGCTACCAACATGCAAACCTAAATTATTTTGCTTCGACAAATGACGGTCTAGATTCTAGGCTAAAGTTTACCCCTTTTTGGGACAGAAATGATAATGCCTGCTTATTCTTGAGTTTCTACCTTCTTTAAAGATGCACTAATTTCCACATTAGCCTCAAATACAATAAAAATGTTGAGTTTATGGTGTGGATTTCACTTTTAAACCTGCATCTTCTTGGGCTTCAGCTGTTGATGACAACTTGGATTTTTTTTGTTAGTTACTCTTTACACATTTACATGTTCAAACTGTGATTAAGTCAAAGTTTCAGTATTTGTCTCCCCTGGGAGAAATTTACTTTGGACAGAAGGGCTTACAGTGTGCCACCACGCTTCACTCATCCAGGCTGTCACTAAAAATAGTTAACCCCCA
The DNA here is from genome assembly GCA_006937985.1 of Aphyosemion australe. Taxonomy (NCBI): domain Eukaryota; kingdom Metazoa; phylum Chordata; class Actinopteri; order Cyprinodontiformes; family Nothobranchiidae; genus Aphyosemion; species Aphyosemion australe. Next base: position 3,455,215 of record SSNS01000004.1, on the reverse strand, counting down.
CACACACCCACCTCTGGATACATACGGTGAACTAAACCAAGGATTTAATCATCTGGGCAATCTAATTTGTGACATTTACAGTACATTTATACACCACTGTGCTAATTTTCATGTTTTAAAGCCATACTATGCAACTTTTTTATATTTTTAAATCATTTCCTTGAGCCAGTATTTGCTAAAATGACCCTTTACAGGGTTAATGAAATGTCACTCAGACCCCCACCGCTCACTGTGGCCAGAATACCGCACTTGCAACTTCAGAGTGGCGGTCCGGTCCCTGTTGGACTTTGTAAAGTGGAGCTGACATGCCTGGCGCTGCAGTCTGCTTCCAGCATGTTTCCTGCATGTTTTAGATCATGAACACAGCTGATTTGTTTGATTTAGTGATGAACCGCTCCTGTAGACACTAATGAAGGCTGAGGAGACATTTCAGCAGTTAGATTAAGGTGTTAAAAAGATGAACGCACAGCGAGGCGATAAGTTTCACGTTTGGTTTCACCAATGGACACTAGGGTGTGCTAATAGCACACCAAAACTGCCAAGTGTGCCTTTAATTTAGCCAGAAAGAGACTTAAATTGTTCACTGTTTTATTACCTATTTTGTGGCATTTGAAATAGCAGCTTTGAGACGTTTTTAGAGGAAATTTGTTGGACATGTTTTTCAAACAAATTCCGGTGACGAAAACCAAGCTTTGGAACTTATCAAAGAACTTGAAAACTCATGCAATTGTTTTGATGCCAAGACACTGGCCTTAAATTAATGCTGACCATGACAAGCTTTTATTTAATTCATTGTATTTTTTATTTATTTTAAGATTACTTCCTATTAAGAAAATGTTGCCTTTTAGTTCAGGAAAAACCATTTTATTAGGTCTCACCCAAAGACTGTATATATTAGTCTCACCTCTGATTTGTTGGATAAGCTTGCAGTGTCTTTTTAGGTTTAGTTGTGAATTTTATTTAGGTGTGAAGGAGTTTATTTATCAGCCTGATATGTCTGACTATATATATTTTTTATGATTTTTCTGAACTAGAGAAATAGGGAGCTTCCTGGAAGGGAAAAAACCCTTAAAGGCTTTTTCTGGTTATGTGTGCACAACAAAGATGGAGTAATCCCAGCTGGTTGGTGGGAGATGAAGGAAAATCAAACTGTAATTCTTTAATGAACTGCTGTTTTATGACTATCTTCTTACTGATGTTAACTACATTTTTCACTCTACACTTGTGTGTTCTATTACAACATGCAGTTAGCCCATTTTCACCAGTAACTATGCAGTTACATTGTTTCTGCCCATCCCTGTTCAGCTCTATTATAACTTATTTCCATCACACAAAGAAACGTCCAATTTAAACCTAAACAAACACTTTTAATGATCCTTCTGACACCAAAGCTGCAGAAATTCTATGTAAAACCTGTAAAGTAAAAAGGGGACCCTGTTTTTTGTGATCTGCTGGCCCCGCAGGCGGCTCCCGAGGTGTGGGATTCATCCGCTTTGATAAGAGGATAGAAGCTGAGGAGGCCATCAAGGGCCTGAACGGCCAGAAGCCATCGGGGGCTGCCGAGCCCATCACGGTCAAGTTTGCCAACAACCCCAGTCAGAAGACCAGCCAAGCCCTTCTGTCACAACTCTACCAGTCCCCCAACCGCCGGTACCCGGGGCCGCTCCACCACCAGGCTCAGAGGTTCAGGTGAGTTCAGCGGTTTAGTCACATTTACAATCATCACAAAGATACGTGTCAAACAGAGGAGGTCTTAATATTCTCAAATAAGTTTGAGTTGAGGTTCACTGATCTTTAATCAGTCCTGCTGACATTAATTATCTTTAAATATCAAGAATCAGCAGTTTTGCTTTTTCAGCCCAAGTTGTGAAATGAGGAGCCATTTCACATGCACACGGCTGCAAAAGTTATTCTCAGTCTGCCTCTTTCTGCCTGTAATATTATTAAATGACCCAGTTGAACCAACTTGAAGAATGAAGACGCTTTATTTCAGCTGTTTTTTTTACAACAGCTCTATTACTTTTTCCAACAATAAAACCCAAAAGATCCAGCCCTGGGCACATAACCGTAAAGGAGCTGTAATTAGAACTCCCACGCTGAATTTTGTTACAAAGAACTCAAAGTGCTTTTATTATGTGCAGATGTATAGATACTTTATTTTGCTGACAAATGCAAAGGATATTTTTACTGCTCCAAAGTCAAAACACAAGCAAGAGTCCTCTGAAACAAAGTTAACTCATCTAAGGAGATGGCTCAACAAAGTGATGGTACGTTTTTTAAAGCTGTTTCTGTCTCCATTAGGCCTGTTTCCACTATCGGAACATCCGGGTACTTTTACCAGACCTTTACGGTACAATGTCTCCATTTCACTGGGACATTTCAGGGACCAACCAAGTAACTGAACTGGGGTATCTACTCAGAAATGGCCCGGTAGAGCCGCTGGGCGGGACTTACAATAATATTTAATCGAGTCAAGTGTTTTTGTTTAAGTTGTTCACTCAGCTTCTGCTACCATTGAGAACGGAACGTAAGCAGTCCGAAGTAAGATGGCCGCCGTGTAGGGACGCTATCGACTCCCAGTTAAGGCATCTAGCAATATATATATATCTATGGCCAAAACAAGCAGTATTTGTAAAATTGGAAGAGTTGCTGTTGAAGCAGAATGAAAGAAATAGAAAATGAGCAGTGTTCACGCTGCTTTAAAAATTGCCGTTTCTAAACTCCCAACGCTGAAAAATGTAGCGGAAATCATTCACAACGTCTCACAGAGCACCGTATAAAACGCTGCTTGTTCTGGTCATCGAACGCCGCTTTTTACGTAACACAGCCGCTCTCCTATTCCTCCAAATGGATTAAATCCCAGCGAACTTTGACAGAATAAAACTTTTAATGGTATTAGTGTCCGTGGATGCCTTTTTGCACTAATCATTGACGTCACTGCTGCAGTGGTGCCCCCAAGGGGTGGCCAGGGGTGGCTATGGCCACCCCTAGAATATTGCTGTCCACACCCCGGGAAGACCAGTGTTCTTCAATAAGTCATATTAATGGTCACACAAACCATAAATTTATTAAATTAATAAAGGAGCATTTACTGCATCACTACAGGCTCAACTTTCCCAGAGTTACCACGAGGATCAATTTGGTGTGCCACCCCAAAATTTCTCTGGCCCCCTATGACACTATTCTGGGGGCGCCAATGCCAAAACGATCAGAGATGCTGAAATGAAAGTTGATGAAAGGGCCGATGGAGACACAACGGCTGAAAGGACAAAGCCATCGTTATTTTTTCTCTGTCACGTTCCACCCTCCCAGAAACTTCCCAGAATTACAGTGGAAACACGGTTATTTTGAGCCTTACTGAGGACATCTTTAAAATAGAATTAAAAGAAAAACTTAGCAGGACCAGAGGCAGCTCCTTTTCAGATGAACAAGAAAGCAAAGCACAAATTTAAGACTAGGTTTGGGATCTCCGCTTTCATTGTAATTAGTTTATTATGTGTCTAGAAGACTTAACCAGTGCCAAACAGCATCACATTGCAAGGCTGTTAGAAATTAGATTTAATGAAATAAGCTTAAATTACAGCTACAAGAGATCAGCTTCAAAATTTACAGCAGTAATTCCCAGTCAGCATGCTTGCTCTAAACAGGCCTGACTTAGAAAATGTTTGCATCAAAATGCAATTTATATGTTGTTCAAACAGAGGATGTAACGCCTACACACGGAGAGAGCGTGACTCATCTCATTTTCTGTGTTGCAACAGCGAGGCACCTTTTTTCCCTCTTGTGAACGCTCATTTTGGCCAAATATGTCCTCTGATTGAAAAACAGCTGTGAGCTCCGCACCTGGTGCAGGTGTTGGATAAACCAGTGAGTGTTCTCTGGGTGGTTGGGCCCAGATCAAAGAGGAACTGTTCATAAGAGACTGTGGGGTTCTGTCGTTCACAACTACGTCCGTCCCCTCATTTCATCTCACTGCCATCATGTCAGTAACTCTGAGCAGAAAGCAGGAATTAGGATTAAAATGTGTCTGCAATAAAAATTAAAGACTTTTCATTTGCGGCTAATATTGTCAAGCTTATAATGAACAATAATTACGCTGCAGTTTGGGAAAATCACATTGCAAAAGCCATATTTCAAAGAGAATGTCTGCCATTTTTTAGTAAACAAGCCTCAACAATACAGGCTGAAATTATTTAGCAAATTTGACTTTAATTCAATAAAATTAGGTTCAAATTGCTGTCATTTGGATTTGATTAGTACCCCAAACAATTGCAATAGTTGTTTTTGCACAGATTAGTAATCTTCACACCAAGACAGGATTGAAAGCTTTGTAGAGTTGATTCACACAGACTGTAGACATGACACCCTACAGTTATTTTTCATCAGTCACTAATGATAGATAACGCCTCCTTTTAGCATAAATGTCGAGAATCTGTAGAGACGGTTTGGGCTTACCATTTGGCATCATTCTCATTTCAGCTATGCAATCAACACACATCAGAACCAGGTACTTTCCTGCACTACGCTCCATCATCAGACCCAATAAGATCATTCTGAGTATCAGAGACAGAATATGTGCTCATACAATTTCCTCCCTCTTACAATAGCGCTAAGCCAGTCGTGCTGTTTACTCTCCGTCAAAGTCAGAGCTTGGAAGGTATTTTTCCTCCGCCGCGGCTTCCCTGGTGTGACACCTGAGCGATCTAGCGTGGCTGTGTGTCTGTGATACGCCAAGCCAATTTACAGGCTCCGCAGGAGAGCTGTCACTTCTCATCGCAACTCACAACCGCAGGACACTTCCTCACCACGTCCTCCTGCTCCTGAGCCCTTCGCTGAAACCTCGACACTTTAGAAGTTATAAATGTTCTTGATGAGCTCAGCTCTTTTGATTTTAACATTGAGTTTTTAATAAAGTACAAATAAAATTTACAGTACAGTCTTCTTTGTGGTAATTCAGTTTATCTCTAACGGGACTATGTAAGATATATATGGCAATATTAGTGAGTTTAATAATTGCATCTACAACTTCACGCCTAAAACAAATAAACTTTACATAACTTTTTTGCTTTTTTCTTTGTCATTAAAGAGCAAGTCACCCCTAAATCAACTTTTTTTTTCTGATAAACTGTATAAATGTGTGTGTAATAGTGCTGTAGACATGTGTAGTCATTATTTTGGTGTATTGTATTTAAAAGTTTGCCTAAAACCATCAGTGTAGCACCCTCTTTAGCTTAAAAGTCTGCTAAGCTGGTTTTATCTACATTTGCCAGTATTTCTGTCAGCCGCTGCACCGCTCCCTCTGTCTGCCAAGCAATCCCTCATTTTGGCACTTTTTTCAAACAGGAAGTGTGGGTGGAGTAGGGGGTGACTTGCTCTTTAAAGAGTTAAAGCGAAATGAAAGTGATTTTTACATAAAGTAGTGTTTATTAGACGCTATGCTTGAGCTATTAACAACTAACTAGTCTGTTAAACTAGTTAGTCCAACTCAGACTTTCCTAAATGGTCATTATTATACCAATACTTCATATAAACACAACTGAAAGAATCGTGTGGGAAAATTCTTGTAATATACGTAAATGTGGAATATAGCTATTCAACGAAAAAGCTAGCTATAGAAATAGTTTGTTAAGATGTGTAACCATGATACAATAAAAATATGTTATACAATTCAATGACATTTCTTATATCAAAGATATGATGCAAATGAATTTGATAAAAGATGTTATATGATACAATATATCTGTTTATTTTTATTTTTTCTCTGTCACTGTCAGTCGTGACAGACGACTGCTTATACCGAGTTCTGCTGGAGGTTTCTTCCTGTTAAAAGGGAGTTTTCCTCTCCACTGTCCCTACATGCTTGTTTAGTATGAGGATTGCTGTAAAAGTCACAGACACAAGCTAGTGAATCAATGAAATCTGCTGGGTTTCATACATAGGAAATGTTTAACTAATTGGAATAATGAACTGAACTCAATACACTGATAAGTAGGTTCAATTGGAATGTTTGTTTTGTAAAGTACCTTTGGAGTGCCTTGTTGTGGATTGCTGCTCTATAAATAAACTGAACTCAATATGTTACAAGACAATAAAATATTTGATGGGACACAATATAATGTGATAAAATAATCAGTACAATACGATTTACTTGATGTAATACAATATTAGGCTATATGATACATGACGTGATATGGCTTAATACAAAATGACAGATGATGTAATGTAATAAGAGTTGATACAATAAAAGGTTCAATACAGTAGAAGATGTGATTCAATACAAAATTATATGATAAAAGATGTGGTATGATATATAATTTACCATTATTACAATCTGATAAAGCATAATTTTTTAAACGGCATTATTTGTTTTCCACATCATCACACCTGACTCCACTGTGATGTTTACTTCTATTGAAGCCCTTTGTTATATTTGTATCAATAAAGACGTAAAACCTCCGTCCCCTCGCTCTAGAACCAGAGTTATCCTCCACTGCTAAAACTTTACTGGAGGCAGGCGTCAAAAACCAACAACATGTCCTAAAAGTGATCAGAAAATTCAGTTTACGTGCTGGTGTGACTCATAAGGGCCTGCTGTACCTTAAGTTAATGTAAAATGTGCTTATATGGTCTCTTTCCAAGTCAGAAAACATAATCGACAGCAACACAATACACCAAGCCTTGGATCCGGGCTCGTTTCTGATCCTCAGTTGTTACCTAATGGTAGTAATTAGCAAATTAGCCTGATTATATCCAGGGCGGGAGCCAAATTTAAATGAACAGATTTTTGTTTAAAAAAAAAAAAAGAAAAAAGAAAAGACAAAAGCAGCCATTCCTCCATTAGACCGCATTGATGGGGAGCACAAAAGCTCCATTGTTTACATCGCGCTTGTAGAGGCAGTGTGAAGAGCTGGCAGAGTGGTTTTGTAGTGAGCCTGCATCAGTGCGTGTGTGTGTGTGTGTGTGTGTGTGTGTGTGTGTGTGTGTGTGTGTGTGTGTGTGTGTGTGTGTGTGTGTGTGTGTGTGTGTGTGTGTGTGTAGAGCGGAGGGACAGGGGGTTAGCAGCAGGTTGTTTTGTTGTGGCCTGGCGGCCAGCAGATGTCTTCGTGCTCCTGGGCATGGAGCACCTCTCCTCTGAGCTTCCTCTTCAATTGACTCATTTACCCACAAAGCACACTGCTTGTTCCCTTTCCACGTTATAGGCTAATTACTCTTTTAATGATTCCGTACATCCCTCTATTCACTATTCTCTGTTCCTGGGCTGTCTTTGAAATTTGTGGAAACTCAGTGCTCATATGTAGACAATCAGAAACAAGATAATAAAGCAAGTTAGTCAGGATGGTATGTAAACTATAAATGAAAATGACAGAAAAGACCAATGTGCGTACTTTTTACAATATTTCTCTGTTTAAAAATAAATTAAATTTATCAGGCTTACAAGAAAATGTGCGATAAGAGTTCTATCCTATCCAAGTCAAGTCAAGACAGATTTTTAGCTAGATTTCTAATTTCTAAAGTACTTAATTACAATCACAAAGCACCCCTGTGTTTAATTGCCCCTGACTGGAAAATTGTTATTCTATTATCACTAACAGGCAAAAGAAGTTTTACTTAAAACCATTAATACAAATAGTTTTGTGATCATTAGTAAGACAATAAAAGCTGGTAATGAAAGAGCAAACAAAATAGATTACAATTAAATAGTAACTTACGTAGCCAGAGGCTTTACGGAGCTGTTGTATAGTGCTTCTTATATTACGCATGCACTTTGGATGCAGATGCATGACAGAGTAATGGAGTAAGCGTTATTTTATGCACCATTGGTGCTCTTTGGTCAGCACTAATTGAGTCAGCATTCTGCAAAACGACTCCAAAACACACCGTAGATTAACTTTGATGTGATCATTTAAGCAGTTCTCAACTTTTTTAAAGGTGTGGGTCACTGAAAAAAATATTACCTATGTATAATCGGTCACTCTGAGTTTTTCAACAGTCTTCTACACCTATCTCCTGCATTAGCTTCTGATAGAAAATAGACGGTGAAACTCTAGGATTTGAAAATTCTGACAGATCGAAGCTAACCGTTAGCTTTAGCAACTCCACCACGCTACAAAACTCCTCCAGGCTTGTGTTATTTGTGGAGATAGAACTTCAACGTTGCAGAGCAAAAAGAGTCAGTGGTAGAGTCGTGTTGCTGTTAGCCAATCAGAGGTGAGATGTCCAAATATCAGGAAATAAGACTCCAGATCCAGTCGTCCGAAGCTCAGCTCTGATCTGGCTCACTTCTAGTTCCTGAAACAGGTGCACCAGTTCCTACTAGAGACCACTGCAAATGTTTTGATTGAACGAGTGAACCACATCTTAAACCTTGTGCGTCATCACTCTGGAAAAAGAGACCAACAAGAAAAGTTTTACAGCTGAAAAGTTTTCCAAAACTGCAACTGTTAAAAAGAAAAAATCCACTTTCCAGGAGGTTGTTTAAAATTTTTAAACATACTGATATAAGTATTGCAGTGGGTTTTTACCCTCTAATAAATCTACTAAAAGTGTAGTTTATCAATGATCTCAGCAGTGAAGATTTTAGCCATCATCCATCTCTTGTATGAGTTTAAATAACCAAATAAACAACAGTAGCATGGACTAAATCAGAAAAGTATTGCTCTGTTGCAAAATCATCATTAAATGATATTTATGGAATGGTTTGTTGCATTAAAATGAAACCAAATGGTTTTTGATTGCCCAAGACGAGGAGAAACAACCTTTATAGTCAAGTCAAAGTCAAAGTTTGTAGTGTTTTCAAGAGGAATGAAGTGTCAGTGGCCAGCTGTTGCTCAATAAGCCGTGGCCTCTGTCCATTAGGCCAGAGGAGTTAATAAGACATGAGACAGGCCAGACCCAAGTGAGAAATGAAGGTCATTGAGTCACCAAGCAGACTGCATCCATCCACGAGGGCCAGCATTTCACACAGCCCACAGGTCTGTGAGGCTCGGCACACAGACACAAACTGTAATTTACACTGGCGGACTGCAGTAGCTGCAACCCGCAGGCTGGAATGATTATGAAAGCAGAACGTCTCCCAAAAGCTAACCCTTTTAGACAGAGGAGCCCATCTGACTAACGTTCGGCTTTTTCCACCTGACCCGTTTCCACTTAGCAGGTTGACCCTGACCGCAAGACAGACATCCACGATTTCACGGCTAGTTTAACTCTGTGTTGTGTTTTTGTTTGTTACTCCACCGCATACAAACCCACTAATCATCATCATCATCATCGTTGCTCTCACTCACCATCCTTCAAATGCCAAACCATTACACTGATAGAACTCTGGATCATTTCCTGTCATCTCAGGTGTTCTCTCAATTGAGTTAACACAAGATTAAAGCCCATAGATAATCCAAAAGAATCCATTTATCTCCATCCTAATGAACCATCAGTGTGATGGCATAATTTGTACGGAAACCCACATGCAATTTCCTGCACGGAAAGTAAAAGAATGATTTGCAAACGTGTAGCATTCTGGCCTTACTACCAGCCCTAGTAATGCCTGTTGCAATGCTCTGCTCACACTCTGCCTGCCATACCATTAGTGCTCTGTAACCAACTCTAAAGCTAAACTGTGACCAGTCCACTGCTGTAGTCTTGTACAACGATTAATTGGACGCACCTGCAATAATGTCAGTGTTCCTGTAACACTGCTCTGGCGTTAGCAAGTTCAGAGCCTGCTCAGTGTGCAGCCCGTACTGTAGATCCATCGACTGATGATAGCGGTTTCTGCTGGGGCTCCTCAGTGTAATGGACCAACTATAGATGTGTTTGTTTGTTCTCGAGCGAGGAGGACCATGCGGCTCCTGCAGGGACTTTACATTAGTTCCATTGATTGAGTCGACCATCTGCCCACCATTAACCCCAGAACCCTCCTTCTCTTTACAGGCTGGACAATTTGCTTAATATGGCCTATGGCGTAAAGAGGTAATTAAAAACTTCACCAAATGCCAGATGTCCATGTTGACTCCGTGATTTTTCAACATGTTTTTATGATTTTTCCCCTAATTTATGTTACGTTGGTGTTTTGCAGTCACTTTAAGTTGGACAGTTTGTTCAAGGTCAACAGCATTTTTGGTTCTTTGATTGATTGGTTGGGATTTTTTTTTATTATTTCGGCTTGAATTGGCATTTTAAACCATTCCAACCACTTCAGGTGCAGAAAAAAGAAAAACAGTCCGTCTTTGTTTTCAGTGCTGCTGAATTTGCTTTGTTTTGATTATGATATTATAAGTGCTGGTGGTTTTTTTGATTGTTTTGGGTCGTTTCTGTGATCTGAACAGATTTTGTTCTCTGGTGAAAGACTTCTAATTTCTCAGTGTGTGCTTTTATTTACTCATTTATACTTTAAAAGGGATTCAGGTTTTCCAACCTTGTCACTTTACGGACAACTCGGGAGCAAAGTCTCCAAAGGGCTTTATCAACTTATCATTTTAATAATATTTTTGTACATCATGTGCACTTTTCCTGTATAATCAGCTCCGTCTCTGTGTGAGCCTTGACAAAAGTGCATAAGTATCCCTAAATTCTCTGCAGTTTATAAACAGATTATGGAATGAGAGACACGGTTGGATGAACTTGGATCCCTGCTGGAAACAGGAAATGCTGTTTCGCTGCAGACAGCTCAAGCTTTTCTTGGCACTGCTCTTCTTAATTTCCTTCCTTTCGCATTCATCTTTCAATTTGCTTTTCTGCTGTCGTGTGTGTTACGTAACTCAGAGCAGGAGCTACACTGGTGGTAGATGTTTGATGTGCTGACGGGCGTATGTTGCATGTTGCAAGCACAGGGGACACCATCAATCAGTTGGCTGAGCAAGTCAAAAAGTTTCAGCTAAAGTGGATATTCAGTTCAGTGGGAGAAAACTATTATTTCAAACACCAGTTCTAGAAATCCTCAAACATTAGAGCAAATATTCTAACGTTGGATTCACAGAGTAACAGTATAAGCTCTCCGCAGTGAGCACTTTGACTTTAGTCTGACCTTCACATAATTTTCTAAAAGTGAAAATGGCGTCTGCTTCAGACCTCCTGATTGCATTGAATGTCATCAAGTCACAAGTGTTATTCAGCGATCCGAGTGTTAGGAGCTGGGATGGTTTAGCCTCAGAAAGGACAGAGTAGATATCTGGTCAGCTACACTGTTGCTATGCAACCCCATTCTCATCTGTAACATTGGCTAGAGTTCATCCTCCTATGAAGGGCACACACACACACACACACACACACACACACACACACACACAGCAGTAGTGTCAGCCAAACTCCAAACGTCGCCACCACACACCCACTGACCTAAAAACTTTCAGTTTTTTGTTTACATTTTTCACAGCAAAGAGAATATTAGCTTTTTAGATTCCAGCTGCTTCATGTTGGAGAAAACACTTTTTTCTTTGCATTTTTTGCCATTAAAAATTTTTTCGTAAATGTGAAAAGAATAGCTCCACATGATAAACGATAAATGACCCGCACACAGAGGACTCCAAAGCGCTTTACGCTACACACACATTCACACGCTGGTGATAATGAGCTACAATGTAGCCACAGCTGCCCTGGGGCGCCCTGACAGAGGTGAGGCTGCCACACACAGGCACCACCGGTCCCTCTGACCACCACCAGCAGGCAAGGTGGTTTGAGTGTCTTGCTCAAGGACACAACAGCAGCATTCTCTGCTAGGAGCCGGGATCGATCCCACAACTCTCCGATTACTGGACTGCTCTATCTCTACAGTTCAAAATGATATTTAATCTCATACTGGGAGATGTACCAAAATAGGATTTTCTTTATTATATTACTACTAAAGTGTACATTGGGTGATTGTTTTGGCATCAAAAAAATCCACTAAAGCCAGAGGCAGACCTTACGTGGCCAAAGTCATGCAGGAAGGTCGTAGTGATTGCCGACCACATACAGTCACTGGAGAGAGGAGGCTCGAGGGTCCGGGCAGCAAGCAGCGCTATCGATCAGTGCCACGAGCTCTGCAATAGAAGAGACCAGAACACCCTGCAGGAGGGAGAGGAATACACTTTGTACCTTAATACCACTGGGCTGTAAAGTGCTTCCATTTTCCATTTAGTTTGCTCCCCATTTGCTCCCTCCTTTCTCTTAAGAATGCAGCCTTCTCTGAGACAGCTGCAGCTAAGCGGAAATCTCAATTAAAGCACTCCCAATAATGCCTACAGTAGTTTCTTGGAATGAGGTGGCATAAGAAATGAACCTTTTAATTTCATTTACCTTTTATTTATAAGTGGTGGGATTTTTTCCCCCCTTTTCCTTTTAGCGGAAAAGGCAATTAAGTGAAGTCAACTGAGGATTCAAATCTCTTGCATCACAAGAAAATGGAGAAGATTATGAGGCGAACGAGAACAGATTTAGCAGGCTGGTGCATGATCTTTGATGAATTTCTAGCAACGGTTTAGTTCAACAACTTCCTGCAATTTGGCACAGAAAGAAGCCACTCGAGGACACAAAGAGCGAACATTCATCTGCATCTTCTTCAGCAGGAGTGCAGCTCAGCACAGGCGGCGCTGTCGTCAGTCCTGGCAGGAGACGTTTCAAAGCCAGCGAGCTCTGGGAGGAGTTAGTGAGACTTCTGCAGGCCCGACCTGCACATTTAGAACTTAAGGAGTCGCTCGGGTTTTTTCTGGTCAGAGCAGTCGGTTTTCATGGAAAAGTTAAATAGCTGCTAGTTCAGAGTGAAACACATCTCAAAGCAGACGTCTAGAAGGAAATTTTCATTCTGAATCATGTAAATTATGAAAAAATGTTCAGGTCTTACAAAACCTCTTCCCAGAAACACTTAAACATAAAACCCACACTAATTTAGCTTTGTACAAACACCATCTGAAACAGGGAGCTCAGCGTTTTAGTGGTCTGACTGGTGAGTCTGCTGTAGAGTGGCTAGCTCTCTTTATTTGGAATGTGTGTTTTATGATGTTAAAATACGTTTCTACCCATTTCATTTACAGTACTGTAGAAGGAGCTTTGACTCATCGTGTTAATGCTTTATCTCATCTCCCACCCTTCTGCCTCCTCTCCCAGGTTTTCCCCCATCACCATTGACAGCATGACCAGCCTGGTTGGCATGAACATCCCCGGGCACACGGGCACCGGTTGGTGCATCTTTGTGTACAACCTGTCCCCAGATTCCGACGAGAGCGTGCTCTGGCAGCTGTTCGGGCCCTTCGGCGCGGTCAACAACGTCAAGGTGATCCGTGACTTCAACACCAACAAGTGCAAAGGCTTCGGCTTCGTCACCATGACGAATTACGACGAGGCGGCCATGGCCATCGCCAGTCTCAACGGCTACAGGTTGGGCGACCGCGTCTTGCAAGTCTCCTTCAAGACTAACAAGACACACAAGTCCTGAACTTTCGACAGGTAGAAGCAGATGCCCCACGCCTTTGTCTGCAACAAATTTGACCCCCAACCCCTCCCCTTCACCCCCCACTCGTCCCTTAGGCCCTTCAGTCGCCGCCGCCGCCACCACCACCCAACTACAGCCATCCAACAGATCAAACTACAACCGGAACAAAAATCAACCAATAAACCATCAAACAAATTGAACTATTAATGGCTTATATTATAACTTTGGACCTATAAGCCAATGTTGCCTGAGTATTACAAAAATTAAATGATGAAAATGTTCACAAGTTTTTAGAAGTCCCTGTGATGATGCAGGCTTCTCTTTATTATTGTATATTATTTTTGTTTGTTGTGGTTGTTCGATGAGTTTCCTCTTCTGTGTTCAAACAGTAGCAATTTCTTGTATCCCCTTATTTCAGAGAAAAGAACGTCCTTTTTTAGATCGGAAACCTTTTCTCTGTCTTGATTCAGGATTTAATTTTCTTTTGTAAATCCGGATCCACTGTCGTTATTATTGAATACCTCCCTATCGATGACAGGGAGGGGGCTCTTTTTTAAATTAGTGAATCCATTCATTCATTTGTAGCGTGATTTAAAGACTTCCCCTTATTGATTCTAGCTGGGATGCAACAATCCCGATGACTCAGATATAGAAAAAAAAAGAATTTCTAGCATTTTATGTTTTGTTTTGTATCGCAAACAAAACATAACGTCTTTCCTCACTGGGTTTCAGGGAGATGGGGCGAGGGAGGGGATGGGTTAGCTTTCCTGATGACACGTTCAGTAATTTAAGAAAAAAAACACACACACACAACACTGTTGCCAAAGAGAAGATCTCTTTGCTTGGAAAAAAAATGAATTTAGAAAAAGATAAAAATAAATAGAAAGAAGATCTATTTTTATAAATGATAATTAAAAGAACTATTGAAGAATTTTTACAGGAATCTGGATTTGAAAAAAAGAGAAAAATATTTTGACTGGCTAACTAGGGGGGGCCGGGGCGGGTGGGAGGGGGCGCCACCTTGTCTCGTCGTTCTGCCGTGGTACTTTATAGGATCAAAAGGTCGTTTGTTTTTTTCGGTGAATCCAAGTCGGTTGTGATTTTGTAGACGGAGGGTTTTGTGAAAAAGGGATGCAAACTGAGGCAGGTGATTTTGGTAATTTTTCACATGTGTACTAGTGCGTAATTATTCAACAGCGATACCCAAAAGGGAAGGGAACGGGGTCTTTTCAAGACCTAAAACTTTATAGTTCAGAGCCCAAAGCAAGAAGACCCTTTTGTCCACTTGTTCTCTTGTTTCTGTCACCATTCAGTACGGATTATCAGTACGCCGGTGTACTCACATATGTCCATTTAAAGAACACACCACACATTATATCTCCTTTTCTTATGTTTGGTTTTTTCGCTTTGAGAATTTACATCTGAAGAGAACTTCCTTTTAGCGATCAACGGTAGGTGCTAAACTACATTATTCACATATCTTAAATATCCAAGTTTGTTGTTCTATGTGTTGTTTAAAGAAAAAATACTTCGATGTTGGCATTCAATTGAGCTGCTGTTCTTTGTTTGACATTTGTTTAATGTTGGCCCAGAAATCTGGTGAGACGTTTTCTTTGCTGATTTACTAGATTAAATGAATTTGGGGCCTTGTAAGAATCACTGAACAAAGTTTGTACTCTTTTTGTTTGTTTGTTTGTTTTGTTTGGCTTGCTGACTCTTCCGTTACCTGCTGAGCGTGAAACGTTTGTCAAAACCTAATGATGATTAGCTAGTTCCGTTAGTCTAGATATTTTCCTTAAAAAGGATCTATGACAACTGTGTCTTTTTTTGCTGTGTACAAATAGATGATATATATAAATATATATATAGTCTACATTTGTTTTACAATATCTACTGTACTATCTGAGTTGTCACTGTTCTTTCGTTTGAGCTCGTCTTTTTCATATGACAATTTATTATGAAGTGGTGGTTCAGTTACTTAGAAAAAAAATTGTGAGGAAACTGTTCAATTGTTGTCATGTTGCTTGTGGAGAAAAAAAAATTGGATTAACTTTCAGTTAACGACCGCGGCAAAAGAAACCGAACAAAAGCTTAAGATATAAGTGTCTTTGTTTGACGGTTTATTTACTTATCTATTTTTGAACTATTTATTTTGTATTTATTTGTATTTATTATATATTTATTAATGACCTAATTTATAAGTGTATTTATGTATTTATTTGTTTCACTGTCTATGTATTTGCGTGATTCTGGTACAGGGAGGGGGGCGTTTCTGAGCAAAAGGGAACAAAGCGACTAGTGGAGAGGCTCTTCCAGTAGTCCACTGCACTGAGAGATCTTTTAGTACGTTTGTGCTTTGTACCAATATATCAAAATGACCATATAAAAAATCTAAAAGTCAAGAAAACTGAAAAAAATCGTCTGGAGGGTTGGGGGACGCTCTTCCCTTATTACTAGAAACAGTTACTCGCTATGCATAACCTAGTTAATAGTTAAATTTGCTATTGCTTTTTTCTTGTCTTGTTAAAAATGAAATCTTTAGATCTTTTTCAATAAAGTTTAGTCTTAATAGAATGTTATAAACAGTCGTTCTGGTTCAATATAACCTGTGATAAGTTTGTGTAGTTTTAAAAAAGCCACTCCGTCCACACCCTCCCTCCACTTACTACCGCTTTGTGATGAAACCTTATGCAAAAATGTGGGTCTGAAAGCATAGCTTCAGTTTTTCAGTGAACATTTTCTTCCACGTTCGGGCAGAAAACGTTCTCCAGGTTGCGATTCGAGGGTCATTCATTGCACGGGACGAGATCGCTCACTGAAGAGTCTGAACTTATTTTTGAGATTGTTCATCATGTTTTCAAATGACAAACCAACAAATCTTTTAAAAATGACAAGTTGTTACCATTGCACACGCGGCTGCCATTTAAAGCAGCTGTTGCTATATTTAAGAAATACTCTGGAGGTATAAAAAGGGAATGAGTCAATTCTATATTTTATATACATTAATATGATATATATTATATATTTTGAAAGGTGAGAGGTAAGGGAATGGTTCCAGAAGTATAAATATAATTGGATTTTTTTTAGTTTGTTGCTAAGACTTGAAAACATGAAGGAGGTGTGGAGAGCAGTCGGAAAACTCAGACGCATGCTCGCATCCTTCTCTCCTACACCTCACTCATCCGACAAAGCCGGGTCATCTGAAATCATCTCCATTATCCAATCTTCATCCAGTCATAAAAGTTTTTCTAACTTCATAACAGCAACAAACCAACCAGACCCCTTCATGCTCCCCGCTGCCGTCGGGAGCTTGAATTATGCAACGACCCCAGTAGAATGTTCTGATGTGTGAATTTCCTACACGGCGTGTGACTTTTAAACTCTTAACGATGTGTGTGTGTGTGTGTGTGTGTGGGTGCGCATGTGTGCACGTTTGGATGCATGTTTCTTTAAGTAATCGTGTTCGTCCGCTTGTGTTGGTCAGCTCGGAGTAGGCCCGTCAGTGGATGTGCAAGTGCAGACGTGTGTTCTGTGCACATACACAAGCCCGCGTCTACTTGAGTGCATGTGTGTGTGTGTGTATGACCGAGATGTCAGGGGTGATTGTTTAGAGTGTGTACATGAGTGTGTGCATGTCAGGGTGTTTGAAACATGGGGCTGCGTCACCTCGCTCTATGCCCGACCCCTATGGCTCACACCATCCCCTGTAGCGCCTTATAGTGGCAGCCTGCCAGTAGGAACAACGCAGCCAGTAGTGGAGGAGGGAAGGTGAACAGAGGAACTAGGCTCTTCTTGTCAGTTTTCATTTTCCTCCTAAGACATGTTTATTTACTATCTGAGAAATCTATAAACAAAATCTTTAAAGACAAAAAAGATGAAAAAAAATGTTCACGGGGCCCCATGACCGCGGCTCTCTCTACTCTCTCTCTCTCCTGCTTATGTTATTACTTAACAATTATCAATGATGATTATTATGATTATTATTGCTATTATTCTTAGTATTCTTATTATTAATCCAATTACTGCGATGAATGACTTCATGTTATCCTTGCTAGTTTAGGTCATTTCTGAAACTGGAAACAAAATAAAAATCTTGCTGTAAATGTTTGTTTTTTCTTTTTCATAAAACTGTTGTGTTTAAATTATTTGTACTTTTGAATGTTGGGACAATAAAATGAGGTGTTGAAAACTGGGATGTTGCTCGTGATTGAGACTGAAACTTTCATCTGCGTAAAAATGAAAATTCTTAGGCTAAATGAAGGAAATTATAGAGGGCTCGAATAATCTTCCCAATGAACAATTCCTACATTAGAAGTATTTCAGTAAATTTAGGGTTTCTATGTTAATTATTAATACATGGGCTGAGGGTTTGGATTTAGAGCTTTTCAGCAAACAAAAAGAAAACAAATAAATTTTAGATTAATCTTTTGCCTCTCAAGATTACCTCGTAACAAAGGGTTCAACATTAAATCACACATGCATTTAATTTGTGTTCAGTGTGACCTTTAAGCTACGGAGAGGCAGTCACAACTATGATATAGTAACACTGCAGACATAAAACGCACCGCTGAGCTCAGAGAGCCCTCTGCAGAGCAGCTGTAGGACTAAGGGAGGAGTTAAGTGTAGTTACATCACTGGGATAACACTGCTGCTGTATCGTTCACTTCTTACCATCAAACTGTTACTGACATGCATTAAAGCAGCAGCTTTCTGAGCATAATTACAAAATGTGTTTCGACATGAAATGTATTTTTAAAAAGCTACCATCGTCTTTATATCAGTTACTCTAAGTAAGACTGTACAAACGTGTACGAGGTGGGAATTTAACGCGTTAATTATGATTAATTAATTAGAAAAAATAACGCGTTAATAAAAATTAACCAATTGGGTTTGTTGAAGTTTAGCAGCAAAATACACGCCATAAATATCAACAAATATCGTCAAGCTGCACCTCTAAAAAAACTTCAGAACATTCGCTACAAGACCATGCAAACCTTTTTTAAGTGCTACAAACAAAACTAAAACTACAATCAAATGACCCTAACCTTTAACCCTAACCCTCTGCCTCATTGTTTTTCATTTAAAAAATTTGCTTTGGGGCAAATTTTCTTTGAATGATTAAAATGCAATTAATCAAGATTAATTAATTACAAAACCTCTAAATAAGCCCTAGTAATAATCATATGGCCACAATTGCACTTATTCTACATTTTTGGATCATTTCGTCAATTTAAAGAGTAAGCGATACAATCTAGGGTGGATTTTGTATGTTAATGGAAGTTTTAGGGTTTTGAGACATGTGTCTCATAACATTCAGCCCAAGCAGCCTACAGACAGTTGAGACGAACATGACAGACAGACCTGTTACTCTTCCATTTTCTTTAGGTTTAAAGGGGAGATGTTATGACATTTTTTCTTAGGTTAAAATAGTTGTATGTTTGACACAAAATATGTTTATGAAATTATTTGCACTAAATCCCTCTCACATAAAGAGATTTCATCAGTGTTTCTTGACATTTTCAGTACCTTCCAGAATGAGTCATTTCAGGGCTCTGTCACGTTAAGAAAACAAGCTAGAGATGGCCACGCCCACCCATCCTCCACTCAGGCTGCTATAAGCTTAGAAGGTCCGATGTCTGGGAGGGGATCTGAGTAGAACTGATGCTCTATGCTAATTTCCTCGTTTGTGATGTCACAAACAGGGGCTTTTTGAAATGGCTCGTTTTAAGCACATAATTCCTAAAAACACTGAAAGAAATTTTGATGGATGTTTCTTTTCACGTTTGAAGTGTTTATAGAGACAGTAGAGACCCAAAGAATGCAAAAGGTGAATGTTGCATATGTTTCCCTTAAAAGTTCTCTGAAACACTCAAACATTACCACAAGTTTAAATTTGTTCCAGAACACCACCCTAATTCATTGCATTTGTTTTCTGATGCTCAGCCTCTGCTGCCCGGGAATTTTCCTCCAGCTACATTAAAAATATCCTCCTTAAACGCCTGTTACGCCCCAGCTAATGTTTCCTAGACGCAGACTTGTGTCTGCGATTCAAGCTAATAAACAATATTCACAGGGGAGCAGAAGATAAAAGAAGGGCGATAAAAATAATAGCTTTGTAGTTTGAAACACAAAACCTCACAGAGATCAGCACCTTTCAGATTAAAACGGGATAAAATAAATAAAGAAAGAACCGAACAAACGTTGGCCTTTTAAATGGCAGAGATGCTGAACCGACTGAGGTAAATTAATTAAAAGTTTTTCCATTTTAAGAAAATTTCAGAAACTCTATAAAAAGAAATCAAATGTGTTCTGCTCAGTGATCAGTGACGTAAGATGATTTTATTGGCCTCTAATCAAAATGCCACCAAATTACAGCAGATAGAAAGATCTTGTTTGGTCGCTGGTTCTAAGTTCAGCTGCTTGACTTCCTGCTCATATTAGGAACTTAATGATCCTCGGCTCCTGCGATAGGGACAGCAGGAATCTGCACGTTCTTTTAAGTTCCCTCAAAAGTGATTTAATAAGCAAACGCACAAGTGTTGATGTTTTGAGTGTGATTTTATTTTTACTTCCAATGGGATAAAACTAAATACAGCCCGGCTGAAAATATCAGCTGAGTACAAGACGTTTAAATTGCAAAGGAAGTGAAAGTGCTCTCCTTGCAGGGAGGTAGTTGTTGGGTTTATTACGGCTCTCTTCTCACCATATTCTGTCACCAGGTGCAACCATATGATACTGCCTCTCAGTTTCTATATAAACCACTTTTCATCTGCTTGGGTGAGAGCTGATCACGCTCACTCCGTGGTGTGAATGTCAGCATCCTGCCGCGCCGCGATGTAGAAGGCGGCTCTGCCAAATGACAAGCGTGAGCCTCGCAGTCGGAAGCATATTATTTCATAAGAAGCTTCTTGTCTTTGACAAATCTTCCACAGTCAGATCTGTGCGGTGGGGGAGGCTGCTGTTGGCCTTTAGCTCTTCTGGGATCACACAACAACATTAATGGGACATCTCTCCTCGCCCCTTTGTCCTCTGCAGATTCTACACCAACTAATTAGAGGAATTAAGAGACACAACCACCTTACAAGTTATTTATCAACATTGGTTCTCTCTTTATTTTCCACCTTGGCATTAAGATAACGATCAGACTCCTTCAACCGTTTAATTAAAAAGTTTGTTTATTCATTTGCAGCAGGTTCATTTTATTAGTGTTTGAAAAGATCTGTATTCAAGAATGATTAGGAGTAGATTTTAGAAATATACTGTGATATATGTGTATACATTTATATTGTGTATTGTGAAAGAGCGCCAAATCATTGGTGGCGATCTAATTGCATTTGCGTATTACAACCTAAACCCTGACAGTTACATCCAAGGATAAGTGTGACAAGGGGAAAGAAGGTCAAAAGCATCAACTAGCAGAGAGCTTTTATTAATGACCCAGCAATTAGCTAATATGCACTGTCATGTCTCATAATAGGTCACAATAATTAAAGCGTGAATGACATAATAGACTATCAATCAATCAATGAAAAAGACGTACAGGAAATAAATGAAATACTCACCTTTTTTTAACCAGTACAATAACATTTTAGACCATTAACTCGTTAGTATGTGTGAACCTGCAAAGTCAAACGATCTAAGCTGTTTTGTACATCATGCAGTAGCGGCAAACAGGACAGGACTTAATCCGCTGCTGACTGGACCAACAGATGGTGTGTAAATAATGTACGTGGTCTCTTGGGAACATGCGAGTCTGTCTCTGTTTGGTTTGACGCATCAACTCTTTTCTCTTTTGCACAAAGTGACCCCTGCAATACTGAAGACTCAACCAAACGTACTGTGGATGCAAAGACTGAGAAAACAGTTTAAATAATAAACAAGGAGAGGACACAGAAACTGATTTGTGCTGTAAAAGCTGAATTTAGAAACTTTTAAACTTAAAACTTTTTTCTCCTTAGTTAATTTTATCCCCCGAAAAACATTAAAAAAATTATGTTTTTACACTTAAAGGTTGAAAATGGAACAATTTAATAAAAAGCTATATTTAAAAGGTACAGTATTTCCTTTAAAAGCAATATTTTAATAAAAAAATAATCAAATATTTATTTTGATGGCACGACACTGGCGTTATGTTTACATCTACCAGCCACTAGAGGGCACCATTGCGAGTTGCTAAATATGGTAAACAGTCCACTCGGCACAGCGAGGCTGGCACTGTGGAAAATGGCGGACTCAGCAAATCAAGCAGCTGCTTCTGAGTCCAGAAGATGTCGATGATAGAAAGGCTAACGTTAAATACTGTTGTAAAATAAACGTATTAAGAGAAATGAGTCCTAAAGCCTGGGACACACAGGAGACAGACGAGCCGCGTCACGCCCGCGCCGTTATTTTAAAAAGAAGCCATTAGAAGCCATGAGAGTGGCTACACGGGGAGCGCAGCGTCGCGTCCCAGAAGCGCCGGTCCGCGCAGAGACGCTGAAGATAAGCGCCAGTTCTATTTCAAACGCATCGGCGCACCGTGGAGCGGCTGTTTACAACAATGTGGAGTACTTTACAACAGACGTTACGAGGCGGAACGGCTTTACGGCACAAACCCAAATGCCGGCATAAACCCAACCGCCAAAACATGGACGAGGAGCTTTTTATTGTTGAAGTCGAGAAGCATGATATTGTACGATCCTAATAGCTAGCGTACTTACCCATTTTTAATGAATTAGAGTCTCACAAAACACAGCGGCAAGTCTGATCACGTATAAACAAAAGAGTCACTTTCCACTTCCTGTTCTCAAGTCCCGCGTGATGTTGGGACTATTGCGTGACTTTCCAAGAAGCGTTCAGCGGCGCGGCGCTTCCTGTGTGACCATTTGACTTCCCAAAACCGCGGCGCGTCCGTGGCGCAGCGCGTCTGTCTCCTGTGTGTCCCAGGCTTTACCCTGTAAGATTTGTCAAGGGACATGGTGCTGGCTGGTCACGGCTGGAAACTTTGTTCTATTGTTGCAACTACAACCTCCACACACTAGATGTTGCATTAGTGTTTGTGTTCCATGTTCAATCTTTAAAAGGATACTATGCAGTTTTGGCTTGCTTTTAGCACCCCCTAGTGTTCGTTAGTGAAAGCAAAAGTGAAACTTATCTCATCTCCTTGCTGTTCGTTCGTCTTTTTAACAACTTAATCTAACTGCTGAAATGTCTCCTCAGCCTTCATTAGTGTCTACAGGAGCGGTTCATCACTAAATCAAACAAATCAGCTGTGTTCATGATCTAAAACATGCAGGAAACATGCTGGAAGCAGACTGCAGCGCCAGCATGTCAGCTCCTTTTTCTAAGTCCAACAGGAACCAGACCGGCACTCTGAAGTTGCAAGTGTGGTATTCTGGCCACAGATGTCGGGAGGGGTCTGAGTGACATTTCATTAACCCTGTAAAGGGTCATTTTAGCACATACTGGCTCAAGAAAATGCCAGTATGTGAATGAAAAAAAAATATGAAAAAGTTGCATAGTATGGCTTTAAACACTTTGTCTGCACTAAAGTTTTTCTTTTATTTATCTAAATAAAATCCATTGGAATTTTTATTTCTTTTCACTTGTTTTGCTCCAGAGGGGAATTAAGGAGCAGATTCAGAGTTCAGATCAGCACTCCTGCCTCCTAAAGCTGGCACAGATTCAATGCCGTTCTCAAGGGCACTTCATCTGGGGATCATCACCGGGGCATTCTCCAGTCACAGTGTAGTTTCCCAATAAAGCCAACTGCCAGGACAGATACTGGAAGCAGTAATGAGATCCTCTACATGGTTTCCTCTCTCTGCACAGGAGATGTGGTAGATTGGCTCTTGTGTTTGACTGGGTTTTGCTCTTAGAAAATCCTGAAGCACACATGAAAACGGAGAAATCCCAGCATCTCTCTAACAGCATGAACACTGAATATGATATTTGCAGCTGCTTTTATGAGCTTCTGTTCTCCAAAATCCAGGATATTTCCATACAGCTCAACTGCTTTACCCTAAGTGCTTTTTTCATAAATGTGCCATAAAAATTGAAATATTTAGTTACCAAAGTTATTAATTACCAGTTGTACAACAAGCTATGTAAAATAACTGGCAAGTAAATAGGAAAAACTTTAATATACTGTTCTTCAAGCATTGTGAACAATTCAGCTAAACTAAACTTGACTTATTAAACCTAAAATTGTTTTTTCAATCAGGCTGTAAACATGTTTATTTCTGCTGACAAGTTGGTATTTTTAACATGGGAGTCAATGGGAACTTGCTCCTTTCTGGAGTCAGCCCCTAGTGGATGAACAGGGAACTGCAATTTTTGTCTCTTCTGCGTTGGCTTCACTTTTGGCAGGTGGAGATTCCCCCTGACTACATACACACATTAAAAGGAATAATTAGAAACTTTATACATTCATACAGTGTTTTGATTATAATATTGGGTGTGTTATTGGGACTTTATAAATGTAATTCTTACAAATATAATCTTGGTAACCTCCCAGCCTCAGCACAGACAATCTTGTGGGTTCACGGACCCCAGGTTGGGAACCACTGGTTTAGACCATAGGACAGTTATAATTGTTTTAAGTCATAATAGGTCTCCTTTAAAAGTGCCTGCACTATAGGTTTGCTGTCTGGATGCTACAATGTGTCTAGCTTTGAGCTCTTTCCGGCTTGCTTTAAAACATCATCTAGCTTTAATCTCTTTGACTCTTAAACGTTACAAATCTAACAATTATGGATAAGCTGAAGTCATTTTATTCCATTTCTGCATGACTTAAAGCTCGATGCACGTCGCACAGTGGAGGAAGATCCATTTCTGGGATTAAAACCTGTCACAGAAGTTCTGATCAGATGTGTCAGCTTAGAGAAAGTAAACGCAGATTTCACATTCATATATTGTTTTAATATTGAGGTTTCTACACTCAAATATCTTTGTAAGCAATCTCGGACCGTTTATCAGTAATTATCTCAGCAACTGATGAGGATGCTGATTTTTGAGTTTTGCTAAATTTGGTTAGATTTTCACATCACTGTACAAGCATCAGTTAAAGGAGAAGCATGAAGTTTATATGAACCAACTGATCATTTGACAAAGACCATAGAAATGGATAGAAGACAGTCGGGTTAGACGCCTCTCTTGTGCGTCGCCCACAGCTTGTCCAGAATGCTGCTACAGCTGTGCTCACCGGTAGCGAACGACACAACCACATCACCCCTATCCTGTCTTCCCTGCCTCCCAGCCAGCATGCATCGGTGGGCCCCATATGAATATATATATTCAAACCGTATGGGTGCCAACAGGGTTTGTCCGTGGTTTCCATGGTAGCCCCACAAGGATTTGCCCACATAGATTTTAACAGACCCATGTATGAGTCATACCATCTGGGTCCCTCTGAACACCCGTGTAGGTCCCGTTAAAATGTATGTGGGGAAAAACCAATGTGGGAAAACCTCTGTGGGGCCATCATGGAAACCACAGACATGTTGGCACCCATACAGTTTGCCCATATATATCCATATAGGGTCCACCTATGCATAATCTTGGTTTTTAAATGTCTAAATGGTCAGGCACCCTCATACCTATTGGAGCTCCAACACAGGCATGTTTCTAGGAGAGGTTTGAGGTCTGAATGGTCTTAGATGTTCCCAGGACTCGGCTTGTGACTCTGTGAGACAGAGCTTTTTCAGCTGTTGCTCCCAAGCTGTGGAACAATCTCCCTTTTAATGTTAGGATGGCTGCAACCATGGATGATTTTAAGTCTCCTTTAAAGACCCATCTTTTTAACTTGGCTTGTAGTAGTGAATGAGCAGAACTCTTCAGGCTGTATTTTACCAGTGATATTTGTGTTTTATTGTTATTTTTCTTTTATGGTTGGTGTCATGTTTTTTAATGACTTTGGTTTTAATTATGGACAGCGATTTGGTCACTTCACATGTGTAAAGTGTTTTATAAATGGTCGGTCGGTCGGTCGGTCGGTCGGTCGGACGGACGGACGGACGGACGGACGGACGGACGGACGGACTGTCGGTCGGTCGGTCGGTCGGTCGGTCCGTCGGTCGGTCGGTCCGTCGGTCGGTCGGTCGGTATAGGCTGTCAAATACATGGACGTCATAACCCTCATTAAAATTGTTCTGGATTAAAATGAACGACTACGTTTTATATGTTCATCTGATGTCAGAATGTTAGTTATATGAGATGAATTTATGGCAATTAAACAACTCAACTCTGACTCTCATTCACAGGATGAAAGTGACAGAACTTGAAACCCAAAGCTGTTCCTTGTTAATTTTCTTGCAAAACTCTGACCTCCTCCATATGAAGCTGGTGGTGTGGTGTTACAGCTGGTCTGTGGGTCAGCTGGAGCTGTGGTTGCTCTCTCATCTCACCAGATCTGTCAGGATGTTGCTTTTGGCAGCGCTAACGGCGTGTAGCAAACGGAGTGGTGTTATTTGTTGCTGTGGTGCTGATGGCTGTGGTGGCAGTGGCGGTGACAGTGAGAGCTGTATTGGCTAGCAGAAACAGCAGGCACCAGATCCCCTCCTGTTTGCTCAGAGAGACACACAGCAATGCTTTATTGTGTTAAACCCAAGGCTGCAAACCCCCCAGTAAAACCAAAACACTGGCACTGGTTAGGACACATTGTTTTCATGCTATTTTCCAAATTCACACCCGTCTTGACTGAGCGTTTGTCTGTGCATCTGTCTTTCTGTCGAGCTGCGTGTCTATTTATCTGCTTCTCTTTTCAAGAGTCATCTTTCCATGTTTGTGTTATCAGAAGCTTTTGTAAATATCCAATGTTCATTTTTGGCTTTTCTAATGTTCTTAGTGCAGATGAGCATATAGACGGAGACAACAGACCTTCTTTGTTCTCATGATCACATGTAAGCATGCATGTTAGAGCATGCGAGGGAATCTTTAAAGGCCGTCCTGAAAGAGAATGTGTGTGTCTGTGATTGTGAGTGTGTGTGCGGGCCTGTGGGAGTCCACATATGTGTGAGTGGGTGATTTCGGCTCTGCAAGCCCAGCACCCAACCATCTGTCACAAAGGGGCCACCATGTTCCGAAGCCAATCATCTCTTTCCAACAGCTTCTAGGATTCTCGCTCCGCTTTCCAACTGTGGTCCGGCACGCCAAATACACACTCACACACAAACAATGACAACGTCTACCACATGCTCCCACACACACACACACACACACGCACACCTAACAATTGTGAAGATGCTTGCTTTAAAAACTCAGTAGACTCTTTCCATTTTTGGAGAAAATGTAGTTTTCATCCCAACAGTTGCTTGTTTAGGAGCTCCAGGTGGAAGCTGCACCATCAGCTGAGGTAATTTTTCTATAATGTTTCTGGCATGAGTCAGAAGTTGAAAACCCATATGCTTTATTCCTACGTACTATATGATGCACAGTCCTATGCAAATGTTAAACTACCTCTTACTTTTCATATTTTGTTTCATAGAAGCCAAATGTTCTTCTATTCTTTAACACTGGTCTAACAATGTCATTACAGGCTTTCTGAAGGGCTTTTAAGCACACTTGGCAGTTTTGGCTTGTTTTTAGCACCCCCTAGTGTTCGTTAGTGAAACAAAAGTGAAACTTATCTCTTCGCTGTGCGTTCGTCTTTTTAACACCTTAATCTAACTGCTGAAACGTCTCCTCAGCCTTCATTAGTGTCTACAGGAGCGGTTCATCACTAAATCAAACAAATCAGCTGTGATCATGATCTAAAACATGCAGGAAACATGCTGGAAGCAGACTGCATCTAAGTCCAACAGAGACTGGACCGCCACTCTGAAGTTGCAAGTGCGGTATTCTGGTCACAGAGTGCAGTGGGGGTCCGAGTGACATTTCATTAACCCTGTTAAGGGTCATTTTAGTACAAACTGGCTCAAGAAAATAATTTAAAAATATGAAAAAGCTGCATAGTATGGCTTTAAATTATTTTTTTATTTTGGACTTTGAACATGGAAGCATATTGTGCTGTGGATGTGTGATTAAAAAGTGAAGAAACAGAACAATTGGAGGACAAATGCTGAATCTAAAAGCCGTCTAGAGCAGATGAATCTGACTGTAAAGTAATGTAACTAATTCTACAGAGACAGAAACAGGACCTGAGAGAGGAATCATCCTTCAGCTGATCCTCTGCTCTATGTCCAGCTTTCAGTTTTACAGTGAGATGCAAATATTTATATACTTATGCTTAAAAATTTGCCAACTGTTGCACAAATAGGAGATGAACTGATCTGCCAGAAGCAGGAAGTTGAGGATGATGCATTTGTTTAAATAAATGTTTATTATAAATATAAGAATGCTAAATATTTTTTATTTTGAATATCAAAAAAAGAGAAAACAGTGTAAACACAACTTCACTTGTATGTGTGGTCAACTGATGAACATTTTATAAGCATCGATGAAGAGTGAAAAGACTTTAGTATATTTATTTAATTACTCACCAAACTTCATCCATTCTGCTGAACGCACATGTTCCTGTGCAGGGTTTGTGGGGAGCAGGAAGCGTCGACTGGAGATCGTTGGGTGAGAGGCGGCGTACACGTTGGACTGGGCGGTCGTCAGTCATTCACAGCAAAAATGGTCACTAGACAGAAAAAAGAACATTAAAACACAAACAGAGAATTAAAAACTATTTTATATACAGTATATTAAAATGGCTCCACTAACATCTACATCAACAGTAGGGGAAACAATAACAGTATTAAGATAAATGCTGATAGATGTTAAAAAAATAAAGATTAATCAAAAAATGTCCACAGAACAGATTTGATGGTGAAACGCTGTCAGAGGTTAGAGACACCAAACTGCAGTTGGAACAAATTTCCAAAAACAATTTATCACACAACTGTAATATTACAGCTTTGAATAGAACAATAAATCAACAAAACACCTGGCAATATCTTATTCAGCCAAATAAAAAACACAAAACCACGATGCCAGCAATATGAACAGCATCAGGGGAAATTATCCAAGTCCCAAATGAACAAAACAAAAAACAAGCACACAAAAATCTAACTTCATCAGAAAAATGTCAAGAGCTGAAAAATTAACGTCAGTTTTCAATAAATGTGATTTCTAATCAAATGAGGATCTAAATCAGAACTTTGATTCAGAACTACACTATCGCCAGATATTTTTTATTATTATAAAATACCAAGATTCAGTCCTGCTTTACCCACTTGAAAGGAACAAACATCTCCCAGAGCTGTTTTTACTTGAATCCACTCATAAACCAAGAAGTTTCTCTTTTTTCCTTTATTTATTTTTCAGTAGTCAAAAACTTTTAAAAGAACAATAGTGAAAAATGACCTGGTTTTGATTAAACTAAAACAATTTATCATGTTGCATTACTATTCAAACTAGGGATGTTTGATGTCCGATACAGATACCGATACCAGAAAAAAGCTAACCGATACCAGGTACCGATACCAGTTGCCTGAAAGTGGCTTCACTGTGACTC
This sequence comes from Aphyosemion australe, assembly GCA_006937985.1. NCBI lineage: Eukaryota > Metazoa > Chordata > Actinopteri > Cyprinodontiformes > Nothobranchiidae > Aphyosemion > Aphyosemion australe. Next base: position 3,426,338 of record SSNS01000004.1, on the reverse strand, counting down.
GTCATTTCTGTTGTAGTTTACTATATTGACCAATAGGGGGAGCTGTTTCAAACATTGTGAATGAAAGCAGAAACAGGCTCACACCTGAAAATGCAGAGATGACTATTTTCATCAAAAAGAACCTGCTGTTCATGTTTCCCAAAAAAGCCTGTATTCCAATTCATTGCATTTTTGTGTGTGGTACAAGTATCGGTATCGGTAATCGGTATCGGCGAGTACTCAGATCCAAGTATCGGTATCGTATCGGTTTGGAAAAAAGTGGTATCGTTGCATCCCTAATTCAAACCTTAACAGGTAAAACTTCACAATCAATGGAGCATTGATAGCAGAAACCCTGTTTAGCAGAATTGAGCTACTTTTTTGGTTTTACTTTTTTTTAGATCACCCATGAAATAAACCAGAAAAAATATAAGATAAATAATCCAGTTTCATTAGTATGTAAACATCTAAACAAAAAAGATCAACTAACCAAACAGTTTTAAACACAATCTTAACCTTGACCAAAGTAAAAACAAAATACCTAATGCTAACCAAGCAGACTGAAAGAAATGCACAATAAACCATCGTTTAAACAGTAAACAATTGAAAAACAAAGAAGTCCAGTTGCCTTCATTTGAACCCCTTGGATTACCATGACCTGGATGACTGAGAACCTTCACCAGCAAATTGAAAAACAATAACTTTTGTTCCATCAAACATTTTAATTGTATTATTTTAATAGTTTATCTTACCGGCTGCTTATAGACTGAATACAGAACATTCAGTGCAGCTACATCCTTTGGACTGTTGGTCATTCTTACAGTCCCAAGGTACCTGTATGATGGTACCTGTATAATGGTTCCTGTATGATGGTACCTGTATGATGGCTCATGTATGATGGTACCTGTATGATGGTTCCTGTATGATGGTACCTGTATGATGGTTCCTGTATGATGGTACCTGTATGATGGTACCTGTATGATGGCACCTGTATGATGGTTCCTGTATGATGGTTCCTGTATGATGGCACCTGTATGATGGTACCTGTATGATGGTACCTGTATGATGGCTCATGTATGATGGTTCCTGTATGATGGTACCTGTATGATGGCACCTGTATGATGGTTCCTGTATGATGGTTCCTGTATGATGGCTCATGTATGATGGTTCCTGTATGATGGTTCCTGTATGATGGTACCTGTATGATGGTTCCTGTATGATGGTTCCTGTATGATGGTTCCTGTATGATGGTTCCTGTATGATGGTACCTGTATGATGGTTCCTGTATGATGGTACCTGTATGATGGTTCCTGTATGATGGTTCCTGTATGATGGTACCTGTATGATGGTTCCTGTATGATGGTTCCTGTATGATGGTTCCTGTATGATGGTACCTGTATGATGGTTCCTGTATGATGGTTCCTGTATGATGGTACCTGTATGATGGTTCCTGCTGTTTCCTACAAGGTTCACTTGACATTATGAATTCCAGACGTTGTCATATTGGATTAGGGGTCACCAACTCCAATCTTCAAGGGCTACTTCTCTGCAAGTTTTGGCTTTTTCCCTGCTTCGATACACCTGATTTAAACAAATAGGTAATTAACAAGCTTCGGCAGAACTCAACATGGTGAGGAGGTGATTAAATCCTCATTCAGGTGTGCTGGAGCAGCAAATGTGTTTAAGGTGTGGAACACTCATTTAATCAATAGGTTTGCAGTGGTCTCTAGTAGGAATAAATGTCTTGTAAGTTGTTCTCAGGGGGAGAAAAAACACACTGGTGCACCATTTCCAGGAACTAGAAGTGAGCCCAGGGCCGGTGCTAGCCATTTGGGTGCCCTAAGCACAAATGCTCTGTGGTGCCCCCCACCACACACAGGTGAAGCGGTGAATTAAAACACCCAAATCGCATGGCGATGCAGCTGCATAAGAGCATGTCATTTTGGCGACGCGCAGGTCAGGGCACGGCTCTGGGACAGGGAACCGAGCCTCCCCGTCCCATCAGCAGCGGGTGAAACGCACCGCTCCCCTGAGAAGGGTATCGCTGCAGACCCGGAGACGCCAGTTTGAGGCCGACGCCACTTTCAAGCTTCTACTGTTTTTGAGACAGCGCCGCCCCCTGGACTAGTTTCATAGCAATAGCAATCCAAGATATTAAGAATTTGTTTTAATATTGATAGCAATGACTGCTCTTTCTGTGAAAGTCATATAGAAACTATAGATCATATTTTTTATGAATGTCAGGAAACACAATTATTTTGAAAAAAACTAGAGATGTGGCTCAAACCAAAAATACCCTTCCCAGTTCATATTACTAAAGATATGATCATTTCTGGAATTCTACTCAAAGATAAAGATAAGGAACTGTGCTATAACATCATCCTCTGCTTAGCCAAATGTTTTATCCACAAACAACGAAGCCTGAAAGTGGCGTCGGCCTGAATCTGGTGTGGTTGCAGTTAAACATCTGTCCATTAGAGGTCGCTGTCTTGAAAAGGGTAGAAGCCTGAAAGTGGCGTCGGCCTGAAACTGGTGTCGGCCTGAAACGGGCGTCTCCGGGTCTGCAGCGTTATACTATTGGCTCCCCCGGTCTCACAGCCAGAGCGGGCGCGACAGAGGCACATCAACTTGAATTAGACAGATCAGATGGGATTCTGTGTGTGAAATAAATAATGCCAGTTAAATGGTCCTCTCTGTGTTGTTTGTGTGCATGGTGTCCAGTAGCTGATATTATAATTAATATAGTGGTTTTTTTTTCATAAACCTGATTGCTTGGTGCCCCCCTGGCCACTCGGTGCCCTACGCAGTGTGTGTGATGCGCGTGTAGGGAGCGCCGGCGCTGAGTGAGCCACATCCCAGCTGAGCTTCAGATGGCAGGTTTCCTGATATTTGGATATCTCTCCTCTGATTGGATAACAGCAACATGACTCTACCACTGACTTGCAACATGGATGTTTTATCTCCACAAATAACACAAGCCTGAAGGAGCTCTGCTGTGTAGTGAAGTTGCTAATGCTAACGGTTAGCTTCTACTAGCTGAGACGTTCACTGCTGTTTCCTGGACGCTAAACCAACAACAACCTTCCGCGTCGCGAGTCAAGATGGGTGAGTCCATGAATGTTAAGTGACAGTGTGACGTAGATCTGAGAGGATTTTCAAATCCTAAAATTTCACCATCTATTTCCTATCAGAAGCTAATGCAGGAGATAGGTGTAGGAGACTATTTTCATGTTCATCCTGCATGAAAAACTCAGAGTGAACGATTATAATCAGAAATAACTCAGAAATATTTTTCAGTGTTCCACACCTTTAAAATAACAGGATGGCTGCTGGCAAACTCAAGGCCAAGGTTTCTTAGCTACTTCAAATTCTCGTGATCTCTTGTTGGATTTTGGTTTTTGTCAGACAATACTTTTGGTTTTAATATGTTAGGTATAAATTTTTTATTATAAAGGTCAGAAATTCTTCATTTCACAAGCCCTGAACAGTTTACTCTACTCCAGCGTTAATGACGAGATTTACACAAAGCGCTTTCACGTCTAATCGGTAAACCTGCTTTGCATTGACTTTCAAAGGTGAACACAACCCGCTCTCCAGAGTCAACATAAAGGATATCACTCAGCTCTTTTCTCAGCTTGAAGCCACGAGACACGGTGATATGAGGAAACATTCAGCTTGTAAAGAAATACAGCAGAGAAAGTACCTGGGAAAGAAGCTGAAGTTTTGCTTCAGGCATTATACATTGGAGCCAGACTTCTAAATGAGAAAAAAATAATCATTTGAAAGTGCATAAAACACTTTTATGCTCTAGCATGTTCAGCAATAATAATATCTTTGCTTTTATGAATTCTTGTCAAAATGTTGCCTGGTAATTGGAATTTCAGCTTGCTGATATACTGAATACACACTGGAACGCCGCGCTGTGAGGAGGAATTAAAGGCCTAGCACTTCTTAAAAGGAACTCATATCACCCACCACTTTTAATGCTGGAGTTTTAAACTAAGATTATTTTATGTAAAGAAATATCAGAGTTGGAGCAGTTTGGGTCAAAGATTAAAAGTTGTAATTTGGGATCTCAGCCAAAGTAAGTGATTGAAATGACTCTCAGCTATTATTGCATTAACGTTTTGCATGGTTCAATGTTTGCTAATTGATGTGGTGACTATTTTGAATTGGATTGACTCCTGCTCTGTGGTTCATGGGAGATTTTGATAAAAGACAGAAATATTGACAAGATTTTTCAAATTATGACAAAAACACAATTTCTCACTAATACATGAATGATCATTAAAGCTGTGGTCCGTAGCATGACGTCATCAAGGAGAGGAGGATATGATTTTCAAATTTAGTAACACTTTAGTTTAGGGAACACAAATTAACCATTAATTAGCTGCCAATTATACATATTAGTGGACTACTAAGTCTTAATTAGTCATTATTAAGTACTTATTCACTGCTTATTACTAATGCCCTAATTCTAATATTAAGAGTTTTATAATAATAGTCCATTAATAATGGTTTGTTATTTGAAAGTAAATGGTTTGTTGCTGATTAACGCAGATACTCATTAGGTATGAACAAAAACTCACTTTAGTATGGGGAACATATTCTTGCTTATAAGTGCTTACTTAATTGTTGTTTTGGCTCTATTAACACTTGCAGTTTGGTGTTTATTTACATAATACCAGAACATCAGTTTTCTGGTTATTAAAGCAGAATAACTATTCCCCTTGAATTACTTCTTTATGAGCATTAATCAGCAACAAACCATTTACTTTCAAAAAACAAACCATTATTAATGGCTTACTATGATAAAAAGCTTAATTTATGGCCTGTTAATATTAGAATTATGGCATTAGTAATAAGCAGTTAATAGGTACTTAATACTGACAAATTAAGACTTAGTAGTCCACTAATATGTATATTAATTGGCAGTTAATTAATGGTAAATTTGTGTTCCCTAAACTAAAGTGTTACCTGAAAGGTTAATGGCTATAGCTGCAGCCCCTGCTCCCCTTCAGGAAGGAGCTGGAAGCCCACATGAACACAAATAGCCTTGTAGCACTATCCATCCATCCATCCATCCATTATCGTCCGCTAATCTGGGGTCAGGTCATGGGGGCAGCAGCCTAAGCAGAGAAGCCCAGACTTCCCTCTCCCCAGTCACCCTGCGGAGAGTCCAACTCTCACCCGAAATGAGCCCAACTTACTGCCAGCAATGCGGACCAAGCTCTGCATACAGGGACCTAACAGCCTGTATCAAAGGGCCTGCTACCCCATACTCCCGAAGTACCCCCAACAGGGCCCCAAGTAATGTTTTTGATATGTTCCTGCTCAGACACACCTTATTCTAACTGCTGAATTATTTCATCAGCTTTCAGATTCTCCAGGAGCTGCTAATCACTCATTTTAATCAAACCTGCAGTGTTCAAGCAGGGAAACATCTAAAACCGGCGGGAAACCAGCACTCACAATCGTTGCTATTGCTACAACGAGCCAAAACAACAGTCTGGTGTAGCGTAAGGTTGAACGCCACACTAACCACTTAGCCCTTCCTCCTCTTCCACAGTTAGCTCGACGTTTACAGACCGACATTAATTCAATGCAGGTTGAGTTAGCATTCAAGCTAGGTTGGTATGATAAGCTAACTGTGCATCACTGCAGTTTGCTGTTACATGAAATAGCCAATCGTAGGAGAGCCCTTCCAGCCAATCAGAGGCGAGAAAGGCGGGACCATCCCTGTCCATCCTACGAATCCAAATTACGCTCACTGCGTAGTGCATGCTGGGGACTGGGGTACATTGTCATTGAGTGACAGCTCCGCCTTGTGGATACACAACTCTATTGGTCAAACGCTCTAGGCCCAATTAGTTAATTAGTTTGTCTGCAGATGCCAGGAGAGGAACTTAGAGGAAATATAAATTATGAACGATTACCTACTTTATATCATAGAACAGGGTCACTCACATTTACACTTTTTGAAGTTACTTTTAAAATTTTTAAACTCCATACCCCATAATAGATCAATGTGCTCCAATTCTTGGAAGTATCAGTTCATTTTAATTTACGTGTTCTTGTGAGCGTGTTTATCTTTGAGTGATTTGAACATCTGTTGGTGGAAAAAAAGATCATAATGTAATACGGTTCCCCTACTGGCCAATTCCACAATTAGTGGTTATTACTTTTCACTCGGAGAGGTCTGGCTTGTCCACTCCTTTAACAGCGGGTCAATTAGAAGCTGACGGAGTGCTGCACTTCACTGATGGAGCACACTAAAATCTTTGACCCTCCTGATTGCACTGTGTGTCCACTAACAATATAATGGGCTAAGAGTGCTGAACTACTCATCTACTGTAAGTACCAGCCATTAAAAGTTAGAGGGACCATATCTAAGTCAATATGATCTATCTGGAACCTTAATAGCCACTCAAATTTTAGATTCATTTACAGCACAGCTTGGGCATAGATGTAGCTGTAATTGATTTTTACAAATTGTAGTGCAGCAGTGGGGGGCAAAACTGCAGGATTTGCTGTGCGTTTCCTTTTGCTTTGATATTGTAATCTATCAAACTCCACAAAGTGGAGCTTGATAGATTACAATATCAAAGCAAAGGCCATAAAGCACCTCACAGGATAAGCAAAACGTGCAAAATATTCCGTACGAACTGCAGATGTAAAGAAACACAACACGCAGGTGTGATTTGATTTATGCAAAACAGACAAGGAAGAAAACGGCAGTGAAAATGCTCGTTCCGTGTATTGTTAATACATATCTACTCAGCAACAAAGTTCCTCCTCCCACGCAGACGAAATAGACGTGCTGCCATTTTCAGGAGTCAGCTCTTCTGTCCATTCCCAGCATGGTCAAAAATCCTTAAACAGATTCGCAAAGACAAGGCTTCCTCAGCAATCTGCTAGGATAGCAGACCAGCTCAGCTCCTGCCCTCAGAGCCGTGCTGCTGTATTGAACCGGTATCTGATTCACTGACCTTCTCGCTGCCTCATGCCTTGCTAATGTAATCTAGTGCTGTTGCTGGCTCATGTCTCTCTGACTGCCTGCAGCTCTCTGCCTTTCTCTGCTCTTATTTCTTCATAGAAATGTTACCCTGGTCACAGATTGTGCAAAATTACCCAATTAATAATGAAAATACTCATAATAGCCATCAGAGGAGAACTATGAAGATGATTTTTTCCAAACAGGAGTTTTAAATAAAGCTCTAAATGAATGGTTTAAATACAGGCTGACTGTTTTATTTAGTTTCCTTTTAGTTAGTCAATGTTCTGATTAAAACTACCATCAAAGTGGGAAAAAACATTCAATAGATTCAGTTTGACCTTTTTGCAATAGATCTAATACTTCTATCAGAGCTGCATGTGTGGATTAATTTAGTTTAGTTTTTAAAAGGTTTTAGAAAGAAATTATAACAAATTTAGTCATTCCTGCTTAAAAAACTGACCTATGATCCATTTAAATATGACAAAAGCACAAGTTTTTATTTATTTACATAAATTTGTGTTTTCTTAAGAGTAGATACATGTATGAAGTTGGTTTATGAGATAAACTTGAGTAAATGTTTTCTGTAGATAAGATTTTTTTTTAGATCTGAAACTCTTCAAAGATCATTTATCATAAACCACAGAATATAAATTTACAGGGTTTTGGCAAGGTTGTTTATTCACGAGAAGACGGAAAAGTTGTTTTGAGATTTTATTTTTCCATGTTCCTGGTGGGAACTTACAAGAAGATAAACTTTTGAAAAATGGATTAGAAAAACTGGCTGATTGGGACCGCAGATGCCCTTGTGGTTGTGGTTCGTTCAGAAGAAACAGTCAAAAAGATAAAAAAAGCAACTGAGAGTAAAGACATAAATAAATATAATATAAAAAACAGGGACAGCTAAGTCTGTCCATCCTCTGTCCCAGGAGTCCCCGGGCTTATTATTGGGAACATCTCTGTTTATCATCTCCACGACTCACTGCTTTTGTTTGGAGCTGGACGTCAGCTTTTTGATTTGAACATCAGCTTCAAGACCGCGTCACTCCAAACCGGTGAGACGATGGGACTGAGCCACACAAACAGAAAATGAAGAACTTGTTTGTTCAGTCATTTATTGTCACAAACTTTTAAATATCCAAAGATACAAGCGAGATGAGTGAGTTACATCCTTTTATACATCGTTTTATGAGAGGGTTTTATAAAGAGTGTTGATAAAAGTGCTGATGTGTCAAATTTTCCCTGCTGTATCTCAACAGTGGCTGGGACGTCAAGCCTGATTTGTCAGATTCATGCATTGATGGAGATGTTTTCCTTTCAGCCTTCCCTGTTACCTGGGGAGTGTTGCAAAGCAATTCCCCACCAGGACAACAGAGGGCGTAGCGCTTTTCTGGGGCTCTCTGGTTTACCATAGTGTATATGAATTTCAGAGACTTTTTAACTTAGACATTCAGTCGCCACCTCTAAACCCACGTGTCCTGCAATTTATCTCCACAAATAAAAGGTTTACTGTGCATCTTTGTGCTCCTTCAATCATGAGTGTATAAACGTTTATATCCTGAAACTTTTTCCACAAGCCGTTTTTCGTGCTTCGTGTCTGTTGGTAGATATCTTGCATACTTTTTATTTTTTGAAGAGAGGAATGGTGGTGCTGTTGATGAATTTCAAGGAAGTAGTGCCCTGACCAATCACAGGCTTGCGGTCTCCATCACTTATGATGGATAGTTAAAATATTGGGCATCTCTTGGTCACCCTCTGTGGGCCTGCTGCAGAGCCCTCGCATTGAAGCATCATGGCGTTACTAGTGTCCGTACCAACGCAGATGTAGAAGTATAAATCAGGCTTGAGGTTCTGGTTCTGACAGATTGTAGCCTGCAGTTAGGACTGCACCATCACTGATCTTGGTAGGTTTAGCTTCGTCAACTAATGCAGGAAGTTCATCCTCTGATGTGCTCATTGGATGAGGGACGTGATGTTTAACTCCCACTTTAGGAAATGATGGCTCCCAGGGGGCGGAAGGATGTCGCGGTCTCCACATGGGAGTTATCCACGATGACGGGGGCTGGTGGGCAGGGGCCATGGCCACCCCTAGAAAATTGCTGGCCACCCCAGGAGAGACCAGTGTTGTTCACTCAAACCATAAATTCATCTTATTTAATCAACACATAAATGTAAAACTCAATAAAAAAATTATACAAATAATGGGTAAATAAATAATCAGAATTTTTATGTTTATGTTTCTGCTGCTCACCATTTTCAAAAAAAATGTGTAGCTCCATAGTTTTTTGTGAAGCCATCCATCCATCCATCCATTTTCTCCCGCTTATCCGGAGTCGGGTCACGGGGGCAGCAGCCTAAGGAGGGAAGCCCAGACCTCCCTCTCCCCAGCCACTTGGGCCAGCTCCTCCGGGGGAATCCCAAGGCGTTCCCAGGCCAGCCGAGAGACATAATCTCTCCAGCGTGTCCTGGGTCTTCCTTTGGGTCTCCTCCCGGTTGGACGTGCCCGGAAAACCTCACCAGGGAGGCGTCCAGGAGGCATCCTAATCAGATGCCCGAGCCACCTCAACTGGCTCCTCTCGATGTGGAGGAACAGCGGGTCTACTCTGAGCCCCTCCCGGATGGCCGAGCTTCTCACCCTATCTCTAAGGGAGAGTGAAGAAAACTCATTTCGGCCGCTTGTATCCGCGATCTCGTTCTTTCGGTCACTACCCAAAGCTCGTGACCATAGGTGAGGGTAGGAACGTAGATCGACCGGTAAATTGAGAGCTTCGCCTTTCGACTCAGCTCTCTCTTCACCACGACAGACCGGTACAACGCCCGCATCACTGCAGATGCAGCACCAATCCGCCTATCGATCTCACGCTCCACCCTTCCCTCACTCGTGAACAAGACCCCGAGATACTTAAACTCCTCCACTTGGGGCAGGACCTTGTCCCTGACCTGGAGAAGGCATTCTACCCTTTTCCGACTCAAGTCTGTCTTTTTGTGAAGACAGCAACAGGCGAATACAAAAAAATTCGAAAAAAAAATTTGAAATAAAATTTAAAATAACTGAAATTTTCTGAAAAGTTTGTATTTCTCAATTTTGAGTTAAGTGTTTTGGATGCATATTGTTTTTTAATAAAAAAGAATAAAGCAGCATGCAATGCATCGCCACAGGCTAAACTCTCCCAGAGTTACCACAAGGACCAATTTGGTTTGCCACCCCAAAATTTTCCCTGGCCCTGTCTGGCCACCCTTATCAAAATTTTCTGGGGGCGCCCTTGCTGGTGGGGCAGGATGCTTCCTGTAGTCCATGATAAGCTCCATCATTTTGACAGCATTGAGTTCCAGGTTATATTCTCTTCACCATGAGGCTAGCCTGTCAGTCTGTCCTGTACGGTCTCATCACCACCTGACATCATTCTGATGAGAGTTATGTTGGTCGTGTGCATGTCTACCATTGACCCGTAGGTTTCTGAAGAGCTGAAGTGAAGCCTAGTAGGTTGTCCCCATCACCGCCATCTTGGCCTTGTCACACGTCTCGTCACTCCCGGAAAACACAAAAGTGGAGCTGAGAGTGGGGCTGTGAGGGTGGGGGCAGATGATTGACACCCAACAAACTCTCATCATGAAAAGTTTGCTTTTCTGCTTTAGACCATGTCCACTTCTGACTAAATTTTAATTAATACATAAACTCACTGGCCACTTTATTAGGTACTTTCTATTACCAGGTTGGACCCCCTGTTGCCTTCAGAACTGCCTTAATCCTTCGTGGCATTGATTCAACAAGGTACTGGAAGCATTCCTCAGAGATGTTGGTCCATATTGACACGATAGCATCACGCAGTTGCTGCAGATTTGTTGGCTGCACGTCCATGATGCGAATCTCCCGTTCCACCACATCCCAAAGGTGCTCTATTGGATTGAGATCTGGTGACTGTGGAGGCCATTCGAGTACAGTGAACTCATTGTCATGTTCAAGAAACCAGTCTGAGATGATTGGAGCTTTATGACATGATGCATTATTATCCTGCTGGAAGTAGCCATCAGAAGATGGGTACATTGTGGTCATAAAGGGATGGACATGGTCAGCAACAATACTCAGGTAGGCTGTGGGGCCCAAAGTGTGCCAAGAAAATGTCCCCCACACCAGTACACCACCACCAGTCTGAATTGCTGATACAAGGCAGGATGACTCCATGCTTTCATGCAGTTGGTGCCGAATTCTGACCCTACCATCAAAATGTCGCAGCAGAAATCGAGACTCATCAGACCAGGCAACATTTTTCCAATCTTCTATTGTCCAGTTTTGGTGAGTCTGTGTGAATTGTAGCCTCAGTTTCCTGTTCTTAGCTGACAGGAGTGGCACCTGGTGTGGTCTTCTGCTGCTGTAGACCATCTGCCTCAAGGTTCCACGTGTTGTGCGTTCAGAGATGCTCTTCTGCATAGCTTGGTTGTAATGAGTGGTTATTTGAGTTACTTTGAGTGCTGGTGCTGCTGTGACAAGTGAATTTCCCCAATGTGGGATCAATAAAGTCTATTCTATTCTATTTCTATCAGCTGGAACCAGTCTGGCCATTCTCCTCTGACCTCTGGCATCAACAAGGCATTTTCGCCCACAGAACTGCCGCTCACTGGATGTTTTCCCTTTTTCGGACCATTCTCTGTAAACCCTAGAGATGGTTGTGCGTGACAATCCCAGAAGATCAGCAGTTTCTGAAATAATCAGACCAGTCTGGCACCAACAACCATGCCACATTCAAAGTCACTTAAATCACCTTTCTTCCCCATTCTGAAGCTCGGTTTGAACTGCAGCGGATCGTCTTGACCATGTCAACATGCCTAAATGCATTGAGTTGCAACCATGTGATTGGCTGATTACGAGCAGTTGGATAGGTGTACCCAATAAAGTGGCCAGTGAGTGTACGTCATCTGATAGAAAAGTTAAAGCAGAATTTTAAACCTGAAAAGGGTAAGCTGAACTTTCAGAATGTTCTAAAAGTTTTATTTTGCAGAGCTTCTCTTGGCATTAAACTAAATGATCTTTAGATTAAGTTCCTGTATGAATCATTTACAGCAACGTCTCTGGTGTTTGAGCAAATGGTGCATGAAATAAGACATCCCATCTGTTTCATATTTAAGTGGGTGACCAGCTGATTTGTGATGGTGGTGGCTAATCTCTCACTTTATCCTGCCCTCTCATCTCCGATTCACTGAACTTTCTCAGAAATATGAATCCTGTTCTTTCCCGCACACATCCCATCCAGTTGGGTTTATTTTATAACTCGTGTAGGTGTGAAAAAGTGAGCATCTAAACCATGAGAGATTTTAGCTGTTTTATTTAGACAACCATGATATATGTGAATACAGTAGGATGAGAGGAACGAGGTGGTGGAGGGTAGAGCCTAAGTTCATCTGGATGAAAACAAGGGATCATTTTTAAATATGCTTCATTAGCACAAACATTTACACACTCGAATCACAAGTCAAGCACACAATCGAGCATTTACACAGAATACATATGAACAAGAACACACACACACACCTTGGCAGGTGAAATTTTGCATGCATGGCTGCTCTTCCTTTGGCTGTAGCTATGGTTGCTAGGCTACGAGCGATTCAAGTCTTTGGAGGGGACCTGACATTAGGGAGAGCAAATTGACCACAGGAGGCTTTAATCTGCCGTGCAAAAGCAGCAGCACACACGCACGCATGCCAATAGTGTATTTCAACACATCTCTTTTACTGAACATGCTTCTCCTCCTCTTCTCTCAGCCACACACACCACCTCAGAAGGAAACCCCCAGGCCCAATCGGGACAAGTTTCTCTTGTGTGGCTGAATGTGAATGTAAAGGTATTCATACGAGTGTACTGCATTATCTCCACTAATCATAGTATAATTGAACAGGGGTTAAGATAAAGTACATGCACTGTTAGAGAGAATAGGTAGAAAACAGCAGCACCCTTCAACTGGCAGGTCAACCACTTTGAGACCAAATTTTAGTCACTATGGCCGCGTTTCCACTATAGGAGTCCTGGGACAGGAAAACTATGATGGCTCCGTCCTCTCATAAAGTTAACAGCTGGAATGACAGGAAATAATGCAACTGGAGAGTAGTGGTGGAAGAAAGTAGCTGAGTGTGGAAAGTGGTCAGTATGTCCTCCAGCAGTCTAAGCCTATAGCAGCATAACTACAGAGATAACTCAGGAACATTCTGGGGACTTGGAGAGAAGCTGTGTGACGTAAAAAAACGGCGTTCAATGACCAGAAGAAACGTTTTTAAGGCGCTCTTTGAAAGACCATAAAGCTGCATAATTACGACATTATGGGGGGGATTTCCATCAAATTTTCACCTTTGGGGGTTTAGAAATGGCGATTTTAAAGCTGCTTTTTTCTTTTCTTTACATTTTGCTTCACCAGCAACTCTGGCCAGTTGTTTAGTAACATTTGAAAAAGTATAAATGACCTGCACTTGTATGGCGCCTTTCTGAGTCAGAGGACTCTAAAGCACTACACAATGAATCAATCATCCATGCACACACACATTCACTCGCTAAAGGTAATGAGCTACATCATAGCCACAGCACTTACAGAGGCGAGGCTGCCAAGCTGCAGGTGCCACCGGTCCCTTCGACTGCCACCAGCAGGCAAGGAAGGTGAAGTGTTTTGCCCAAGGACACAACAGAATTCCCTGTAGGGAGCTGGAATCAATCCTACAACCCTCTGATTACTGGACAACCCGCTCTACCTCCTGAGCTACTGCTGCCCCATGCCCGTTTCATTTCACAACACACCAACCACATGTCCCGCTCTGCGACTCACCCAGGCCATTTCTGAGATTACCCCATTCAGGTACTCGTTTAGTCCCTGAAATGACCCGTAAAGTGGTTCTTTTGAACCGGGCCGGAGAAATTATTTCACTGCATTATCTATACATGAGCATCCCACAAAGGTCCAGTAAAATTACCCGGAACTTCCAATAGTGGAAACAGGCCAAATAATGAACATAACTGAAAAACAAAACTGGAAATTTAAATAAATCCATCCATCCATTGTCTTCCGCTTATCCGGAGTCGGGTCGCGGGGGCAGCAGCCTAAGGAGGGAAGCCCAGACCTCCCTCTCCCCAGCCACTTGGGCCAGCTCCTCCGGGGGAATCCCAAGGCGTTCCCAGGCCAGCCGAGAGACATAATCTCTCCAGCGTGTCCTGGGTCTTCCTTTGGGTCTCCTCCCGGTTGGACGTGCCCGGAAAACCTCACCAGGGAGGCGTCCAGGAGGCATCCTAATCAGATGCCCGAGCCACCTCAACTGGCTCCTCTCGATGTGGAGGAGCAGCGGGTCTACTCCGAGCCCCTCCCGGATGACCGAGCTTCTCACCCTATCTCTAAGGGAGAGCCCAGCCACCCTGCGAAGAAAACTCATTTCGGCCGCTTGTATCCGCGATCTCGTTCTTTCGGTCACTACCCAAAGCTCGTGACCATAGGTGAGGGTAGGAACGTAGATCGACCGGTAAATTGAGAGCTTCGCCTTTCGGCTCAGCTCCCTCTTCACCACAACAGACCGGCACAACGCCCGCATCACTGCAGACGCAGCACCAATCCACCTATCGATCTCACGCTCCACCCTTCCCTCACTTGTGAACAAGACCCCGAGATACTTGAACTCCTCCACTTGGGGCAGGACCTCGTCCCTGACCTGGAGAAGGCATTCTACCCTTTTCCGACTCAAGACCATGGTCTCGGATTTAGAGGAGCTGATTTTCATCCCAGCTGCTTCACACCCGGCTGCGAACTGCTCCAGCGAAAGCCGGAGATCACGTTCTGACGAAGCCAACAGGACCACATCATCTGCAAAAAGCAGAGACCTGATCCTTAGGTCACCAAAACGGATCCCCTCACCACCTTGGCTGCACCTAGAAATTCTGTCCATAAAAGTTATGAACAGAATCGGTGACAAAGGGCAGCCTTGGCGGAGTCCAACTCTCACCGGAAACAAGCCCGACTTACTGCCGGTAATGCGGATCAAGCTCTGACAAGCTCTTTAAATAAAGTTTTTGCAAATTTTGGGTCGTCTAAATGAAAACGTTAACCTTATATTATTGTTCTTAATTTAGTTTTTGCGTTATCATTATTTTATCATGACACCTCTTGCCCTGAATGACTCAAAATGCAAAAAAGAAAAGTTTTTGTTGCCATTGTTTTAGTGTGGACACTAAAGGGATGGACATAAAAGGTAATTTACTTTGTTATGTAGTTTTTTTTAATAATGCATTTGGAGAATATGCTTCAACCCATATCAGTTCCAAACACTGTTTCTTTTCCATCTGCAAAAGTACAGTAAAACTGTGCAAAAGATTTTTAAATACAGAAAAAACAAAGTAAAAAGGACATTTGTGCAATTTCTGTACAGTCATGTGTCTCGCCCCCTCTGTGAATAAAGTGAATTTAAACTAAAGGTCACAAAGTGTAGCACAGCTCCGTGTTCCCGCTTCTCCGAACACGGACACGACTTTGATAATCCCTTTAACATATTCTAACTCAAACGCCTAAATTAGTCCCAATTATCATGCATTTGACCGTTTTCTTTATGGCTGAATTATGTGGAGGTCTCTTTAAATGAACCTGTAATGCTATATCTGATTTAATTGCCAGTGCAGATGATTCTGCTGTATGAGCAATAACCCGGTCACTATATCAATCCTAATGCATCGATTAAAGTCTGCCTATGACATGGTCATGATTAGTCACTTTGTTTTCCTGAGCTGGAACAGTCCCGAATCTGAATCTGAATAGAGCAATAGTAATATGATTATCTGCTGTCACTTCTCATTAATCACAGCTAATCTCTGTGACTGATAATAAATGGATTCATGAGTCCTTTCTGGACGTTCTCACCTTGTGTTTTCTTCTGGAGAAACAGATGGTATCATGTGCTGTTAAATAATTATTCCTCAGAGGGTATTACTGTTGTTTCATCGATGCAAAAGCTTTAATATACATGAACTGATGTAATCTGGCTCCCACATCAGGGGATTCACTTTGACAAAATAATTTAATAGGAAAAATCAGCTTTCTGCAGCTGTGACTCACTGCAGGAAACTCCCTGATGTGTTGGAGAACAGGCGCTGTGTGATTACATGAAGGTTTTTTTTTTTTCGTTCATGTGCGTTTTAGTAACAGATGAGAATCTTTAAAAAGTCATTTCCAGCCACACCTGAACGGTAAGTGCTGGGAAGAGCCATAAATTCAGTGCTGCCCTTTCACCTGGCGGCAGATAGCTGGACTAACTACCCCACCAAGTGGCAAGGTGTGTCATATCCGTTTCTAAACTCCTGCTCATGTCTTATTTATTCTGCAAATAAATCAAGAAAATTTCATTTGAAACCAAGCGGGGAAACTTCCAAAAACTACACGTGATGAGACGTAATTCATCTGGAGAAGGAAAAACAAGTAAGTGTGGAGGTGTTCTCCTTTCACCATGAATGAAGGATGATGAAGAAGTTTGAATCTGTAAGGTCCGGCTACTCAGGAGGCTGCTGGGCATGCCAGACTTTCAAAATAAAAGCCTAATTTTCATTCCAAACGAATCTGTTTGTTGTGGTAGAATGTATTCAGACTACCTCCTTTGGCTTTCTGAACTTCCATATCTTTTTATTTTATTTCTTTGTACTTGGCCTGTTTTTTCCACTCATTTTGACTAATTGCTGACCTCCCCCTTTTTTCAGCCACTTAAATCTGACATGTGAATCAATAAAGCAATAAAAACTGTGAAGATAACTCTGTTAACCCTAACACAGAGAACACAGCAAACCTTTTTTAAAGGGACACTAGTCAGTTTTGGCTTGTTTTTAGCACCCCCTAGTGTTCGTTGGTGGCCTTTCATTGACCCTGTAAAGGGTCATTTTAGCACATACTGGCTCAAGAAAATGATTTAAAAATATGAAAAATTTGCAAAGTGTCCCTTTAAATTTGATCCATATTTTGCTTGAACCCATTAAAAACACAAAGATAAAACAGGGAAATATTATACATCAATAAGGTGATATTTAAAGAACTGTTAGCTAAAACCTTATCATACAGATGGTTAACTGGAGAATGATGCATCTCTCGGGTTGTTTCAGGTCTTGGCAGGGTTTTTTAATCATTTCTCAGAGCTAATTATTTTGTTTTTATTTTTAGGACTGATTATTCTTTTGTTTACTTTTCTAATCTTTTCCAAGTGCAAGGAAAAGAAGTGAAAACGCTGCAGATGTCCAAAAGTAAAACTTGTGAAAACTCTTCAGGGGGATTGCATTAAGGCAAGGTCATTGTAGGCAAATTTCAAAAAAGGTATTAAAAAGGATGATGCATAAAATAAACAAATCATTTTCCCTTTACAACACAAACAGAGAGAGAGATTGTACATCACTGAATAATATCACATCATGTCAAGATGATGGCAGCTTGCAACAATGATAACTTTAATACAATTAGATTTTTGTGGAGTCAAAAGTGACAAAATGTATTTATTTTTTAAAAGCTAGGTTTTTGCTACAGGCAATAAAAACACAGTCAGCTGCTTCACTAATTATCTTCTTAGAGAAACAGCCGTTTGTGAATCTTTAAACTGATTGAAATAAAGATGAAGAAAAAGCAAAGTTTTATCTTTTAAGGTCTTTCCTGTTGCATGTTCACAGCTAATGATGAAAAGAGTTTAACATTTAAAAACTGTCGTTTTATTATAAGGATCCTGAGCTGATTTTGCAGTGAGGGCACATGACTCACACGTGGACACAGACACAGATGAATATAGTAAATATCTCGTTCCTTAGCAGTCGAAGTTTATAATAAGACCAAAACTAGAGCAGATAAGTTTGTAGACTGCTGATGTATGTGTACTAAACTACACCTTAAATCAGATGATTCTAGATAACAAGCGAAGACGAGTCATACACAGTACATTGATAAATACATTTCAATGTAATGTCGAATTGTTGGTAACTGAAAAAGTAGCTTGAGATTTTTTTAAAGGCGACAATTTGTTTCTAATGTACTGTTAGCATTGTTAGCTCAACATTAGCCTCTAGCCTTCTTTACCTGATATTGGAGTAAAACAAAAAGATGCCGCGGCTTCTCAGGGTTACAAGAAATAACTTCTGGGTCGCTCCTGTTACTGGCTTACGGCGTCGTCACATCTGGCCTGGTCCGATCTTTGTAGCGTCGGCCCGCCCCCGCTCGGCCAGGTTTTGTTCACATAACCTTCTCAGGAACGAGGATGTCTCAGAGCACGTGAGCGGGGCAAAAGACGTACAAAGTTCGTGGTGTTTTCCTTAAGTTAGTAAACAAAGGCGGCTGTGAGCAGTGTTGCTTTTGGAGATTCTGATATGAAGCACACGGCTTCCTACTGTCTCACTGAGAGTCTGTGTGCTCCTCACATCAGTCTGTCCTCGTGCTGCTGTGGCTGGAGTGGTGGTTCGGAGCAGCAGTCAGACGTTTACTCCACCGTTTCCAGGCTGACAATGAATCGCACATGCGGGAAGCCACTGCTAGCTGATTCTACTCACCAATCACGTAGACTTGGCAACCTCACGGGCTCACAGATTTTAAACAAACACTACGTCCCTCTGTGAGCATTCTGAAAGGAGAAAAACTGACAACCACCCAGACGGCTGAGAAGGAAATCTGTTTCAGTGTAACTTTCTGTACATGATTGAGACTTTAGACTGTTTTGTGATTATTTAACTGTAAAATTCTTACATGTCGTACCTTTAACTGTGCATCAACACAGCAAAACAAAAATATTTTTCTACACGAGCACATACAGAAGGTCACACTTAGTGAAATCACCTTATTTAGGCTGCTACGGAAAAATGACGCTGCAGGTTGTTTACTCTCCTCCCTTCAAGTTCGATCCACATCCGACGGCACATTTGATTCTCCTCAGTGAGAATGACAGCAGCATCTTCATGACCTCATACAGGCAAAGAGTGGGAACAGTTTGTGTTTGTTTTGTGACCATAAGGCCCCATTAGTAGGGTAACGACCCCCCAGTCCCTCCAGGGCACACACTCATTTCTGAGTTACACTGCCCCCAATGGCCATTTACACTGGTGAAATCTCTCCGTGTGCCTTTCGGCCTGAGACCACTGCTGGACTGTGAGTGTTTAACCACACATGACGTGCACACATGCACACACACCACAGGCACAGACCCTCAGTGTTATTTTGTCACTGTCATGCATTCTTGCACAGTTACGATTTTAGGCTGAAAACAAAAAAAAAGCATCGGTTACACTTTTTGTTGAATGACAAGATTCATAAATTAATTAGAATACTGCTTTTATTTTTATTTAACAGTAGGGTTCACTGGCACAAAAAGCAGGGATGATGTGTAAAAATGCATGTAGTAGTCATTTTAAAAGGTTATTTCACTGCATTATCTATAACAGGATACACCAAAAACAAGAGTTTGGCACCATTAGATGCAGACACGAGTTTTGAAGAGCAGCCAACGATCCGGGTGATGAGCAAAGAAGTAATTATGAGTCATCTTTAACTTCAAGAGAAGTTGATAGGTAGCTTTAGCTGATAAAAACCACCACGCTGACACAGAAAAGAGCAAATTATTACTGAAATGTGAGAAAAAACGCTGTCTTTCCTTGTTTTACTGTCAAAGCCCTCTCAGGAATCCTCGTCTAACTATTTCCAGAGATGTCACGTAATGAAATTAAGAGTGAATTTTTGAGGCATCACTTTGAGGAGACGTCTGACAGAAGAAAAGATAAATGTGTGATTTTATGACAGCTGTCTTCCAGAACAAGGCTCTGTTGTCACTGTGGTCTTAATACCTCTGGGGTTCAAACTAATTCTTCACACAGAAATTCACGTGTTTGTTTACTTCATTAAATTTACCTCATTTTTCATCTCAATGAAATTTAACATTAAATCTGAATTATTTCCCTCTCTGCTTCAGAGGCAGGTAGTTGACCAGCTGGTCTGCATTTCTGATGTTGATTTTCTCTTTCATATCAGTCTCTCTGTCTCTCTTTCAAACCCTTCTGGGTACCAATTAGTGCTTAAAGCTGCTGGAGTGTGTGCACATAGGTGTGTGTGTGTGTGTTCTATGTGGGTCTCGCTGCGTGTGATAACGCCAGCTCAGACAACATGCTATAGGCTACCTGTCAACAGGCACTTCAGTGCTCACCATCTGTTCAAGATGGGAAATCATCTTCATTTCCCCCCAAAAGCAGCTCTAGACTCACTAAAAAAGGGCCTGGTGCTGACTGAAATGTGCTATGATTGTTTTTGTTTGTTTTTTTAATGTGTTGCATTTTTTAAAAATTATCTTCACTGTTTTTGGTTAAATTCGTCACGTAATTGTCCTTTTGCATGTGCAGCTCTGATGCTAAGATGTTTGTTTTTCTTTACCGGTTCTATTCGGTGCACATTAATCAATACTGAAAAAATGTGTGTAAATGTGCCAAGGTGAGCTCAAACGATTACTGTTCTAATTAATTATAGATTATGCCTTTAAAGCAATTTTTGATTAAACGTCAAAGTGAGATTTCTAGTTTAAACAAATGACCAACATTAAAAAGATCCCAGGGGGCTTTCAAAGTCACTCTGGGACTACATTCAGCCTTCTCTGCCCCGGCTCAGTCTGAAACATGATGGAAACTGGAAAAACCCAAAGTCAAACAACACAAAAAGTTCATCGCATAAACCGAATAGTTTCTCACTAAAACGATGCCCTCTCTTCTCCCTTTCCTTCTTTGCTCTGTCACACACTCCAGCATCCCACCCACCTCTGTCTCCCTGCATAATGTCATGCAGACATACATTGCCGCCAGCCTTCAGGCCATGGGGATTGAATGCAGCTTTTATTTATAGAGGGTGATCTGTTCAAACATATGTTCCCTTTAGCAAAGTCATCAATGTCAAACCTCGCTCACTGGGGCTCTGCTAACGCTACATTTAGCTTAGTGTGCATATGTTTAAATCAACTGGACAGAAAACCTTGGAGTTGCAGTGAAAGCTAATGAACCAAACTGTTAACCTTTCTGACCCTCATTAATTCATTCAATTTCAGGGGAAAGTATACTTTGGAAAAAGTGTGCTTTGGTCAAAGTTTTAAACTCAGACAGAATGCAGAAAACAGTTAGCTCGTCGTCTTAGAATATGATTACAAAGCATATTAGGTGGATGTGTGTTGGTACTACACATGGAGATGGTCCTAAAATACAAGGAGGATCTGACATTTACCAAACAATATAAAATATATTTAATATACCAATGTGTATAATATAGATTTGCAGCTGGTTAATGCTGAAACAGCGTTTTGAACTAAGCTAGGAGGAGTTTAAAGTATGGTTTGGCAGGACGTCCAGTGTGTTTGCACTTATTATCTTAACATATTGCACACTAGTATAGCACTTTTCTAAGTCAGGGACTCTAAAGTGCTCAATAATCACACACACACACATTCACAAACTGGTGGTGATGAGCTACAATGTAGCTACAGCTGCCCTGGGGCACAATGACGGAGGCTAGAATGCTGTACACTGGCACCACCGGTCCCTCCGACCATCACCAGCAGGAAGGAGGGTGAAGTGTCTTGTCCAAGGCCTCAGCAGGGTAAAGTAAGGTTGAAAAGGTAATCTGATTACTAATTAATTATTTTTAAAGTAACTTAATTTCTTTACTGATTACTTGATTTTAAAATTATCACTAGTTACTTTATCAGTTACATTCAGCAGCTGCTGACGACACCACCAACATAAAATTAATGACCAGTTTAACCATTACTCACTTTGTTGGAAGTGTCTTTTTAAAAGTAACGTTAATGTGTCTCCTGGCAATTTTAGGTTCAACGCAAAAACAATTTCCTGAAAAAAATGTTTTCAGAAAATGTAAAATAATGACAGCCTTGCTGCAACTCCAGGTTTCTCCAAATCTGAAGTAGCATTTTTGATAACACGCTCACCAGCACATAGTGCACACTGAACCTTAATATTGACGTCTTTAGCATCACAAACGCAAATCAGTGACTGAATTTCCAGCTAGAAGTCGTGCATCGGTCTGCTCCCTCCACTGTTAACGTCTGAGTTGAGGCTGCTTGGTAGGTTTCACATGTTGTCCTCATGCTGAAAAGTGTCTTGTTTAACGTGACGCCACTTACAGACACACAATGGAAGGAAAGGTATCTTTTGACTGAGGACAATGACAATAATAGTTGTGCACAGTTACTTGGGAAAGGAACCTTAATCTTGGAAAAGTAAGATTACTCATTACTGAAAAAAATGGTTTTAACACATTACTGGCATCACTGGATGCATGTAGTCTGAAATCACCATTTATAATAAAAATACTCTCCCATCAGTGCTTTTGACCCACATTACAGTATTTGCCACATTAGATCCATATCTGGTCATCATAAATAACAGAACCATAAATAATTTTATTACAAAACAAATTATAATGTAGGTC
The DNA here is from genome assembly GCA_006937985.1 of Aphyosemion australe. Lineage (NCBI taxonomy): Eukaryota > Metazoa > Chordata > Actinopteri > Cyprinodontiformes > Nothobranchiidae > Aphyosemion > Aphyosemion australe. Next base: position 3,403,919 of record SSNS01000004.1, on the reverse strand, counting down.
TTTAAATAAAAAAATACAGTTATGCATTTAAATGTTTGAGATTGTTAGAAATCACCAATCTTACTCGTATTTATATTTTTATTCATCTTTATTTTTTGCATTTATTAATTAAAACTATTAATTTCCGCAACAAGAAATTTGGAGAAAAGTTTTTTTTCTATTCCAATTTTTTCTTTTGTTCAGTTTTCTACAGTTTTTTTAATGATTGTTCCTCAAACTTCTGATGGACCTTCAGAGACTTCCTGCTGAATCTACCAGAGTGCTATGAAGACATCAGCAACAGAAACTTCCTGAGCTACAAAGAAAGTCTAATTTAAAGACAAGCTTTCTGCAACAAAGTTTATTCCCTTTGCTCTTTTTTTTTTGCCGTCCCCCCTCAGTCCACACAAAGCAATAAGATAAAACCTTTCCCTTTTAAGAGCTCATGACATCCACCACCCACAGGCCCGTATCAGCATCCAAACACTTTCTCGTTCCAAGGGCATCTCTGCCGCTCCTAGACTCGGCTATCCAGGCGGGAGCACACTGAGATGGGGGCAGTTTGTGCCGTGTGCGCCCCATGTTAGCGCCATGCATTACGCATGCATTCCTCTGGATAATGTGCTCAAAAATGCCCCCTGCCTGCCCTTGTTATTGGAAACACTCTCCTGATGAATAATGACAGACATCAGGGTGCCAAATGCCCCGTGCAGGACACCATGGGAATTTTTCTGCAACAGGAGGAGAACAACATCTGTTTGACTGCTGAATGCTACGCTGATTCATCAGCCTCAGAAACACACCTCATCTTAAAGTCACAGTGAGACGTTTCAGGAATGCTCAAGGGGAGGGGGGGGGGGGGGGGGGGGGGGTTCAGTCAGTCATTTCTGCAGCATCAACCCAGACACCAACGGCTAATTCTGTCCTGAACGCTCAGAAATGAAAGTTTGATTGTAAATATTGAGGAAAAACGTTTTTCTCTCCCCGTGATCACTAACTATGTATGACGTTAGCTGTGATTTGTGTCTCCTGCTTCTGAAGGACGCACCCAGATGTGAATTCTCCAGTGAGGAGAAAAAAAAGAACTGCCAGACTTTTCATTACCTCAACACTCACTGAAGTGAAAACCCCGTTTACAGGGATGCACAAGATTTGAGCCTGAATAAGACAAATACGAGAGGAATGAAGAATACAGTTGTTACAGACAGCTTCTATCATTATCTTAAAGAAGGGATTAAAATAAAACTCAGTTTGTTTACTCACCCTTCTAACAGGTCAGGTGAGGATGGAGCTATGATGTCTGCATGCTAACAGACTCTGCTGCAGCTCAACACCTCCTCAGTTTTCACAAGTTTCTTCTTTCAAATAAAGGTGTTTAATACAAGTGAAAAGTGAGAGAGGATTTCATTTGTATTCTTGAATTAATCTGCAGAGGAAGGACTGTGGCGGGAGGAGCCGACATGAATGGAGAGGAGAGAATGCATGCCTCGAGGAAGTAGACTTGAGAGGAAAAGCCTACAGAAAATAAGATAGATGAATAGCAGGGATATGAGGGTGCAAATAAGCATAAATCACATGGAGCAGGGCTTCCTGTTTCAAAGGAACAATCTCTTTCATCTGACAGGTAATGATGGCTCTGCTTTCAGCTCACTTTTCCTCCTACCTCAGGCATTATTGCTCTCCATTTATTTACTGGAGTTCCCTTAAATATAATCTAATATGTAAGGTCGTTTAACATTACATCAACTAAACAGACATTGGGACTTTTCAGGTTGTCAAACAAGGTCTCAGTCATTTATTTAAACAGTCATTTATTTAAACAGTCATTTAAAAAAGATTAAAGGTGAAAAAACTTTAAATAAATGTAAAAATCTATATATCCTTAAAATGGGCCTAAAAGTGATGAAGTCAGTCTTGTACCTGATTTAAGTTCTTTTTCTGATCTTTTCTTGTTTATGATTTGATTTTATGGAACATTTATTTTACCTTAATTTTTAAAGAAGAAATAAAGACAATAAATAGATTTGAAGAGTTTTTTCTTAAATATTTTGTTGGCTCCATATACATATTTCCATGAGGAAGTTCAGTATGGCCACCCTGCCTAGACCTTTGACCCCCATGTAAAACTTTCTAGATCTGCCAATGCTTAAAAAAAGTATGACAGTTTGATGAATGTATGGCAAGAAAATAATCAAATCAATTTTATCATTATTATTTTGTTAGTCAATCTGTACAAGACTTGCTTTTACTGACACGTCACAAAAGAATGTGGCATCAAATAGTTTTGCTTTAAAGCCATACTATGCAAATTTTTCATATTTTTAAATCATTTTCTTGAGCCAGTATGTGCTAAAATGACCCTTTACAGGGTTAATGAAATGTTATTCAGACACTCTGTGGCCAGAATACTGCATTTGCAACTTCAGAGTGGCGGGCCTCCACCTGCTGGACTTAGAAAAAGGAGCTGACATGCCTGGTGCTGCAGTCTGCTTCCAGCATGTTTCCTGCATGTTTTAAATCATGAACACAGCTGATTTGTTTGATTTAGTGATGAACCGCTCCTGTAGACACTAATGAAGGCTGAGGAGACATTTCAGCAGTTAGATTTAGGTGTTAAAAAGACGAACGCACATCGAGGAGATAAGTTTCACTTTTGCTTTTACTAAGTGACGCTAGGGGGTGCTAAAAACAAGCAAAAACTGCCAAGTGTTCCTTTAAAACAAGAATGAAATCAAATAAAAGAAGTTGCTTTTTTAGCATTCTAAAGAAATAGACCAGCTCTTATCGGAGTTAACATATTTCTGGGTCCTTTCAGTAGGAAAGCCCTTCTACTCGAAAGCTAGCTGTCGCTTAAAGAAAATAAAAATTATAACCATACACAAGTAGTTGGTGTTTTGTACAATTATTCATTCATTAACTGATCTGTTCTCTTCAAGTCATTTTAACCTCTGAGCATCATCTGCCTTTATAATAAACGATTTCTACCTCTGGTGTTTCTAGTAATAGTTTATTTATAGATGATGGTTGATAATTCAAGCTGTGCATTAAAATAACACAAGCCAGTGATATCATCAATACGCATTTGAGTTCTCAAAAAGTGAAAGTGTAACAGGATGTTTCTCTTTTAGGATTTTGCATCACATTTCTGAAAGAACAAGATTGTGGATAAAATTGGCCGAAATGAGTTTTCTCTGCAGGGTGGCAGGGCTCCCTCTTCGAGATAGGGTGAGAAGCTCGGTCATCAGGGAGGGACTTGGAGTAGATCCGCTGCTCCTCCACATCGAGAGGAGCCAGTTGAGGTGGCTCGAGCATCTGGTTAGGATGCTTCCTGGATGCCTCCCTGGTGAAGTTTTTCAGGCACGTCCAACTGGGAGGAGACCTAAAGGAAGACCCAGGACCCTGGAGGGACTATGTTTGTCGGCTGGCCAGGGAACGCCTTGGGATTCCCCCGGAGGAGCTGACCCAAGTGGCTGGGAAGAGGGAAGTCTGGGCCTCTCTGCTTAGGCTGCTGCACCCATGACCTGACCCCAGATAAGCGGAGGAAAATGGAAGGGCATCACATCTCAGTTTGACCTTTTAGTCCCCTACATATCTACACCTCTGATTGGTCAGAGACTACCCTCCAACCTCATCATGTCTATTTTTTTACTATCCTTTATATTTCAATTACAAATTCACAATGTTTTGTCTCGATCGCCCATCATCTTCATTTCTGTCTATCTGGCCTCAACTGGACAAGATGCTTTCGTCTGCTGACCAGGCTGTTTATCAGCATTCCCATTGAAAACCCTCCCAAAACCATCCCTGTCTGATCTGGAATTAAACATTCAATCCTTGGATGGAGTTTATGGAGGACAGAGAAGTAGCATCTCCTCTGGTTCTTTTTTTTGTAATTAGGACAGAGTTTTAAAAAAAACCAACACGCTGGCTTGGATTTCTTCATCCTTCTACTCGTCGTTTCCTTGAACAAGAGTCGACGTGGTCAAGGAGAAAGAAGGATGTCTGGAAAGGGAGCTACAAGCCAGCCGCTTCTTATTTTTGAAAAATAATAATAACGATGCCGCGTTAGTGGTTTTAGCCCTGCAATTTACTTCCATTGTTATTGGAAAAGAACCTCCTTTTCAGAGTCTGTCACTGACACCCTTTATTTCCTGCATTTACATCACAAAGCTCAAAATACATTTAAATAGGCAACTTAGATCTGAGTGTTGGGCTAATGGTTGTGGAACGCTCCCGAGCTCCGAGCTGCAGATGCATCTCAACACCCACAGCAACCGTTTAATGGCCCCGACTGCATTTCTCCTTTATGGCCACAAATCTTAAAGAGGCCCCTTTTCCAGAATTACTGCACATTGAGGTGTGGCAGAGAAGCAGGATAAGTGCTCTCAGGCGTTTTAGGGGACAGGTGTTCTACTCTTTGTGTGTGTGTGTGTGTGCTCCTGATTTTGTGCATCAGTGTGTATTGTGTGCCCTGCTGAAGTCCTGACAGAGGTAATCACTCAGTGAGATGGAGGGACGAAGCGGCTTTAAATGCCAACACTGTTTTAGGCTTCACTGCATAACCAAATAACGCTGTGTGTGTCGCAGAGGCTAATAAGGCGTATTCCTTTTCTGAGCAGCTCAAGGGGAAAATAGCCTCCCTGCTTAAAGAAAAAAAAAAATATATATATATATATATATATATATATATATAGCCAGCCTACAGAGGGCTCAATTGTGTAGACACCCTAAAATCAGAGTGAAATGAAGATGTGGCAGGCTAGTCCATTATTTCAAAAACTTTATTTCTGCAACTCAAAATGCTTTTCAGTATCTTGTGTGGCCCCCACGAGCTTGTGTGCATGCTTGACAACGTCGGGGCATGCTCCTAATGAGACAACGGATGGTGTCTTGTGGCATTTCCTCCCAGATCTGTGTGAGGGCATCCCTGAGCTCTTGTACAGTCTGAGGAGCAACCTGGCGCCGCCTAATGGACC